>CM072926.1:11423134-11943134 GCA_036971965.1 Nyctalus aviator | reverse complement strand
GGAACTGCTCCAGCACCAGCAGCTCCAGGATCTGCTCCTTGGTGCGCAGTTCAGGCCGCAGCCAGCGGCAGCAGAGCTCCCACAGCTGGCTGAAGGCCTCGTGGGGCCCGCCCGAGTCCCTGTAGCAGAACTGCCGGAAGCGCTGGCGGCAGGCCTCCGAGTCCCTGCTGTCCTCTTGCTGGGCGGAATCCTGATCCCAGGAGGAATCTTCCACCTTCACAATCAGAAGCCCTTCTCCCTCCCCAGGGGCCTGGTCCTGAGGCTCCAGGGGGGCTGCCATTCCCCTGGACTAAGGCTCAGGGTTGGTGGGCCTCAACCCAGGAGCCTGCCCTTGTCTTCCAGAGGGACTCCCTGTGGCAGCTGGGCCAGCATCTGGACACACGCGCCTAGGGAAAGAGCAAAACAGCAGGAGGGAAGAAGGCCCATGAGCAAAACCAGTCTGGAGGGGCATCCAGGGACTTCGGCTCCCATCCTTTCCTGGCCCTGAGGCCTTTAGTAGGTTCTCCTGTAACGCCTTGCTCTCCCCCTACCAATACAGGCCTACAGCCCCTTATCCTCAGCTCTGAAGACCAAACCCCCAGGTTTATACCATCTGGCCTCCTCATCTGAGCATGTTTGTAATCTCCATTTATCCCACTTAATGTAAATGTTCATATACTTTACAGCAGAAATATTCATGTATTTGAGTTTGTAAAAATCCATCAAACTGTTCTTAGAATGTGTATTTCTGTATGTGTATTATGGTTCAGTAAAAATAAAAAAAATTAACAGCCCTAACCGGTTTGGCTCAGTGGATAGAGCTTCGGCCTGTGGACTGAAGGGTCCCAGGTTCGATTCCGGTCAAGGGTATATCCCCAATAGGGGGTGTGCAGGAGGCAGCTGGTCAATGTTTCTCTCTCATCGATGTTTCTGACTATCCCTCTCCCTTCCTCTCTGTAAAATAGCAATAAAATATATATATTTTTAATTTAATAGGTTTGATTGAGTGTTGCCCTAGATTCTGCTGGCAGGGGTTACTTGATATACTACGTGTATTGTATTATCTTTCTGAAATTTAAAAACTTCTGAATTCCAAACATCGTCTGGTCCAGGGGTGTCAGCGATGGGCTCACAGACATCATTCTAAGCCAGTGTTTCCCAAACTTCTGACATATGTGTACCCCTTCTATAATTTTCGTAACGCTGAGTACCCCTCGTATTCATGAAAACATAGAATTAGGCGCAGCTAAGCACAGTGCAGTGCATATCCCCACCAAACTCAGGTGCAACGCGTACCCCCACCAGACTCTTCCCGTACCCCTGGGGGTACGCATACCATACTTTGGGAAACAAAGTGGACCTAAGCCATTAATCCACAGGTATGTATGAATGTGTGACATGTTATGCCTTACATTGCCATACAAGTCTTGAAAGAGTGTATTTTAGAACTTTGGTTTTTTGTTTCAATAAAGAAGTGATACCAACCATTGTAATGAAAGGGGGAAAGGGTTAACCATACAGAATACATAAAAGAGAAACTCTCCATTCGACAATGCAGCGCATCCTCCCATTAAGTCACTTATAACCTCCCAGACCTTTTCCTAAAGTACTAATACATTTACTAAAAATGTACTTCTAGAAACGGAAAGTGTTTTGTGTGTGTGTGTGTTTTCACATAATGAGGTCTTATTGCACAGACTATTTTGTAATACGCTTTTCCACTTAACTTCTTCACTCGCCACTCGGGAAGATTTGGAGGTATGGATGTACTCCCGTTTCTGAACCCTTACCCCAGGGAGGCATTCAGGGTGTTTCCAGTTCTTTTCTCTACGGCACACTGAGTACTTTATTCTGTCTTTTTAAATTATTTATTTATTTATTAGAAAGGATGGGAGAGAGAGAACCATGCGTGTGTTGTTCCACTTGTTTATGCATTCATTGGTTGCTTCTTGACTGTGACCTGCCCCGGAATCAAACCGCAACGTTGGCGTATCAGGGGGACGCCAACCAAACCAACCGAGCACTCCGGCAGGGCAAGCGCGTTACTCTTGTACTTCTCACAACTCCCCTGACAGGTCCGCGCTCCATCCGTCCTCCAGTGACCGAGGAGGAGGCTCCGCTCGGAGAGGGCGAGGGACTCACCAGGGTGGCTCGGCAGGACGCGGCAGGCGGGGACGCGGGCCGCCGGAGTCCCGGGCTCGATCCCCGGCAGCCTCGCCTGCGCGGAGCTGCGAGGCGGCGGGGCGGGCAGTGGCGGCGGGCGGGCGCCCGGGCTCCCCTCCCGGCCCTTCTCAGAGGTGCACGCCCCCTTCGGCTTCTGCCCCACCCGCGGGGAGACCCGAGCTCCACCTGCGAGCCCAGCAGCCCAGGGCGCGCGTCCCGCCCCGGGGCCACACCTCCCACAGCCGCCCGGCGTTCCCGGGTCCGCTGGATTCTGGCACCGGAAGTCCGCGCGGAGCTCGCCGGGAAACGGCACGGCGCACGCGCAGCTCTAAGTACTCGGAACTACATCCCCCACAAGGCCGTTGGTCAGTGAGTCCGTTGGCCTTGACCGACGGCCAATGAACGGAGAGAGTTACCTCGCGCATCGACACCCAAGCCCAAGGGATGAATGAGCTCTGCGTCTAGACTCGGGTAGTCCTCTAGGCCAGTGTTTCCCAAACTTCTCTCGTGATGAGAATCACCTGGTGGAATTGTTAAAATACAGATTCCTGAATCCCAAGTAAGTGCTAAAGTAGAATTTTTGGGAACATATAGGTAAAATTGTATACTTAACTAGTGATATAATTTTACCTATATGCTCCCAAAAAATTCTAGTTAAGTATACAATTAGCACTAGTTAATAGTGCTATTAGTTAAGTATACAATTTTACCTACATGTTCCCAAAAATTCTACTTTAGCACTTCTTAGTTGGGATTCAGGAATCTGTAGTTTAACAACTCCATCAGGTGATTCTCATCAGGTGAGAGAAGTTTGGGAAACACTGCTCTACCCTAATCCTTCAGAATTCTCAGCTCTGCGGACTCCTGAGGAGCGTGGAGCTTTCTGGGAAACGCAGTGAGGGGCGCAGAGCCTCCTGCGGCTCTTCTCTGCCCCCGAGGGTCGAGGGTCGGCCGGACTCACAGGCGGTGACTTTGGCCTCAGAGAGCCCCGCGCTCTCCCACCAGCAGCTTCGCCTCTGGGGCGGCGGGGATCCGGGGCCAGGGAGAAGCTAGAGCAGGTGGGCCGGGCCGTATCCGGGAACCTGTGGGTTCTCCTTTCCACGGGTTTGGACCTGCTCCCACGCTCTCTACTTACTCCTCGACCTGGAGATCTGAGGCTCCAGATCTTTCTGTGAAATAGAAAAGGCTTTCTTGTTTTGATTATGTAAGTATTTGCATGCTTAGTGTGGAAAAGAAAACATGGAAAATGATAAAGGTATGGAGATCCACAAGGTTAGCTCCGTCGCTTTGCTCAAATGGCTTTCCCTAACCCTGGGTAATCAGCACCTACACACACACACTGCCCCGGCTCTGCCCAGCCTTCTTTTTCTTCCTTTTATTCAATACCTGACATATTTGTGTAATACCGTCTCTTGACTACAAGCTCCATGAGGTCACACTATTTTCATTGCCGTACTACTCCCAGCATTGAGAATTGTTTCTGACACAATATTTGTTGAATAACTAAAGGTTTAAAATATTCCTAATAGAGCTATTCAGAAATAAACATTGTTAATAGTTAAATCTGTTCTTACCGTTCTACATCTACACGAATGTTTTTAATATAAATCTGGAATAATTTGCTCAGGCCAGGTGGCTCAGTTGTTTGGAGCGTGAGCCTGTGCACCAAAAAGTTTGTGGGCTGGTTTCCGGTCAGGGCACATCACCTAGGTTTAGGTTTGATCACCAGTCCAGGCACATATGGGAGGAAACTAATGGATGTTTCTCTCACATCAGTGTTCTTCTTGCTCTCTTTCCCTCTCTCTCTCTCTAAACAAAAAATATCCTCAGGTGAGGATAAATCTGGAATCATTTTATATAAGTAATCTTTTGTCGTTTTTTTCTTTTTTTTCTTTTTATTGAATCTATGGGGTTAACACAGGTTACTGAAATTATACAGGTTTCAGGTGCACAGCTCCTGAATACGTCATCTGTACACTGCATTGTGTGCTCACCATTCCATACCCTCCTCACCTCTCCCTCGTCCCAAGTAATGTTTTGTTGACTGAAAAGTCTATCAGGGATATTTTTCCATATCAGCATTTATAAATAAAATAATGCACCTGTTTTTCTAGCTGCATATTATTCCATAGCATGAAAGGTAAATATTTTTATTTATTTATTTTTTACATTTGGATTTTTATATTCAAAGTTCTATGAAATTTAAACACATTCCTATAAGAGATGAATTATATCTAAGCATTTCCACAAGTGAGTTGTGCGGACACCAGAAAATACCTCAAGGTGTCCCGAGACCCTTGAAGCTCCCCTCGTGAGCAAGCACATCAGAGATGGCCTGCGACAAGGAGTACATTGCTTTATTGCTTACCTTTATATTCAAATTAATACAATAACCCCCTTTTAAAAAGTAAGGCACATGAAAAGCCTTCTGTGCAAGTTCTGTATTATTTTAAAATTCCTATTGGCTAATAAAAGTATTTCCACTACAGAATTGGAGCTACATAGAAAAGCACATGATAAATGTTTGACATGCAGAATACCTGAAACATTATCATATCTTACCTCATGGCACAATTAAACAGTCCCAATCAAACATCTGTATCTGAATAACAGTATGACTATTGTTACAACCGCAAAAATGTTAATCAGATTATCCACATATGTACAATTGGGTCCCCAAATATTAACTATATAAAGACAACTGCATTTGTGCTCCGTTTCACTAACGGTAAGAGATTTGGCATTTTCAGTCTTTTTTTTCCCAGAAGTCATGTTGCTGTTTGTAAAAGGCTAGTGTTATACGATGCTGAAGACCATGGAGAGAAACTGTTCATATGATACCTGAATCCAGCCGTCCTGATCTGTATCGTAGCGTCTGAATATATCTGTCAATCTCTGCAAGACGATGCAGCCCTGGATGAAGTCGTCAAAGGCGATCTGTCCCCGTCCTTGTCTGTCAAACTTTCGAATAAGGATGTCATGAAACTGGTCAGAGAGCCGGTAGCCAAAACCTGAAAGGGCTTGCTTGAGCTCGTTCTTGTCAATCATCCCCGAGTTGTCCCTGCCAGTCCGTGATGTACTTCCAGATGCCTGTGAACTCGCTGAAGTTCACACCAGCCTTGTTCTCACGGTCAAACATTGATATGATTGACCTGACAGTCACAGGATTAAATGGAGTCCAGGTGCCATTGGAGAGTGCTTGCTGAAGCTCATTGTCGGATATCATCCCGCTTCTGTCTTTATCAACCCTCTGGAAGACGTTCCACAGAAAGCTCTGGTCTGGCAGCGCCACGCCCATGGGTGGGCCGGGGCGGTAGGGGTGGGTGGCCATGGGCCCAGGTATGCAGCTAGACTGGGGAGTCAGACTACACGGAACGCCCCGGGGTAGCTCCACTTCCTGAAAGGTGAATATTTTATTTAAAGCCCCTTGCTCTTGGGCATTTAGTTTCCATTTTTTTCTGTATTTCTACATACACTTTGCTGCAGTCCCTTGAGGAACTTGCTGGAAGACATAAACCAAGGCTGTTCTATCAAACAGCTGACGTCATCTTACTGGGTTCCCCTCCCTCCACTGGCCTCAATGGAAAAGGACAAGGGGAAGCAGAAACTTGCAAGTCCCCCTTTTCCAAGAATGGCCTTATAGTGTTCTACCAACGCCCTCTAGTGGCAAAAACTAACATACTGACGAGCAAAGGAGAAATGTCTACAGGATCCAGAAGCTTCAGTATCACAAAGGACAAAGTGAGTGTACTGGGAGCTGACAGACAAAGTAATAACTAGCACACCTACCATATATTCTATTGGGCATTGCAGGTAGATGGTACATTATTTTCACACAGGTATATGAAATTGACAAGCTAATTGAACTTTCTTTTCCTTCTGACAGTATTTTATTTTTCTAGCTAGAAAATATAATCTATAATGAAAAAAGGAATTTATTTCCAAAAAAATTATATTCATTTCCAGAATTTATATGCATTATTTTCTTAGTATTTTAGCATTGTCCAGGACTCCCTAAACTATGTTAGGACAGCAGACATCATTCTCTGGGCTCATTAAAATACTTTTAATGATATACAATTGTCTATTGTTTGTCTCTTATACCCATGCTCATATTAAACAACATCTATTCTCATTTGTAGCAGATGTTCTCTAATATCAGTTTTCCTCTTCTATAGTAAGAATTTTTAGAAGGGCACATGGCCATTTAGAATAAAGAGTATATTTTCCAAGCCTCTCCTATAGCTAAGTATGGCCATATAATTAAAGTGAAACCAGTGAGATGTGAGCATATGTGAGGTATGCATCTTACTGGAAAGGGATAGGTCATGTCCCTAGTCTCTTTTCCCCAACTGCTAGCAGGAATTTGGACATAGTGGCATGGACCCTGCAAACCCGAGTAACATCCAGAGGTGTCAAAGCAATAAGATGGACGGTGCCTGGATTCCTGGTGACTGTGGAGCCACCAAACTAGGCCTGGACTTACACTCAGGAAGGTAATGTGAGAGAGAAAGAGATACCAAGTTTAAGCCACTGTTGCTTTGGATCTCTATTACAACCAGAATGTATACCTTATCTAGCACTACTGCCTACTAAGAGTTCTTTCATTAAAAAGAAACGGCCTGGCCAATGTGGCTCAATGGTTGAGTGTCAACCCACAAATCAGGAAGTTACAGTTGTAGGCTAGATTCCCCATTGGGGGTGTGCTGGCGGTGGCCGATCAATGATTCTCTCTCATAATTGATGTCTCTAGCTCTCCCTCTCCCTTCCTCTCTCTGAAATCAATAAAAACATATGTAAAGAGAGAGAGAGAGAGAGAGAGAGAGAGAGAGAGAGAGAAATAGCCCTGGCCAGTGTGGCTCAGTTGGTTGGGTGTCATCGTGTGCATCGAAAGGTTGCAGGCTTGATCCCTGGTGGGGGCCTGCATGAGGCAGCCAATCAATGTTTCACCCTCACATTGATTCTCTCTCCCTCTTCCCCTCTCTCTGTGTTTTTAAAGTTTAAAAAGTGTTTTTAGATTAAAAGTCCAATGCGCTATCCATTGCACTACGGAGCCACCTTAAAAAGTGTTTTTAAATTTCAAAATCAACATGTATATTTAAATCCATGGTTTGAGATCCCAAGATGGCACTTAAAAAAAAAAAAAAAAAAAAAAAAGGTATCTCAGTCCAGTTTTCTTTTTTTTTAAAAAAAATATTTTATTGATTTAAAAAAATTTTTTTTACAGAGAGGAAGGAAAAGGGATAGAGAGTTAGAAACATCAATGAGAGAGAAACATCGATCAGCTGCCTCCTGCACACCCCCTACTGGGGATGTGCCCGCAACCAAGGTACATGCCCTTGACCGGAGTCCAACCTGGGACTTGTCAGTAGCTGATGCTCTATCCATTGAGCCAAACCAGTTAGGGGCCAAGATGGCACTTTTTTTTTTTTAAATATATTTTATTGATTTTTTACAGAGAGGAAGGGAAAGGGATAGAGAGCCAGAAACATCGATGAGAGAGAAACATTGACCAGCTGCTTCCTGCACACCCCCTACTGGGGATGTGCCCGCAACCAATGTACATGCCCTTGACCAGAATCGAACCTGGGACCCTTCGGTCCACTGGCCAACGCTCTATCATCCACTGAGCCAAACCGGTTTCGGCCAAGATGGCACTTTTAGCAGTGGTGGAGTAGCAAGGAGGTTAGGAGTCTGAATCTCTTTTGACTTTGTAGATTGGGGCTGCCACTCCAGTCTTGCCATAGGCTGCCTACCTCTAGCCCACCTCCAGACATTATCTTGAGAAATACCCTTCAGTCTCTTTTAAGACCCTGATATTTTTGGGTCTCTGTTATTTGGAGTTGAACTGAATCCTGACGACCTTATAGGGTCATTTATATATATATATAAAATTAATTTTTTACAGAGAGGAAGAGAGAGAGATAGTTAGAAACATTGATGAGAGAGAGACATCGATCAGCTGCCTCTTGCACACCCCCCACTGGAGATGTGCCCGCAACCAAGGTACATGCCCCCGACCGAAATTGAACCCGGGACTTTTCAGTCCGCAGGCTGACGCTCTATCCACTGAGCCAAACCGGTCTAGGCCTCATAGGGTCATTGTAAGGATTACATAAATGAGAGTATACAAGTAGACGAGTATTAACACACTGTAAATGCTCAATAAAGAGTGGTTAGTCTCAGGGAGTTACCATCACCAGGAACTTGCCAGGAGCATAGAGGACCTGAGAAGCTGCAGGAGTCAGAACCCCTGGGCATCTTTTCCACTTTCCCCTGAAGATTTCAGCCCAACTTGCTCTGGTGGGTGGCCTGTTCCATTGTCTTAATCTTCATGGCTGGCCGTGAGCTTTATGCGCTGAGAACAGAAAAACTGGAGTGCTCCAGGAGGGGAGTGAATGGCAGGTTCCCGAGTGCTGCATTTGGAACCCAGACAGGAAGGCTGCCTGGCCCATGTCACAGGCTGGACCAGGAACGTGAGCATGAGGAAGGCTGGACCATCCTCTAACCTCCCGTGCTCCACCATCCAGGCGACACCAGGGAGAAGCCTCAGGCCACACCCTTCACGAGTCTCACTTCTCTGGCTTCCCCTCCCTCCCACCAGGGTTGTCATTTCACCTCGTGAAATGCCCGTCTCTTCTTGGCAGGGCCTTGATTTTGTTGGCTTCATTTTGTTTTCCTAGCTTGGAGGGTCTGCCCCCAAATTCTTACACAACAGCTTCTTGTCATTCTTCAATGTTCCCTCCTTGCATGGGCCTTTCCTATCAGTTGCTAGCATCCTCCATTGCTTCACCTGTCCTTTCTTTCTGGCATTTATCACTACTTGAAATTAATGTATTATCTGCCGAGACCGGTTTGGCTCAATGGATAGAGCGTCGGCTTGGGGACTGAGAGGTCCCGGGTTCGATTCCGGTCAAGGGCATGTACCTTGGTTGCGGGCATATCCCCAGTAGGGGGTGTGCAAGAGGCAGCTGATCGATGACTCTCTCTCATCGATATTTCTAACTCTCTATCTCTCTCACTTCCTCTCTGTACAAAATCAATAAAATATATATTTAAAAAAAAAAAAAAAAAAAAAAAAAGAAATTAATGTATTATCTGCTTGCCAGTCTCTTCCACCAGGGCCAACCCCATGAGCACAAGGAACTTGGGTGGCTTTTTCATCGCTTATTCCTCACCATTTAGCAAAGAATCCGGAATGCATTCATCTCATATTTAAAAATATGAATGAGTGAATGCAGCAAAGACCTAGTTAATGTTTTCCCGCCTTTTCCTGCCCCCTCACCTCGCACCGGAGTCCTCAGTTTACCCGCCCCTGCCCGGAAGGTACCTTCTTGGGCAGGATTTCCCGGCCTGGAGCCATGGAAGAGTCAGCCAGCTTCAAGGTTGGATGAAGGGAAAGGGGCAAGTTTCAAAATCGAGAGCGTCGGGCCCTAGCCGTGGGCTCAGTGGTTGGAGCCTCCGTCTTCCTCGTCCGTTGATTCCCGGTCACGGGTTGCAGGTGGGGGCATGTGCGGGAGGCAACTAATCGATGTGTCTCTCTCACATCGATGGTTTCTCTCTCTCCCTCTCTCTCTCTCCCTCCCTCTCTCCCTCCTTTCCACTCTCTCTAAAGATCAATGGGAAAACTATTCTTAGGTGAGGACCAACGAAGAAATCCAGAGCTTGGGGTCAGTTGCCCTAGCAACCCGCTGTGGCTTGCGGGCGTGGGGAAAACCACCACACAACGGTCCGCTCTTGAGAACGTCAGCCGTGATTGGCCGGTTTTCCTCGTGCCCGCCTCCCTCTCTCCGCCTACGCACTTGATTGGCTAAAGGCAGGAGAGGCGGGGCCTTCCGAGGCCAGTCCTCCTGCGGGGAGGATCCCAGGGGTCGGCTCCCCGGCTTCCGAGACCCCGGCGGGTTTCCAGACCCCAGCGTTGTGCCCAGGCCGTGGACCGGCGCCGGGAGGGCTGCGCGGCCAGCCAGGACCTGTGTGAGCCTGTGGCCGCCCAGGAGGAGGTGGAGAGCCCAGAGGAAATGCTCTCCCTTCCCTTCGCCCTCCCGAAGGCGCAGGTGTAGGCCAATCGTGCGTAACCTAACCAGGTTGGGTTCTGCAGTGCCCTGAAGCTGGCATGGCAGGTGTGAGAAGCAAACCCCATCGCTACCCAGACCCTGGTGTCTCCTCACCCCTGCCTGCTACCTCAGAGGCACTCCCTAACTCACCAAACCACCAGCAAGCACCCTTCACCCTGACATTCCAGGCCCTTCTACGATGCCCCAGCTACCTCCTCACTCTTAGCTGCTCTTGTCAAATAGTTTCCAAACCGCCAAGTTCCACTCTTAGAATGCGCCTGCCTGGCCGGTGCCAGAATGGTGATCTGTGGATGGACTTCAGGAAGGAAAGGAGAGCCAGGCGGGTCTTGGAATCACATCTCTGTCTCACGCTATGAAAAGGGAAGACAGTTTCTCCTGGATACGGTGGTCTCTGAGCTTTTCATAGGCCAGAGTGGAATTCCTGACTCACTCAACAGACCTCCGAGTGGTTCGTCCTGACACCCTGGCCGTGCAGCCCAAGCAAATAGCCTCTGTGCAAATGAATATTCTGTGCTAAGCTTGTGCCAAGTGCTGACAGCTCCCAGTGTCCTTTTAAGTCGCCTTCTCACTTGTCTCCTGCATTAGAAAGCAAGCTCCCGGGACAGCAAGCCTGCTTTGTGTGTATGAGCCCCATCAGCCCTCATGCTGAGCCAAGCAGAGAAATCCCATTGCTGGCTGTGACGGGAGCCATGAAGGCAGGCTGAAGGGAGGAAACTGCTTGCTTTCTCACCAGGCCTGCCAGCAACTTATCCCTAGATCCCACCAAGGCCTCCCAGTCCTGCCTGGGCTCCCACTCATCAGCAGCTTCCTGGCATCCCAATGATTATATGCTCCTCCCTCCCCCATCTCCAGCTGAGTCCAGCAGCCCAGAAGGTCAAGTCCACTCTCTTACTCTTCTTAGACAGCCCTGCCTCGTAATGTCATGCATTAATTAGTCAATAGCTGTTGGGGTGCATGGAAATAGGGGTATTCTTTACCTGGTAAAAGCCCTGGCCCTGAACCAGCTTTCCGCTCTCCAGTTGTACGGCTTAGGGGAAGTTAGCCTTTTCTCCCGCCTCCATTTCCTCATCTATAAACCTGGGATAAGCCATAGCCAGTTTGGCTCAGTGGATAGAGCATCAGCCTGCAGATGGAAAGGTCCTGGCTTCAATTCTGGTTGGGGGCACATGTCTTGAGTTGTGGGCTCGATTCCCAGTGTGGGGCATGCAGGAAGCAGCCAATTGGTGATTCTCTCTCATCACTGATGTTTGTCTCTCTTTCCTTCTCTCTTCCTCTCTGAAATAAATTTTAAAAAGCAACGTTAAAAAAACAAACTGGGATAAAACCCACACCTCAGTGTTGTGGAGCAGAGGTGACATATATATAATACTTGGTCCCAGGCCTGGCAGGGCAGCTGCTCAACAACGGGCAGCTATATTACTATCCCAGCCTGCCATCCCTTAGGAGCCGGGAGCCAGCCAGGGCTGGGCCACCTGCTGGCTCCATGATCCACAGAGACAGGTGGGTCTCGGCGGCCTCTGATGCAGACATCAAGGTCAGAACTGCATGTTATCTTGGAAGCCAAGTTGCAAATCTTGGATAATAAGCAGGATGAGCCCAGCCCTCCCAGGAAACATAGTAGAGAATGGGAAACAAACAGAAGCAAAAAACCAGAAGGCCAGGAGTAAGATAGCCAGGCATAGGTGAGTACGGCAAACTGTAAAGGACATGTGTGAAGAGGCCAAGGAGGGGAGAAGCAGCCCCGGAAGGAACTAGGAGGGACAGTAGTCCCCGTAAGTGAGGATTGCATATGAATTACCACTAGACCCCAGAGAAAGCAAAGCAGATGGAAAATGTCTGAGCTGGCACCTGCGACAGGAAACAGGGCAGGCAGGAGACAATGTGAGTTCACAAGCTGGTCCTGGCCCGCTCAGGCTCCCAGCAGGCAGGCCCAGGGCGGTTTCAGGGCTGTGGGCAAGGCCCATGGTCTGAGTGATGGCCCTCCGGGAGTCCACAATCCAGCAGTGGCTGGTTGGCTTCAGGTCTTAAACCCTCCTTTGCCTGGACACTTATGGTCCTGACCATTTGGATAGGGCCCCAACCCAAGTCCCGGGCCAGCCACCAGCATCCCCCATGGCCCCAACCCTCCCCACCCCACCACCCACCCCAAGACAGAGCCATAGGCTGTGGCTTGAATTCCAAGTCCTTTAATTTGCAGCTAGGCTGCCTGCTCTTCAACGTGGACACTCCCAGTGTCGCCACGCCCCACCCCCACGCCAGCACTCCCAACGCCCTTCCCAGCACCTTCTCACTGCCACTGCGGCTGCCCTCGTTCCTCCCCGGGCCGGCCCCTCCCTCCAGGCCTCCTAGGTGGGGGCAGGCGGGGGTGCCGCCAGGGCGCCCGCAGCCCCCAGCATCAGCATGGCCAGGGCCTTGGGGCCGGTGGTGTGGATCTTCTCGTGCCGGTGCAGGTTGGAGCGCCTGCTGAAGCTCTTGCCGCAGAGCGGGCAGGCGTAGGGCCGGACGCCGCGGTGGGTGCGCTGGTGGGCGGTGAGGTGCGAGCTGTGGCTGAAGCTCTTGCCGCAGTCGAGGCAGTGGTAGGGCTTCTCCCCCGTGTGCGTGCGGTTGTGCGCGATGAGGTTGGAGCGCTGGCTGAAGCACTTGCCGCACTCGGGACAGGGGTAGGGCTTGACCCCCGTGTGGGTGCGCTGGTGGGTGACCAGGGCCGAGCTCTGCGTGAAGCACTTGCCGCAGACGGGACACTTGTGGGGCTTGGCCCCGGTGTGCGTGCCCTGGTGCGTGACCAGGTCCGAGCGGCGCGTGAAGCGCTTGGCGCAGCGGTCGCACACGTAGGGCTTCTCGCCCGTGTGGATGCGCTGGTGCTGGATCAGCGTGGAGTGGTGGCTGAAGCTCTTCCAGCAGGACGGGCAGGTGTAGGGCTTCTCGCCCGTGTGGATGATCTGGTGCTGGATGAGGTGCGAGCTGCGGCCGAAGCGCTTGCCGCAGTCCGTGCAGGCGTAGGGCTTCTCGCCCGTGTGCGTGCGCCGGTGCGTCACCAGGTGGGAGTGCCAGCTGAAGCCCTTGCCGCACTGCTCGCATTTGTAGGTCTTCTTGCTGGGGTCGCAGTCGGGCGCCCCCACGCCCTCCTCGCCGCTTTCCGGGGCGCCCGTCTCCCCCTCGCCGGGTTTCTCTAACGGGTCAGTGTCGGACAGGGCTGGCTCCAGCTCTCTCTCCCCCGGCTGCCCCTCACCTTTGGCGGGCCCCATTTTCCGGCTGCCGGCTGCCTGCCATCCACACTGTAGGACATCCAGGGCTCTCCCTGTCCTGGTCCGTAAGGACTTCACGTCCCCAGGGACTGCCGGGTCCTCCTTTCTCACCTCCACCGCTCCTGGAGAAACGGTTTCCAACCAGAGAGAGGCTTTTGTGAGGGACCCAAGGGAATTCCAGAGATGGAAAAAAGCGCAAGGACCCGAGGGGGGCCTGGGGAACGACAGCCACCCTGAGCAGAGGAGGGGAGACTGGCACCCTGCCCCAGGCAGGGCCATGTGTCTGCACCCACAGGAACCAGAGCCCGCACGGACAAAGGGGACCTGGGAGTGCCACCGACAACCCACTGCCCACCATCACCTCTGGACGCACCTCTCTTCTCCTCCTCATCTCCCATCTGCAGGCGTGCACTGGAGGCCTCGCCGCCCTTGCCCTGCACCTGGGAGGCCCAGAAAGTTCTGCTGAAGGGAAACCCTGCCCGAAAAGAGATGCAGTGCTCAGTCACAGACCCCCCGGCTGCCCAGCAGGAGACCTCCCACCACCACCACCGAGAAGTGACAGAGCAAAGGGAATGGGTGCAACCGGAAACACCAGATAATACCACATGAGCGCAAAGACTGCTTGGTATCAGATGTCCAGCCTCTCTAGAAAGCACGTTCCAGGGTCACCCCCAGACATGTCTTTCCAGGGCTGAGTCAGGGCTCCTCCTCATCTCCTTGAAGGAGCACCAGGAGTAAAGGGCCAGTCGGCTGCCAGCAACCCACTCCCTCACTGCCACAGCCGTGGGCCCAGCATCGTGGAAACCAAATACAGTCTCCCACTCCTGCGCCTACACCTCTCCAAGACCATCAGCAAAAAAGGGCTCCTGGGGGAGGGCCGGGGACAGGAAGGCCAGAGACACTGACCACGCAGAAGTCAGGGACCAGAGGTCCATTCGGTAAAGGCCTGAGAATTCCGGTTAAGTCAGCAAGAGAGCAGAGGGCCTGGCCTCCATACCCTGATCCAAGCTCCCGGGAAGCTTGTGTTGGACAAACTGGTCATTCCTGAGACCTATCATGGGGCCACAAATGGGCACTAGGTTCCCTCTGATCTCCCAGGACTTGCCCAGACCTGCTGATCTGGGCCCTGAGAGTTAACAACTAAAGGAGTGAGCAGGGTGGCTGTGATTTTGGGGTCCAACAGGGACTGTAGGGGTCTCAGCTCACCACTGAAGTCAAAGGGGGCCATTACCAAGCCCCCAACTCCACTTAGGACTAGCAGGTGTGCAACAGATGTGTGTTGATAGACATACTAACTGAATGAATGAATGAATGAATGAAGAGCCCAGCCAGCATGGCTCAGTGGTTGAATGTCAACCTATGAACCAGGAGGTCAAAGTTCGATTTCTGGTCAGGGAATATGTCCAGGTTGTGGGGTTGATCCCCAGTGTGGGGTGTGCAGGAGGCAGCTGACCAATAATTCTCTCTTTCCCTCTCTGAAATAAAAAATATATTTTTAAAAAATGAATATACACACTAAGTTTTTCATAAGATCTCATGAAAATCTGCCCAAGAAAACTAGTCTGAAAGTGAGGAGAACAGCCCTGTGACTTAACTCTTACAGTGAGAAAACAGAGAGCCACGCCCCGCTGAGAAGAGGGCACGCCTCTTGGGCATGAGTTAATCTGGAGATTAACTGGCACCATGCCCCCCCTACTGCAGGCATGCGGCCCTGACCCAGAGCCAAGTTTTCTGCTCAGACACTTCAAAAGCCTAGTTTTGTGCATAGCTGGTGTGGCTCAGTGGATGAGTATCAACTTATGAATCAAGAGGTCACGGTTCCATTCCTGATCAGCACACATGCCCAGATTGTGTGCTCAATCCTCAGTAGGGGGCATGCAGGAAGCAGCAGATCAATGATTCTCTCTCATCATTGATGTTTCTATCTCTTTCTCCCCTCTCCCTTCCTCTCTGAAATAAAAAGAGAGAGAGAGAGAGAGAGAGAGGGAGAGAGAAGGGTGAAACTACAGGTATAAGCACACAGAAGAACCAGAGAGAAGCAGAATCTGTAGGTAGGCACTG
Organism: Nyctalus aviator; assembly: GCA_036971965.1. Taxonomy (NCBI): domain Eukaryota; kingdom Metazoa; phylum Chordata; class Mammalia; order Chiroptera; family Vespertilionidae; genus Nyctalus; species Nyctalus aviator. The sequence goes on along the minus strand of CM072926.1, from coordinate 11,927,611 downwards.
TCTAGTCCAACAGCCAACTAGCCACATATAGCTATTTCAGTTCAAAACTGAGCTGATTAAATGAAATAAATACTCAGTTGCTCTAACCACATTTCTATGCTCTACAGCCACATCTGGCTCATGGCCGCCAGCTCAGCCCATACGTGGAGCACGCCCACCACTAGAAGGTTCTACATAACAGCACTGTCTACGTGAACTGCGAGAAGGGGTTAGGCCTTGGAAAGCTGGGAGGTGACAGTGGGCACACCCCACCTCTGACATCTGGGGCCTCAGGAAGTGGTCGCCCCAACACAAGGGCCAGCCCTTACCCAAGGCCAGCCCATTTCGCTTCTGCAGGACATCCCGGTAGAAACTCTGCTGCGTGTGGTCCAGCTGCCCCCACTCCTCCCGGGAGAGGTACAGAGCCACGTCCTCAAAGGTGACTGGCATCTGAAACAACACAAAATGCCTTCTCTGCAGGACACGACAAGGCATGCTGGAGGGAGCCTGATAGTGCCAAGATGAGGCCAAGATGAGATTCCCAACTCCCAACCTGCTGCCCAGGCCTGAGGGAGAAGCAGGAGCCACCCAAGGATTTTGGGGGTGGGGGCAAGAATAAGGCAGTTGTGTGCAACAGACAGGAACAAAAACAAGAGGCCTTTCCCACACCACAGCCAAAGCTCGGATCTCCAGCACGTTTCCCTCCAGCGCCCACCCTCAGGTCCGGTGCTGAGCTCTGGAGGACGATTCGGTCAGAGATGCCGTCCCTCGGCCTTGGACAGCGCACTCACCTGGGACCAGGCAGTGAGGAGCGCTGCAGCCATCTGCCGGTCTCTGGTCCTCCCCTCCTGGGAAAGCACGGGGATCTGGGGGGAGGGGAGGGCTGAGAGAGGAGAGAGGTCCTCAGAGAGGCCACCTCATCCTGCTGCATCCTGCTGCTCCCCAAGTGGGCTCATGCCTGGAAAATCCACACCGTTGACCCCACCCAAGAAGAGGGCAGTAGGCTCTGAGGCTGTGCCAGGATGGCCTCCAAGAGGCAAGTGAGCAGACACCCAGGCATCGCTCCTGACCATGGCAGCGGCCTCTGCCCCTCCCCTCCTGGGCGGTGAGCCTCCCTCTCTCCTCACAGTCGCTGCCCAGGAAAGCACCTCTCTTCACCCCTCTCCTCACCTCCGGGCAGAAAGAGAGCTTTCTCCTTAGCGCCCTGGCTTAGGCCCCAGCTCCAAGCTCCTTGCGCCTTGTCCTCCTGCAGCGCCTCCTCCGGGTGCGGCTCATGCAGCTCTGTCTTAATGCAGGGCGACTCCTGAGCGGCTCCCAGCGGCGCCATCTCCTTTGGCTCAGGAAGCATTTCTTGACAGGGATGCCCTGGACCTGGAACCTAGGAATGGCAGCCCCATCAGCACTGGGACGGAGATGGGGAGACACGGCCCAGCACCCACGTCCTCCACACCGAGGGGTCCCTGCAAGGGCAGACACCTAGTGTGGCCGAATGCACAACCAAACACAAGACACAGCCCCTTAGGACTGGCCTTGCTTCCTTTCCCCACCCCAGGGGCCTGTGCACCGCCTGCTCACCACCACAAGGGAAGAAAGGCAGCTTCTCAAGGCCCTGCGAGGTGCCAGCTGGCTGTGCCCACGGGACGGCTGCCTGTTTCGATTCAGGCCTGCACCTCTAACAGCTGTGTGGATTATTATTATTATTATTTTAAATATATATTTTATTGATTTTTTACAGAGAGGAAGAGAGAGTTAGAAACATCGATGAGAAAGAATAATCGATCAGCTGCCTCCTGCACAACCCCCACTGGGGATGTGCCCGCAACCAAAGTACATGCCCTTGACCGGAATCAAACCTGGGACCCTTCAGTCCACAGGCCGACGCTCTATCCACTGAGCCAAACTGGTTTCGGCTGGATTATTATTTTTAATATAGGAGGTAACCAAGTACAGCAGGTTGAAAATCTAATGACTGGTGGGTGTCCTTATAAAAAGAGGAGAGAACACGGAAATATGGAGGAGGCCCTGCGAAGACAGAAGCAAAGGTTGGAGAGATGCTGTCACAAGTCAAAGGACAGCTGGAGCCCCCGGAAGCCAGGAGAGGCAGGAAGGATTCTCCCCTGGGGCCTTGGGAGGGAGCCCTGGCAACACTGTGGGTTTGGGCTTCTGGCCTCAGAACTGAGAGAACCAATTCTGGTTGTTTGTGGTCCTGTGTTACAACAGCCCCAGGAAACTAATCTTCCCAGGCTCAGCGATCAGACCATGGCCCAAGATCATGGAGCTGGTGAGTGACTCCACCAGGATTCGAACTCAGGTGTCTCTGACTCCCAAGTCACCCTCGGGCCACAGTCTTCAAGGTGACCGGGAGGCATTGTGGGGCCGGGGCTGTTCCTGGCCTGACTCAGTTTGGTCAGAGTAGTTGGGCGCTTGTTGGTTTGGAAAAAAACCAAGAGTGCCACTAAGTGTGCTGAGGCCGGATGCCCATCTTGGTCTGACAGAACTCCTCTCCAGCTCTCCCCCTTCAGCACCACCCCGCACAGTGGACTGCAGGGTCCTCCCAATTTACCCCCCCTTCGACACATCAGCCTCAGCCCGGCCTCTGCGTGAGGAGCAGGCTTTAGTCAGGTGACTGGGGCTCAAATCCAGAGCCTCACTAGGCATCTGCCTCCACCCAAACCTGCAGAGTCTCAGTTAGGTTACTTCCCTTCCCCTGGGAGGCCCCTGGGGAAGCCTCATTGTCTCCACAGCACAGGGACTAGCCAGCCTTCTGCTGGGAACTCATGCACAACCCTCCCACTCCCCCCGTGTCCATCTGTTAGTCTCACAGGAAAAAACTCAGGAGTCAGGGTGCCTGAGAACCACGTGGGTGAGACAGCCTCCAAGACTCAGCTGCTCTGTGAGCAAGAACTGCCCAGAAAGTTCCAGATAAACCTAAAAAAGTTGCTATTATTATTATTATTACTCAACTGTGTGAGCTGACAGAACCCCCATCAGCAGAGAACGCAGCGGGTGTGAGGCCTTTGGAGTTACAAAGGCATTGTGGAATGGAAACCGTCCACGGGTAACAATCCCTTGTGCCTCTACAGCGGGAAAAACAGAGCTGGTGCTTGCTTTGTATTCACTCCTAGGAGAGGGGCCATAGGTCTCTCTGGCCAGGTTCCCCTCGCTGTGGGTGTTCTTGTTTAGTGAGTTACCAAAATGACCTCAATAAGCAGGCTGATGAACCGTTTACCGAGGACTCTGCCCATTACCTCCTCCGAGCCTCCTAACCACCTGGGTGAGACAGATGGGAACAACAGGCACACGATCCACATTTTGTAGATCTTACGCCTGCTTTCCAGAGGCCAGGGACTTGCCCAAGGTCACACACCTGGCTGTGACTGACTCATATTCCTCTTATTCCAAGCCTGGTGGCTCTGGTCTCCCTGTAATTACATACACACACACACACAGTACAGGAAGGCCTAGGTGCTCACACCCAGAGAGAAGAGAAGGGGTCTCAGGCCAAGGACAGTGTGTGTGTGTGTGTGTGTGTGTGCGCGCGCGCGCTCTGGGTTCTGTTCAGAGAGCTGGCCTCCTCAGTAGGGTCCCTACACAGCCTAATGCTACCTCACAACGTGGTCTTTGGTCCTCTGACTATTGCAAAGCAATGCAGTTCCACAGAAGTCAATTCCCAGGTGGAAAGTCTTTCCAATCATACCATCTTCTTTTTAATACTCCCATCATCCCCACCACCAGCTCTGCACCCCAGTGACTGGTCCAGACACCCTCCTGGGAAGATACCATCCAGCTCCAGTTCCTTCCAGAGCACACTCCCCTCACCTGGCACCCCGTCCATACCTCTTGGGCTCTCTCTTTGTCCTGGGTAGCCCGGATACTGCCACGATCTGCAGACATTCTATCTCACAGCAAGAAAGCACAGCTGAGCTGTTTTCCGCTGTTGGCCAGGCCCCCTCCAGCCTCTGGCCAGGAGCCTAGAAGAGCAGAAGGAAATCAGGCAACGTCTCCTGGACACCTCTGAAGTGCCCCCCAAAATCCCATGGAGGGCCAGATGCATCCCCGTTTTCAATAAAAAATAAAGCCTCCTTGATGCAATCCACGGCCTCCTTCTGTTTATTTTGCTCCTCGCTCCTACAGCATGCTATTTTGTATTGTCCCATTTGTCACTAAGCCAGAGCCCATCAGCTCAGACACAGACTAGGAATCTGTATCTCCTGTCATCAGAAGCCGAAAGGTTTGCACAGATCCTACAAAGCAGGTGGTGTGTGGGCCCCTAACGCCACAGCCAGCTCAGCGGGGGAATCCAGGATCTGGCGTTTCTCTGGCTCAGGACACACAGACCCTGAACTCGGCCTGGCTCAGCCCTGCCTGGGATCCAGAAAGTGAGCTGCGCACTCTCAGCAGCCCTCCCCAACCCCATCCCCCTGCAGCTGCAATGACCCGCCTGGCACTGGGAGTCCATCTGGCTGAGGGTCCTGACCGGAGGATGTCCTTCCTGTCCTTCCCCTTCCCCAAGCTGGGTCCAGGACCCCTTCTCTCCAAGCCTTCCACCCTCGACCCCCTCCCCTCCTGCCAGCTGGCCGCCCGCACCAGTCTTTGGATTCAGACCCCCACCCGGCCCCCCACCCTCACTGAGGTGGAGGAGGATGGGGCACCTTGAACAGTGGGAAGGGGGGGTCTTCCCCCAGGAAAGTTGTCGCGGCAGCCAGCACCTGGGAAGGGGAGCCGGGCGGAGACTGGGATTAAGGACAACAGGAAGTCCCTCCCAGATCCCGTTCCCCGCATAGCTGCAGTCCTAGAGGGTTCCTGGCTTCGAGGGTTCCGGGCTTAGGGTCCCCAGCCCAGCAGTGCCTGCTCTTGCCCCAAAGGTCAGTCCCAATCTGCACTGGCAGTTCACAGTCACTTTCCCGGGCACGTACTACTAGAGATGCCACACAAGCGGGGGTGCAACTACGGGAAAATGCGTTTTATGGGAGGAGTTTGACCTTTGGCGTTTCAGAGACAACATTGCAGCGGTCCTCACAGGAGGGAGGCACTTTGCTGGGTGGAGGGGTAGATGGTCCTTTTCAGCACCACTGAGGACTTCTGAAGGTCTTTGGTGTCTCCACAGAGATTTCCCCTGGATTTTATTTACGGCCCTAGGCTGGTCAGCAGGTCCTCCGGGTTCCCCCCAAGACTGATACAGAGTTTCCGCTCCATAAGAAGCCCAGGACCTCCCTTCTACCTCTTTCCCCCATTTCCCTGAAAGATGGGGGATCAATCTAATTTTTCTAATTGCCTCCTACCCTCAACTCCCTCCCAAGGCTGAGGTAAGCGGAGGTTAAGGGGACTGGCCCAACTATCCATGGGGCCCCAGACCTTCAGACATCTCTGGTAGGTTCATATTCCACCTCCCAGTCAGAAAGGGGATGGGGACTAGAAATTTCCTCCAGGAAACATTCCCCTGCCCACTGCCTTCAGCCCATCCGTCCCGGGCTGATTACTTCAAAGTAATCCGGTGTTGGGAACACAGTGGAATGGGAAGAAGTGGAGATGAAACAAAACCAACGTTTGAATTGATGATTGTTCCCCCATTTCCCTACACCTCTGAAATCAGGACTGATGGGCTGAAGGCCATGGGCAGGGGATTGTTGATGGGCAGAGCGGTGGGCAGAGGAAATAGTACAATAGCCCACACGAACCCATCCCTTTTCTTCCAGGAAATATGAGACGTGTCCACTGCATCCAGTAAGACAAGCATGCCTGGCCCCTGTACCAGCCTGCAGGCATGCTACAAAGGCTCATAAGGATTTCACTTTTAGAAAATCAGAGGCCTGATGCATGAAATTTGTGCAAGAGTAGGCCTTCCTTCGCCTGGCTGGCTGCCGGCACCGGCTTCCCTCTGGCACCTGGGGCCTGGGCTTCCCTCGGGCTGCTGGCAGGCACCCAGGACCTGAGCTTCTCTCACAGCCCTGGCTTCATCCGGAAGGTCGTCCAGATGGATGTCTGGTCTAATTAGCATATTATGCTTTTATTATTATAGTTTCCAACATTTAAAAATTAGAATTCTCATAAATGTTATTTTCTTGAAAAATCAGAACACCTGGCAACCCCAGACCCAACTTCCTCACATCCAGGGGCCGCTCTCAGACTGCCACATTTGGTTCCCACTTGGCTCCTGCAATATTTTAAGTTTGCAACTCTCCTTCTGAAGTTCAACATGTTTTAGGAGTCCCAGGATTCGTTAGCATTCTGTTGTCACTTTGAAGAAGAAGAAATTACCCCTAGGGTTTATCTCTGGTCAGTATTTCCAGACATTTTAATCCTCAAGGTAAAGAGAGATGTACAAAGGTGGAGCAAAAGTAACTATTGTTTTCAAGCCAGAGAAAGCTACAAACTGAGAAGCAGCCACAGGGAGCCAGGAAGAAGGTGAACTGCTCAATCTGTGAGCGTTTCTCCATCAAGGCGGAGCATGGCCGCTGTCCAGAGTAAGGGACCTTGCTCCTCGGCGAGCCGTTTTAGCCCATGGCAGTCCCCGGAGTGCACCGAGTCCAAAAAGAGTGCTTCCTGGACAAAAGTCTCTACCCTCACCTAGTAAGGGACACGTCAGGGCTATTGGGAAGTCCGGAGATTTGGGTCCCACCAGGGGATTGCCTACACTAGACCAAATAAAGTAATAATATTTATTTAACTGTTAAAATATATATTGAGCACCTGCTATATGACAGATATTAGTGCCTTCTTGGAAATAAAAGGAAACCCTTCCAGGACTGGTGCTAGGCCCGAGCAGGTGTAGGAGGAAAGGCTCTCACGCTTGCTATGTGGGAATTCCCTGGACGAGTTCAGAAAGGCACCCAGGCAGGGTGAGTCAATGAGTAAAGCAGAGATCAAAACCTAAATACACTGGTTGTATGAAACTTGTGTATTAAATATAATCATATTCTGTTAAAAAAAAAAATACAAAAAAACTGCATGCATCCAGCAGCTAGGCAGTACCACAAATGACTGGTTCGCTGGGTGTAAGACCAGAGAGGGGAGGGACTTCAGGGGCCTCAATAAACCATATTTTGTTTAAGAGGTGACAGTTGGGGACCCAGAATTGCTAAAGCTTGAGGATTTTTCAAGAGAACTCAAGCCGAAACCGGTTTGGCTCAGTGGTAGAGCGTCAGCCTGCGGACTGAAAGGTCCCGGGTTCGATTCCGGTCAGGGCATGTACATTGGTTGCGGGCACATCCACAGTGGGGGGTGTGCAGGAGGCAGCTGGTTGATGTTTCTCTCTCATCGACGTTTCTGGCTCTCTGTCCCTCTCTCCTCCCCTCTGTAAAAAATCAATAAAATATATATTTTTTTAAAAAAAGAGAACTCAAAAGAATAACATTTTTATGTGAAATGTCCTGACTTTTAAATGTTGATGACTAAAATAAATTTTTAAAAAAATAACTCCATATAAATCCAGCACAAATCACCAGTTGTCCAGTTCACAGGCCACCAGTGTAGGTATGTACTCACCTCAGGAGCCTGTCACAAGGATAATTATGGATGAAGGCGCTTATCGGAGCTTCAGGCACCGGAAACACAAATGCAAACTGGTATCAGGTGGCTTCATTGAGCTTGAGTAAGGAGAATACGCTATCTTTAGAAAATAAATCATGACCTATCTTCAGAGATTGACCTGAGAGCTTATCAGGTCTTAAAGAGGACTTTACAAAAACAAAAACAAACAAAAAACACACCCAGAATAATAAAAACTAAAAAAACAAACCAAAAAAAAAACAAACACACACACAATAATTTTAAATAAGAAAAAAAAAAATCTTAAGTAAGGAAAAAATAGCCTTGTATTAAGGCAGCCCAGGCTGGAGACAGGCCAATGTAAATATCTAGTCTTAGGAAGAAGAGACCAGAGAGGGAAATAAAGGAATGGGAGAGAAGGAGAAAAACAGGAATAATCGAAAAAATAGAGCAGAGTAAATGTTCACCACTGACAAAGGAAAAAAGAAAACCAGTACAGGTGTTAGATAGGAGGGGTCCCAGGAATAAAGAAGAAAAATAAGAACCCCCAAGTCTGCCGGAGACCAGGTCGTGGGAGCTCACCCCCAGAAGGTCAGAGGTGACTGCGCCGCTGGGTCCCCCTAATGCGAGGCAGCGGGAGAGGACGCTTTCGGAGCACCGGTGCTGGGGGCGTGTTGCCTAGGCAACGACGTTGCCCCGCCCCGCGGACACGCCGGTGATTGGCTGACGTCCACATGGCCCCGCCTCTCCAAGGCGCCGTCCGGCCACTCGCACCTGCGCGCTCCCTTCCGCGCCCCCAGGGGCAGCCCCCCTGAGTGGAGTTACCCTTGCGCCTCCGGACCCAGGCGGGTGTGCTGGCGTTTCCCGTCCGGCTGCCCCACTCCAACTTCCGGTTTTCCCGGTTCTCGCGGCGCCAGCTACGGGCACCGGGCGCGGGGCCACCCGAAGCGGCGAGAACTCCGGGGCGGACGCTTGCAAGCCCGCGATGGGGAAATTGAGGCGATCTGCGCGGGCCACCAAGCTACCAACCCGGAGCAAACTCCGGCCCGGCCTTCCGGGGACAAGGTCTCCTCCCACACTAACCTAGTCTGAATTTTGTTTCAGATAGGGGAGTGTATGCCACCATGTGCTGCTGATTTACCCTACTCTGTGTGTGTAACACATCTTAGAGATTGTGCAATATAAAAAACATTCAGAGAAGAGAAAAACAACAACAACAACAACATGCATGCCGAAACCGGTTTGGCTTAGCGTTAGTCTGGGGACTGAGGTCCCAGGTTCAATTCTGGTCAAGGGCATGTACCTTGGTTGCTGGCACATCCCCAGGAGGGGGTATGTAGGAGGCAGCTGGTCGATGTTTGTTTCTCACGGATGTTTCTAGCTCTATCCCTCTCCCTTCTCTCTGTATAAAATCAATAAAAAATATATTAAACAGCTGAAACCGGTTTGGCTCAGTGGTAGAGCATCAGTCTGCGGACTGAAGGGTCCCGGGTTTGATTCTGGCCAAGGGCATGTACCTGGGTTGCGGGCACATCTCCAGTAGGGAGTGTGCAAGAGGCAGCTGATCAATGATTCTCTCTCATCGATGTTTCTAACTCTCTATTCCTCTCTGTAAAAAAAAAATAATAATAATAATATATATATATATATATATATATATATTAAACAAACATGCATTGTGTCGAAGACAAACACAGCCGGACATTGGTTAAAGCAGTGGGAAGATTTTATTCAGTAACTACTGACAGCAGGGAAAAGAGCTGACTGCCATCCGATTTGACAGGGCACTTGGGAAAGGGAGGGTAAGGCAGGGAGAGAAGAGGCTCAGTGGACTCAGAAGTGAAAGGGCACAGAGCCGGTCAGTGTAGCTGTGATGGGCCAGGTGTGTCTGCTGGATGTGTCAGGAGTCCATCCTCCCACGGTGTAGGGAGACAACGACATCTTGTCCTTCCTGGCAAATGCATTTCAAAGGAATGACTCTCAGGGCTGTGACAGATGGCTTCTGAGTTGTAAAAGACACATATTCACATTTATAAGCCCTTTTTAGTAAATAGTCTGAGAAAGGGAGGTCAGGGGCCAATCACCAGGTGTTGACTAGAACAAACTAAATTCTCCTGGCAGCAGCTTGAGCTTTTTCAGGCAGGCATTTTAGGGGTGGGGAGGGGGGGGGGTGCTAGGGTCATCCTAGCCTTAGGCTGTTAGAAGCCACAATTTGGTCAAATCTCTTAGTGCAGGTTTGGATGGAGATGTTGTGTGCTGAGCTCAAGTAGTGCTTTGGTTTTTTTTTGTTGTTGTTGTTTGTTTTGTTTTTGTTTTGTTTTAACTAGGGCATATTTCATTTTGTGGCTATATATATATATATATATATATAATCAGTCTCTTTAACCAGGTCCCTCTCACCACCAAATTCTTGATGCCCTTGTCTTGCAGCAACAGGAACTACTCAGCAGTTATGATCATGGAGGCTTTGTTCCTTCCTAGTGGGTGAGCAAGACTAACATCTAATCTTGCAAATAGGGGAGACAGAGAAGCTGCCAACCCCAAGCATGGCTTCTGGATATCAGCCATGATGCTGGCTTGGCAGTCTGCCTGTCAAAGATGCTTTTTCCTGCCCCGGGTAAGCTCCCAGGGGGACAGAAGTCTCCTCCATAAGCAGCAACACCAAGTCTTTCTTTGCACAATTGTCAAGGTTAGCAGTTTCAGCCTCAGCTCAGCAAGCCACCAAATTTAATAGGGTAAATTGGTTATGCTCCCCAAGGGTGTTGATAGTTCTTTTTTAAAAAAAAAAAATTTTTTTATTTATCTCAGAGAGGAAGGAAGAGGGAGAGAGCGATAGAAGCATCAATGATGAGAGAGAATCATTGATTGGCTGCCTCTTGCATGCCCTACTGGGGATTGAACCCATAACCCGGGCATGTACCCTTGACCTCCTGACTCAGACGAGTGTCAGTCCACAGGCCTACACTTTATCCACTGACCCAAACCGGCTAGCGCAATAAGTTCTGATTTGATCCCAATGCTTGCTAAAAGGCTGTTTTCACTTGGTAGAAACCCATCACACTCTTCATTGTTGGTTTTTATACATTTCTGTATGTTACATTTAAAAGTTTACTTTAAAAAGCAACAACAAAGTGAATGAAGAGAAACAGTTCAGCCATTGCTATGGTTCAGGTAAGACAGAATGGTGACCTGGATATGGGTGACAGCAATGGAGGTAGAGAATCGGGCAGACTTGAAAAATATTTACAATATTAGACTTACAGAACTTAGAGATTGATAAGATGTCAGAATGAAGTAAAGTGAGGAGGTCAAGAATAAGTGAATAAGCCAGTCAATGAAAGAAAAACACAACATGATCTCACTCATTTATGGATAATAAAGAACATTATAAACTGATGAACAAAAATATAGATACAGAGACAGTAAAGCAACAAACAGACTGTCAAATTACAGCCGGGAGGGGAGGGAGATCTGGGGGAGATAATAGATCAACCGAAGGACTTGTATGCATGCATATAAGCATAACCAATGGACAAAAAACTCTGGGGAGGGAGGGCATGTATGCGAGTTGGGGGGGGGGCAATGGTAAGATATGTACACATATAATACCTCAATAAAAAATTTAAAAAAATAAACTTTATATTTCTATGGGGGGGGGAAGAATAAGTCCAAATTTCTGGCTTGCATGACTAAATGGATTATACTATATTTACTGAAATAAAGAACATCAGAAAAGATACAAATTTGATGTGAAATATTAATCCAGCCCTAACCGGTTGGCTCAGTGGATAGAGCATCAGCCTGATGCCTGAAGGGTCCCAGGTTTGATTCTGGTCAAGGGCATGTGCTTGGTTTCAGGCACATCCCCAGTAGGGGGTGTGCAGGAGGCGGCTGATCAATGTTTCTCTCTCATTGATGGTTTCAACTCTCTATTCCTCTCCCTTCCTCTCTGTAAAAAATAAAATATGTTTTTTTAAAAGAAAGACTGGGACAGGCCAAGACTCATCTTGTGTTCTTATCAATCCCCACACTTCTGTACCAGGCTTGCCCTCAGTGAGGGGTCTGGCTATGCCATAAACACCGTGCAATTACTCCTTCAAGCCTGTGACTGCCCAGAGGAAAATGCTGGGGTTACAGCTTCAGGAGAAGATATTATTAAAAATAATTATTAATTATTAATAAAGTTATAAAGTTTATTTTTTAAGCCTTCATTGATTTTTAGAGAGAAAGGAAGGAAGAGAAACATCAATACATCAACCAGTCACCTCCTGTATACCGCCTATTGGGGATTGAGCCCACAACCCATGCATATGACCTGTCCTTGAATTGAACTGACTATATAAATATATATATATATTAATCCTCACCTAAGCTACTTTTTCCATTGATTTTTAGATAGATTGGAAGGGAGGGAGGGACTGAGGGCAGGAGGAGAGAGAGGGAAAGAGAGAAAGAGAGGAACATTGATGTGACAAAGATGTGTGCCTTCCATACACACCCGACCAGGGTTGGGGATGGAACCTGCAAACCAGGTACATGCCCTTGACTGGGAATCCAAGAACCTTCAGTGCATAAGCCAACACGCTAACCACCTAGCAACACAGCCAAGGCTTAATGCAATTTAGGGACACACTTAGGCCACTGGATTAACCAGAGGCTATTCAGGGGTCAAAGGGCTTTAAAATATAAATTATTGATTTCAAAGAGGAAGGAAGAGGGAGAGATAAAAATATCAATGATGAGGATCATTGATTGGCTTCCCCCTACTGGGGATGGAGCCTGAAACCGCAACCCAGGCATGTGCTCTGATGGGGATTCTAACCATGATCTCTTGGATCATAGGTCAACACTCAACTATTGAGCCACGGGGGCTCCACAATCATAGGGCTTTTAATAGTAATTCTTCCCAGTGTTGGAGGAGTTCTCTCTTTGCACTGAATTATCCTAAATGGAGGAATCTTACATAAATTGAAAATACAGGAAGATTTGTTTTTCTCTTGAAATTTCTGAAGAGATGGGAGGAAAGATGAAGACCCTGCCAGTCATCTTGTCATGTACTTCTGCTGACCTAGCTTTAATTTTCCCCACATTTAATTTCCCCCTAGATTTAATTTCCCCCACATTTAATAAATAAACGGTAAGGTGTGTGTGTGTGTGTGTGTTAAGACACCAATTACTTCCAAAAATCCTAAGGTAACAAGTAGAATAGTTGAGGTTTGCAGTTTCAATATAATTTTAGGAGATCCTGAAATATACCCCAAATAGGTAGGTGGATATTAAAAGTCCTTTAGGGATGTGTTTATCACTTACTAGATAGAGATAAGTCATCCAGCAACTTAACAAGAATTTTTGTTTGTTCATGGATAACACTCTGGGAGAGGGGGATGTATTCTTCAAAGTTCAGGATGAATTTGAAGAGAACTAATTGTTCATTAAGCACTTTTTTCCTGCGAAGTAACTTCTGTTAATGAGAGAAATAAAGGGAATCCTGCTTCAGGGACCTAAAGCCTCAAAGAGGCAGCACTTGTCTGTCCACCGAGCCCGCATCCTTGCCCGACACACATTGGGGAAGCAAATGTTTTCCGAATGAATGAATGAATGGATGGATGGTCTAAGTCCTTGCTGAGCCAGGAGCTGAGATATTAGGCAAAGCCCACAAGCTGGCTGAGGTTTAGGCATGAAGGCCGAAAGCTAGTGTAGGTCTTGTCTCCCTCCCAGGCCTTTGTCTGGCTGTTTCGGGTAGTTGGGTCAAGCAGGCCTCTGCTTTTCTTTTCTTTTTTTCCTTTCTTTCTTTTTTTTTCTCTTTCTTTCTTTCTTTTTTTTTTAAAATATATTTTATTGATTTTTTACAGAGAGGAAGAGAGAGGGATAGAGAGTTAGAAACATTGATGAGAGAAACATCGACCAGCTGCTTCCTGCACACCCCCTACTGGGGATGTGTCCGCAACCAAGATACATGCCCTTGATCGGAATAGAACCTGGGACCTTTCAGTCCGCAGGCCGACACTCTGTCCACTGGGCCAAACCGGTTTCGGCTGGCCTCTGCTTTTCTAACTTATTTCCAGGAAAGGGGTGCGCCTGAGTCGGAGGCCCTGGCAAACCCCGAATCTTCCAGCTGCGTTCCCAGCCAGCTCCCTCAGGCGCTCACTCTCGGCCCAGCGCCCGGAGACGGCCAGGTCGCATCCTTCACCAGACAGGCCATGTTCCTGTGGCTCGGGTGCAGCCACACGCTCTCCCAGGGGTCAGGTACAAGGCCACGTCCTCCAGCCAGCAGCCATGGGGTCGGATCGCAGGAGCAGGGGCAGCAGCCTGGGGGCCGGTGGAGGAGCCCCCGCCCCGCCCCGCCCCGCAGGGAGGCTGCAGGACTTCCAGGACGTGGCCTTGCTGCCTCCACTTCCCCCAGGACAGACTGGCCTCATCGCCTCGGCTCAGCACCAGAGGAGGGTGGGGGTGGGGCTAGGGGTAGGGGGCTGTGAACGCGGGAGGAGCCGCCCGATGGGAGCCCGGGGTGGGGGCGCAGCAAACCCCGGAGTTCTGCGGGCCCGCGGGCTGCTTCTCTGCCATCTGGTCCGTCCCCGAACGTGCCAGGCGCTGGGCTCCGGGAGGTGGATGCCGAGCGGACAAGAGAAGCATCCCTGTGGGCAGGGGCTGGTGGTCCCGGGCGGCCCACCCAGACACATAACGGAACCAGAGGAGCCCGTGCTCAGCGCGGGAAGACAGCCAGCCGGCGAGGGAGCCAGCGGGAGCGCAGGTCTGGCCCCCACGGCCCTGGGCCCCGGGGCTGCCAGTCTCCAGCCTGCAGCCCCCCTGGAGGGGGCCCCCTATCTCCAGGGCAGGTAGTGCCACGGGGTGCACCTCCAAAAGCACAGCCAAAGGCCCCGCAGAACAAAGAAGTCTGAGGCGGAGCTGAGGTCACTGCCCCTCCCCAAACCCCTGCTCTGTCGCTGGGAAGGCTGGGGGCAAAAGCCACCGGGCAGGATTCTTGGGAGGACTGTAGGTGGCCGTGCTGCTGGCGCCCTCCCCTCCCCCATCACATAGTCCTATTTTCTTCCGGGCCCCCCTCACACTGCTTGCTCCTGCACCTGGCCTGTAAGCCCCTGAGCCCAGGTCCTGCTTACCTCGGGGCCCTCAGCACCCACGGCTGGGCCTGCCCCTGGCAAAGACTTGCTGCGCTGAATGAAAATGCCTGGCAAAAAGCCCAGCACACAGCAGGCATTTTAATTTATCAATTAATTTATCATTTATTTAATCCTCACCCAAGGATATTGTTTTCATTGATTTTTAGAGAGGGGGAAAGACAGAGGAACACATCGATTGCTTGTCTCCTGGGCTCAGGCCTGGGAGGAGCCTGCAACCACTTGGAATCGAACCTGGGACCCTTTGGTACGCAGGCTAATGCTTTATCCATTGAGTCAGACCAGCTTGGGCCACAGCAGGCATTTTTAAATGGCACTTCTTGTGTCCCCCTCACCTCAATGTACAGGCTGACAGACCCCAAGGGACATAGAACCAGTCTTTTTCTTTCTTTCTTTTTCTTTCTTTCTTTTTTTTACAGAGAGGAAGGGAGAGGGATAGAGAGTTAGAAACATTGATGGGAGAGAGACATCAATCCGCTACCTCTGGAGATGTGCCCACAACCAACGTACATGCCCTTGACTGGAATTGAACCTGGGACCTTGAAGTTCGCAGGCCTATGCTCTATCCACTGAGCCAAACCGGCTAGGGCGGACCAGTCTTGACTAGGAGGGGGGCAGTTCTTACTGGGAGGGGTGGTTAGACTCATCAGCAGTTTGGGATTGGAATCTGGTTTAGCCTCTTGGTCTTTATTTCTCTGGCCCTGCCCTGCCTTCTCTCCACCCAGCTCCCAAACTGGGAGGTTAAGGGTTAACTCTAGGATGCCCCCTCATCACCTGGCTGGGGCTGGGAACTTCCTGTCCCATTTTCCGTGAGTCCTTCCCCAGGCTGGCCGAGCCTGACTGGTTCTGCAGCCCTCAGAGGACCCCAGCACCTCTGCCTCTGGAGCGGGGTCCGAGTGGTAAGTCGCAGGGATGCCTGGGGTGCAGGCTGCCGGGACACACGTGAGGGATCACAGCAGCTGGGAGAGAAAAGGGGTGGAGGGTGGGGCGCCCGGGAGTGGGGAGGGAGGGTGTTCCAGGCCTGGATGGGGGATGAGGTGGCTGGCAGAAAGTCTTGAGAGGATGTGGGTGGTCCATGCTGGGGAAGGGCCCAGTGCCAACCAGATCGGCGGACCTGTGTTGATGGGGCATCGGGGAGGTTACAAGACTTGCTATGACATGGGCTTGCTGTGCCCACTGCCCCCAGGAGGACTGGCCGGTCTTATCAGCTCCGTTTAGCACCCAGAAGGGAGCCCAGCCAACAAAGGCGAGCGGCTTCTGCCAGCCGTGTCCAGGGGGAAGGTAGCGCTCCCGGCCAAGGACCCCGCTCTGGGCTCTCCTGTTGACCACTCCACGCGGGGCTGGTCCAGCTTTCGCCTCCCCCACTCTGGGCTCCAAATCAAGATGGTCAAATGCTAGAGGGTGGCTGCAGAGTCTTCGCCCTCACCCAGCCCAACCCCCACAGGTGATGAGCATATTAGCAAAGCTTTTGTGTGCTCGGGCCAGGGGAGGGGGCGAGGCTCCGAGGGACTCAAAGGCCAATTTCCCTTGAATGCCACTTCTTTCAAACCTTGTGGTGAGACCTCACCTGGAGGTTCCCGCACCCTGGGTGTGTGGGCCTGAGGATGGAATTCGGGATACCCTTTTTTAATTTTTCTTTTCTTTTCTGATTCACATTACGATGCTCTGCTAAGATGAGGGCAGGAGGGAACCCGGGTCCTTTTCCGTTTCTGGGCTTTTGCTTGGCGGTCAATTTCAGCAAAGCTTGTCCCCGCCTGGGGTGACCTTGACCGGTGTGCCCATCCCTTTTGAGCACAGTCTTTGCCTTGGCCAAATTTACCCGTGGGCCAGAGTGGGGTTCAGCAACCCTTACAGCTAGGCACCCTGTTAATACAGGTTCCTGATTACATGCAATTGGTTCTCTAATTCTTTTGCTCTTGCTACCAAAGCACAATGGAACAGAACCCCCTTTTTTGGGGAATATTTATCAAAGACCTTTTCTGGTCCATTTTGCATGCGTTCCTCAAAAGTTACAACTGCAAGGTAGCCATTAGGGTCTCATTTTGTTATTTCTAAACAAACATTGAAGCCACTGCAAGTGCTGGGTGGTCAGTTACTGAACAAGAGCCAGTTTTGATTGTCCTGTGCACGGAAGGGTGCCAGGTTTGATTCCTGGTCAGGGCACATACCCAGGTTGTGGATAAAATCCGTGGTAGGGGCTGCTTTCTCTCTCACATTGATACTTTTCTCTCTCCTCCCTTCCTCTCTCTAAAATCAATTAAAACTAAACAAAACACCAAAAAAAAAAAAAAAAAAGAAAAGAAAAAAAGAAAGAAAGAAAGAAAGAAAGAAAGAAAGAAAGTTCCTACTCACAGGCCAAGGGGAGAAATACACTCCGAGTGACCCTGGAGGGGGAGAGACACGTGGCCGGTGCGCTGTGGAGTTCCACCAGCGAGGGGACAATGGGCAGAGGAGCGGCAGTAAAAGGAAAAGCCCCAGATGACAGTGCAGGGAAGAGTGGAGGTTGGAGAGGCTGAGGGGACACTGAGAAGCTGGGGAGTGTGGGGAAGTGCTGGAGGGAGGAGGGGGAAGGAGGGGAGAGAATGGAGGGAAGAGGAAAGACAGGAGAAGCGGGAGAATGGGGGGAGGGGAGGAAGCTGGGAGATGCAGTACGGAGGGTGGGGGAGGCGGGAGAGAGAGGCCGGCCTGGTCAGGTGGGCGGGATGTAGGCCTCTCCCCTCTCCTTTCTCCTCTTCTCTGAGGCAGGAAGTGTAGGACCAGGCTTCCAAAAACCCAGATTCTTTCCGTCCTACCAGTTCACACCCCAGTCACCCCACCTGAAAAGGAGGTTTACAGAACTCTCAGCCCCGTGGCCCCTGAGTCCCATATCAAGAGGGCTCAGCATATAGTTCAAAGCTCTGGAGCAACCTGACTGCTCCCTGGCCCCATGGCCCAGGCTGAGTTGCCTTCTTGTCTGTGTCTCTGGGCATTGGTGTCCTCGGCCATAACCCGGGGCCAACTGTTATTACACTCATTTGTGTTATTACCCAGTAATAATGGGGTGAGAGTCCGCACACCCACCGTCTACTCCCTTGGGGTAGTGGAAAGTGGCGGTGAAGCCTTTCTTCTGATTCCCCTGCCTGGATGTCATGGGGTGGGGGTGTGGGGGGAGACAGGTTTGGGAGACGCTCATTTTAAACCCTGAGGCTGGACAGCATGGAGGGCAGAAAGAGATTTGCACTTGGGTCTCAATATCTACAGAATAATTCCTGCCCAAATTAAAATATAAAAGTGCCTCCAAAGCTCTGTAACTAAAGTACAGGTAGCCCTAGCTGGTTTGGCTCAGTGGATAGGGCGTCAGTCTGCGGACTGAAAGATCCCAGGTTCGATTCTGGTCAATGCACCTTGGTTTCGGGCACATCCCCAGTAGCGGATGTGCAGGAGGCAGCTGATCGATGTTTCTAACTCTGTCACTCTCCCTTCCTCTCTGTAAGAAATCAATAAAATGTATTTAAAAAGAAAAAAAAAGTAGAGGTATGTACTGGGTTGTGCTGAAGGACTAAATTGAGCGCCCTGTGAGTAGGGCTGAATTTGGGGCAGCTCCCATTTTGTTAGCTGGGCTACCCCCCCCCCCCAAAAAAAAAAAAAAAAAAGACTGAGTAGTCCCATAGAACCCTTTGGGGCTTGCCAGGAGAGGGGGGGGTGTGGAGAACACGGGACGGGGCATTGTCAGTCAATCGCATGGATCCAGTGCCCCCTGGTGGCCACTTAGAAACACTTTATTGCCAGCCAGACTCTGGATGGATTCCTCCCAGAGGAATAGACCAAGGAAGAACCCAAAATGTAAAACTAAGAAAAAGAAAAAAAAACACAGCTGCCTCTCCTGCCCATGACCCCGCTCCCAAGAGCACACCCGTACAGGCCTCTGTGACAGGCAGGCAGCTTGGCCCGCCCTGGGGACCGCTGACACAAGCTTGTGCAAGCTGTAAGCTGGTCTCTCTCCTGGAGACCCATCCCAGCTCTTTGTCGCCCATAAATATGGTTGAACTCTCATGCCTCTTCACTTCCAAACCCTTCAACAGCTAAGAATAAAGGCATTTCCTGCATACCACAAGGCTGAAATTCCACCCCAGAAATCCATCTTCATTGTCATCTAGTGCCCCATCCGTGTTCAAGCTTCCCAATTAATCCCGAAGTATCTTTAAGAGCCTTTCTAAAAACATCAGAATCGAGCCCTGGCCAGTTTGTTCAGTGGTTAGAGCGTCGGCCCAAGGACTGAAGGGTCTAGGGTTCCATTCCAGTCAAGGGCATGCACCCTGGTTGCAGACTCCATCCCTGGCCCCAGTCCAGCCTGGCCAGTGTCACTCTGGCTGAGTCAACCCATGCACCAAGAGGTTGCAGGTTCGATTCCCAGTCAGGGGGCCTGCAGGAGGCAACTTATTGATGTTGATGTATTGATGTTTCTTTCCCTATCCCTTCCTCTCTCTCTCAAACCAATCAGAAAATAAATATTTAAAAAAATCAGAATCCGGCCCTAGCTGGTTTGGCTCAGTGGATAGACTGTTTGCCTGTGGACTGAATGGTCCCAGGTTTGATTCTGGTCAAGGACACATGCCCAGGTTGTGGGCTCAATCTGCAGTAGGGGGTGTGCAGGAGGCAACTGATCAATGTGATTCTTTCTCTTAATTGTTGTTTCTATGTCCCTCTCACTCTCTGAAATCACTAAAAGTATATATATATATATATATATATATATATAGATTTTTAATTGATTTTTTTACAGAGAGGAAGGGAGAGGGACAGAGAGCCAGAAACATTGATGAGAGAGAGACATTGACCAGCTGCCTCCTGCACCCCCCCTCCCCCACCAGGGATGTGCCCGCAACCAATGTACAGGCCCCCAACCAGAATCGAACCTGGGACCCTTCAGTCCGCAGACCAACGCTCTATCCACTGAGCCAAACCGGTTTTGGCTAAAAATATATTTTTAAAAAATCAGAATCCGGCCCCAGATGGTTTGGCTCAGTGGATAGAGCAAGGCCTACTGACTGAAGGGTCCTGGGTTCCGTTCCAGTCAAGGGCACATGCCCTGATTGTGGGCTCGATCCCCAGTGGGGGGGCATGCAGGAGGCAGCCGATCAATGATTACCTCTTATTATTGATGTTTTATCTCTCTCTACCTCTCCCTTCCTCCCTGAAATCAATAAAATATATGGTTTAAAAAGCCAGAATCCAATCAAGTTTCATGCTTTTGATTTGCAAGGGGTGTTAGTCTCGAGCAATTCGCCCCTGCAGGTCCTTATTCGTTATGACGTAGACTGAAGAACCTGGGCCAGCTGTTTCCGGGAATGTCCTGTCTTTAGGCTTTATTCAGTTTTTCCTTGAGGGATCATTTGACTTCTTATGCCCTACAATGCCCTTTGTACTGAGAGTTGAGTCTGAAGAGCGGATTGGATGGCGATAGAACGTGGTTGGTAAGCACCCATCCTCAAGACTGCCAGGTACTCCCCTCGGCATTACACCAAGAGGCAGGGAAAGCCGCGGGCTTTGACCCCTGGGGTAAAGAGAGGCGGGGTTCTAGCTGCTGCAGAGAGGATGGTAATACAGAACGGTCCGCTTTCCCTGCCTTTCCGTGCATTGGTCTGGCTGAGCCATTCCTATGTGCAAGAGATGGCTAAAAATATATTGACCAGTGCAAGAGATGATTCTTGTCAAAACCGGTTTGGCTCAGTGGATAGAGCGTTGGCCTGCGGACCCAAGGGTCCCAGGTTCGATTCCAGTCAAGGGCATGTACCTTGGTTGTGGACACATCCCCGGTGGGGGGTGTGCAAGAGGCAGCTCATCAATGTTTTTCTCTCATCAATGTTTCTAACTCTATCCCTCTCTCCTTCCTCTCTGTAAAAAAAAAAAAAATCAATAAAATATATTGAGAGAGAGAGAGAGAGAGAGAGAGAGAGAGAGAGAGAGAGACGATTCCTCTGGAGGCCACATCTTTAATCCCCTCTCTCTCTCTCTTTCTTTCATCTTACCCCAGGTTGGGAGCAGAGAGGGAGAGAGCCTCAGAGCAGGAGCAGCTTGGTGAGGTGTCCCCGAAGGAGGAGGATGCTTGTGGAAGCGGTGCCGGCGGAGAGGGAGCCCGAGCAGCTCAGTGCAGTGAAGCTGGAGGAGGAGGAGGCCGCAGGCCAGGAGGACCCCGGGCGGCCAGAGCTCCGGCTCCGGCCCGAAGTGGCTCACCAGCTCTTCAGATGCTTCCAGTACCAGGAGGACATGGGGCCCCGGGCCTCGCTGAGCCGGCTCCGGGAGCTCTGTGGCCACTGGCTGCGGCCAGCACTGCACACCAAGAAGCAGATCCTGGAGCTGCTGGTGCTGGAGCAGTTCCTGAGCGTGCTGCCCCCGCACATCCTGGCCCGGCTCAAGGGCCAGCAGCTTAGGGACGGCGAGGAGGTGGTGCTGCTGCTGGAGGGGGTCCAGAGGGAGCCCATCGATGTGGGGCCGCTGGTAAGCGGGCGGCAGCTCGATGGGCTGGGCAGCTGGTGGGAGAGGGGGACTCTATGGCCCCATTAAGAAATCACTCGCCGAAACCGGTTTGGCTCAGTGGATGGAGCGTCGGCCTGTGGACTAAAGGGTCCCAGGTTCGATTCCGCTCAGGGGCATATACCTTGGTTGCAAGCACATCCCAGGTAGGGGGTGCACAGGAGGCAGCTGATCGATGTTTCTCTCTCATCAATGTTTCTAGCTCTCTATCCCTCTCTCTCTTCCTCTTTGTAAAAAATCAATAAAATATATATGTTTTTAAAAATCACCGAGCACCCCTCTTTCCTCCCTGTGCCAATTCCTTCTTAACCTCCTCGTTTCTCCCCCATCTGACTCTCCTCCTTCCTTGGTTTCATGTCTTAGGAGTCAGTAGGACATGGGCTACCGCCCTGTTGCCTCACATGGATTTGTTTCGAACAGGATTTTAGTTTCAATGCCGGCAAGAACTGTCCCCGAGCAGACATCGCCGCGGAAGAACACGGGGACCCCTCCCAGGGCTCTATCCATAGCCCCAAAAAGGAAGTGCCCTCAGAAAAGCCTCCAGCCCCGGAACCACCCGTGGAACTCCTGCCAGCCCAGCCAGGGCCCTCCCAGCCTGCTGAGCAGGGCGCCTGGAGACAGCCCCCAAGTTCAAAGCCGCCGCTGAGCCCAGGTCCCAAGAGGACATGCCAGGCCCTGCCAGACAGTGGTGAGGAGCTGGTGCCCAGGGAAGGTGGGAGCTGGGAGGCCAGTGGGGACAGAGCCGGGCAGCCCCTCGTTGGCAGGAGTGGATGAGAGCCATGAAGTCGCAGAGACTTAGCCACAGGCGCCTGTCCTCAGCCTCGAGGCGGATGAGGCTGGCTCCTCACGGCTCTTTCTTCCCCAATGCTGTCAGCCCCCCAGGGCCCCGAGCTGTGGTCGGAAGAGAACTCCCGCGATCAGGAGCTGGCAGCTGTTCTGGTGAGTTGGACTGGGCCCCTCACTCGAAGATGCTCTTCTGTCCCCAATGACGTTGCCTCTGCAGTTTTAGCAAGTCCATGTTTGAATTTAAGCCTAATAAACTCTTCAATCCCCTCAGGCCCTACTCACGGAGGGTTTCTGCCCCTCCTTTTGTTACAGGAGTGCTTGACCTTTGAAGATGTCCCTGAGAAGAAGGCGTGGCCTGTGTACCCTCTGGGTAAGAGCCCCCTCCAGGGCTTACACACCCCAAAGCCTCTTTCTTTCCGTTGGGATGCGATTCCTGAAGCTCCAGACGCCCTACCTGATACCTGAACCTTTTTGGCTCACTATGCTGGCTAGGGCTGACCACCTATTCTAAAAATTCAGAGTTAGCCCTGGCTGGTGTGACTCAATTGGTTGGGCATCATGACCCTTGCACCACAAGGTTGCTGGTTCGATTCCCTGTCGGGGCACACTCAGGGTTACTGATGAAGAGATTATATATATGGTTACAGTCCTGCCAGGGAGGCCCAGTGGTTGAGCCAGGAGGTTACTGGTTCGATCCTGGGTGAGGGCACAGGCCCGGGGGGTTGCAGCCTCCATGCCCAGTTTGGGGTGTGCAGGAGGCAGCCAATTAACGATTCTTTATCATCATTGATGTTTCTGTCTCCCTCTCCCTCTCCCTTCCTCTCTGAAATCAATAAAAAAAATTTTTTAAAGTAGGTTTACTTTTTTAAAAAGTGAGTACATGAAACAGCGTTTATTCCTATGTTATTATTGATTACTTATTATTTTTCTATACAAAAACTGTAAACCTACTTGTGCCCCACCCTGTATATATTCAAAAGCTCATAGTGTCTTGTCTAATCATCAACCTCTTTTACTCTGGGCTTTTTTCCTCCCCTTCATAAATATTTTAATTGATTTTTTTTTTTTTTTTAGGGGAAGAGGGAGAGAGAGGGGAAAATAGCAATGTGAAGTCAATGGGCTGCCTCCTGCACACCTCCTACCTGAGATCTAGCCTGTGTGTGCCCTGACTGGGAATTGAACCGGCAACCTTTTGGTGCAAGGAATGACCAATTGAGTCACATCAGCCAGGGCTGACTCTGAATTTTTAAAATAAGTAGTGAGCCCTGGCCAGTTTGGCTCAGTGGATAGAGCATCCACCTGCAGACTAAGGGGTCCCAGGTTCAATTCCTATCGAGGGCACATGTCCAGATTTGCAGCTCCATCCCCAGTAGGGGGAGTGCAGGAGGCAACTGATCGATGGTTCTCTCTCCCCATTGATGCCTCTATCTCTCTCCCTTCCTTTCTCTGAAATGTGTGTGTGTGTGTGTGTGTGTGTGTGTGTATTATGTGGTCATGTATGGAGTTTCCATTTGGGGGAATGACCAAGTTCTGACACTGGATAGTGGTGGTGACAGTGGCACACATTGTGAATACCAGTATATCTAAGGACTAGAATTGCACACTACCAATCAGTTACAGTAGTAAATGGCTTGTTCCTTGTATTTACCCCACGCCCTCTGCCCTCACACCAGCTTTACAGGATCCTGGGTTTCTCCCTGTTCCCGGGCAATGAGGTCTGGCGGTTCCTAAGAGCCCCTCGGAAGAGGCCTGCACACTCTCATTCTTGCTCCTTTGACAGGATTCACAAACAGAATCCCGGACGAGGACTGTAAAGAAGATCCTGAAGGGGTGGCCTGGTCTGCTGCTATCGCGGCGGAGTCTCAGGACAGCCCCGGGGCGGCGGGAGAAGCCCCGGAGCAGCCGCTGGGCCAGGGCCCCGCGGGGAGCAGCTCCCGCGGCGGAGCATCCTCCGACTGCAAGAGCGACCTCCTTGCTGAGGCCAAAGCGGCCGACGGGGCCTCCCAGCCGGACCCGGAGACCAAGTTCATCTGCACGGAGTGCGGGGTGATCTTCCCGAAGCTGTCCCGCCTGGAAGCGCACCTGCTGCGCTCGCACCCGGGCAAGCGGTCCTTCCAGTGCCTCTGCTGCGGCAAGACCTTCGGCCGCAACTCCATCCTCAAGCTGCACATGCGCACGCACACGGACGAGCGGCCGCACGCCTGCCACCTGTGCAGTCACCGCTTCCGCCAGAGCTCGCACCTCAACAAGCACCTGCAGACGCACTCGGAGCCCGCCTTCCTGTGCGCCGAGTGCGGCCAGGGCTTCCAGCGCCGCGCCAGCCTCCTGCAGCACCTGCTGGCGCACGCCCAGGACCAGCGGGGCCCGCGCGCCGCGGAGCCCGGGGCCGCGCAGGCGGAGATGACCGTGGTGCTGTGCTCGCTGTGCGGCCAGACCTTCCAGCGCCGCTCCAGCCTCAAGCGCCACCTGCGGATCCACGTCCGAGACAAGAGCCTCCAGGGCCCCGAGGGCGCGGCCGGCCGGCGGCGCGCGGCCCCTGAGCGCAGGCCCTTCGCGTGCGGCGAGTGCGGCAAGGCCTTCCGGCGCGCCGAGCACCTGGCGGCCCACGCGCGCGTGCACACGGGCGAGCGGCCCTTCTCCTGCCCGGTGTGCGGCCGCGGGTTCAGCCAGAGCACCCAGCTGGCCTGCCACCAGCGCGTGCACACGGGCGAGAAGCCCTACGGCTGCGCGCAGTGCGGGAAGCGCTTCGTGCGCCGGGCCAGCCTCGCCCGCCACCTCCTCACCCACGGCGGCGGCCCGAGGCCCCACCGCTGCGCCCAGTGCGGCAAGACCTTCGGCCAGACGCAGGACCTGGCCCGCCACCGGCGCAGCCACACGGGCGAGAAGCCCTGCCGCTGCAGCGAGTGCGGGGAGGGCTTCAGCCAGAGTGCCCACCTGGCGCGCCACCAGCGCATCCACACCGGCGAGAAGCCGCACGCCTGCGACACCTGCGGCCACCGCTTCCGCAACAGCTCCAACCTGGCCCGCCACCGCCGCAGCCACACGGGCGAGCGGCCCTACGGCTGCAAGACGTGCGGCCGGAGCTTCCGGCGCAATGCCCACCTGCAGCGGCACCTGGCCACCCACGCGGGGACCGGGGACCCGGCGGCGCCCGGGCAGGCCGAGCCCCCCCAGGAGTGCCTGGAGTGCGGCAAGAGCTTCAGCCGCAGCTGCAACCTGCTGCGCCACATGCTGGTGCACACGGGGGCCAGGCCCTACTCCTGCCCGCAGTGTGGCCGCAGCTTTAGCCGCAACTCCCACCTCATACGCCACCTGAGAACCCACTCGCGGGAAACCCTGTACTAGCAGGCTGGCCTGGCGGGCCTCTCCCGGGCCTCCTGGCAGCCCGCCCGGGGTGCAGAGGAGGCCCTGGCCTCACCCAGCCTTGGCCCGGCCCACACCACTCCCTCTGGCGCAGGCTAACCCTGCATTCGTTCTTCCCTTCCCCAGAAGCGTCTCTTCCTCGGGAATGTATTTCAAAATGCCCAAAGTAAAAGAACCTTTAAAAAAAATCATTTTGTACTTAAGCATTGATTTTTAAAAATATATATTTTATTGATTTTAGAGCGGAAGGGGGAGGGAGAGTGATAGAAACCTCAATGATGAGAGAATCATTAATTGGCTGCCTCCTGCTCGCCCCCTACACGCAACCCAGGCATGTGCCCCTGGCCGGAATGGAACCTGGGACCCTCTAATCTGCAGGCCAACGTTCCATCCACTGAGCCAAACCAGCCAGGCCTTAAGCATTAATTTTATAAAATGTGGCATAAAGGTGAACTAAATTTACAACTTAAATAGTTCATATAAATTGTCTGCAAAATATAGCACACCTAAGAGGTTTATAAGATTTTATATGCATTTTGGGAGAAATCACACCGAAACAGCTGCTTTTTCCATAAACTTAGCCAGTTTCACACCTCTTTTGCTCAATCCACCACCACCATGTGAGGCGAGAGTGACCTGGATTTTTTGCATACACTGAACCATTCCCAGTGGTTGATTTTTTCTGCTTGTAGGGCAACTTGAGACAGGAAGCCAAATGCCTGATTGAAATTTTTGAAGAACTCTTTGTAGATGGCATCTCTCTTTTAATCCTGACCCTCCTGCTGCTGTAAGGTCAAGCATAATGTGGCTCCTCTCCTCTGCTGTCAGCCAGTGAGCCTCTGCTGACAGGGCCACGGGCTGGGACTGCCACCCCACAGTGCCACCAGCAGGCACAACATTGCCCCAGCCTCACAGGGGCCGGCCCTAAAACAGCCTTCCTCTTAATTTCTTCTTTTTTTAATCCTCGCCCGAGGATTTTTTAAACTTGATTTTTAGAGAAACGGAAAAACAGAAATATTGATATGAGAGAAACACATCGATTGGTTGCCTCCTGCACATGCCCCAACCAGGCCCCAGTCCAAGGAGGAACTTCAAGCATGGCACATGCCCTTGGCCAGAATCAAAGCCAGGACCCTTCTGTCTGAAGCATCCATCTCATATAAAAACGGCTGTTTGAAAATTTTTTTTAAAAAAAAATATTTTTATTGATTTTGTACAGAGAGGAAGGGAGAGAGATAGAGAGTTAGAAACATCGATGAGAGAGAGTCATTGATCAGCTGCCTCTTGCACACCCCCCACTGGGGATATGCCCGCAACCAAGGTACATGCCCTTGACCGGAATCGAACCCGGGACCCTTCAGTCCCCAAGCCGACGCTCTATCTATTGAGCCAAACCGGTCTTGGCGGCTGTTTGAAATTTTAACCCTGCTATTTTGGCTTCTGTAAACGCCTGCTTGCTTAAATAATAAGGAAAATAAGACTGCTCCAGAGAGGCAATAAACCTTCCCCGGTCGAAGTTATCAGTGCTGGCGCCAGGCCAAGCCTTTGGTTGAGGTCTCAAAGCCCCAACACATGGGGCTCTTTAAGAACTTGCAAAGGGGGTTCTGGTCCCGGAGCCGGTGGCTGTGAGGGGCTGTGTCTCACCGCCGCCGGCCGCTGGCATGGTGTTGGGCACCGGGACCGCCTTGCCTGTCTCCAGGGGCCCAGGGTGAGGGCACCGGAAATGCTGACGCTGGCGAGCAAACTGACGCGGGATGATGGTCTCCAAGGGTCCCGGATGTCAGCCACAGCCTCTGACTCCGCTCGGAGGGTGTCTGTGAGAGACAGACAGACAGACAGACAGACTGCTCGTTAAAGAGGTTGCAGAACCTGAGGCTAACGTACCTTGTCCAGGTAAAGTGCATTTTCCTCATCCAAACAAGCTTCATTGCTTTCAGCTAACAGTTACCCCCGATGAGGGACAAGGAGGACTTCTGAAACTAAGGGGAAGACTACATTAAGCGGTCCGCCAGAGGATGGGTGCGGACTGTGCTTGAAAATCGTCTCCAGCTCTCGAGGGGGCCTCCGTCCCAGTCCTTGCCTCCCGCAGACCCTGGCTCTGCTGGGTCCTGCAGAAGGACTCTTCACCACTGCCCATATGTGTTTGGGCTCTAAAGAGTTGTCTGCTTACCTTAACATGTTTCCTTTGTGAACCTGTTCTGTGTGGGCTGAGGAAATGCTTGAGAAGTTGTCATGAATTCAGAATCGGAGCTTGCCTCTTACCTTCCCCCAAACCACTTCCCGGCACAGCAATGCCTGTGACCTGCTGGAAGCTGGCAGGTGGGCGGTCCCCTGCAAACTGTGATTGGATGAGCAGTCTCTTATCTCCTCCCATGAATGGCAGCCCTGCCTCAGTGCCTGAGGCTTCCCAGAATGCAGTCGTTCACTGTAGATCTCTTACTAAAATGCGCATTTTATTTAATGTAAGTGTATTTTGGGACAGATTTGTAATTTGTACAATTTAATGCTTTTTATTTTTTTATTATTATTATTATTATTTTCTATTCTCCTTTAGATTGTATTTCCATAGTATAGAGCAGGCAGATGTTGGGTTAAGCAATTATTGAAGAGAAATACAAAGAAAATATGAAAGACCAAAAAAAAAGAACTTGCAAAGAGGACCGGAAACACCCCATATTTGGGAGACAAAGAAGGTAAAAAACATATAAATAAGGAAAGTTCCTCCATGATGGGTCCCAGAATTTGAAATACAGTTTTATTTCAGTCTGCAATGTGATAATAATAAAGTGTAACTCCATCTCTCTAAGCGTTGCTTGGTTCTTCTCTGGTTTTCTGAAACAAGTCTATGGGCCGAAGCTCTTACCACTGAGCCAAACCGGCTAGGGCTCCTCTTTCTTTTTTTTACATTTACCCTAAAGACATCTATTATCCTCCTCACTGTCACACTGGTGGCTTCCTCCTCCCCACACCCCAGCACCTTCAAAGGCAGGCTGGATGGGAACAGGCCTGAGGATAGTCTCCCCATCCCAGAAAGGCCCGAGCGAGGTGTGTGTGAGGAGGTGGCTCTGTCACAGCCAGCCATGCGGTAAGCCAAGGAACCTCACCCTGGAATTTCTCCTTTGGAGTGGACCCTAATCTGTGCTATCCAGTACAGTGTCCTCTAGCCATATAGTGACTCTTTAAATTAATTAGGATTGAATAACATTTAAAGTCCCAGTTTCTGGATAATGGTGGGAAACTGGTTTTGGAATGTTGGTAACTAATTCAAATGGGAGATGCTAGCAGGTGAAACGAAACCTGCCTGCAGCTAAGTCAAGTTATCAGCCGGGGCTCCTAACCACTTGTAATCCCCTGAACCCAAAGCTGGATTGTCAGAGTGCCCAAGCACCCCCCCCCCCCTTCTTTTCCCTGCTCATCAGGATTCTTGGCCTGGCTCCCCCTCCCATGGCAGTTTTTTTACTTGAATTTTTTAGAGAGAGGAAGGGAGAGAGGAAAACATGGATATGAGAGAGAACCATTGATTGGTTGCCTTCCACCCGCACCCTGACTGAGGATTGAACCCACAACCCAGGTATGTACCTTGACCAGGTATATGCGGCTGTTAGATCTGATGGAATAATTGAATGGAGACCCACTCCCCCACTCCTCCACCCGGAAATTGACCTTTAGAGCACTTCACAACAGGCATTCCCTTTCGCTTAGCACTTGCTAAGACCCCATTCCACTTGCTAAGAACATTATCTTTCCCCTCAGGACCCACCCAGAAAATGCCCGCCTAGAGTCCTTTAGAATCACAGTCCCTGGGTGCTGGTGCCATTTTGGGGGCTCAGCCCATCTGGTTTTCCAGTTGACCTAATAAATTCATAATTCTTTACCCCTTTGGGCATCGTGCGTTCATCCTTCGGCGACCCTAACAGTGACATTGTTCCAACCAACTGAGCCAGGACTTTGTTCTTTTTTTATTTGAGAGAGACAAAGGGAGAGAGAAACACAGATTTGTTATTCCACTTGTTTAGGCATTCATTGGTTTATTCTTGTATGTGCCATGACTGGGGATTGAACCAGCAACCTTGACATATTGGGCTGGCACGCTAACCAACTGAACTACCTAGCTGGGCTGGACAGTTTTCTTTTTTAAATATATTTTTATTTATTTCAGAGGGAGAGAGAGTTAGAAACATCAATGAGAGAATCATTGATTGGCTGCCTTCTGCACGCCCCATCTTGGGGATCAAGTGGGCAACTTGGGCATGTGCCCTTGATGGGAATCAAACCTGGGACTCTTCCGCAGGCCGATGCTCTATCCACTGAGCCAAACCGGCTAGGGCTGGACAGTTTTCTTGGTGTGTGTTGGTTGTGTTGTTTTTTAGTAAAGCTGACACTTGTACTTAATGAGTGTTAAAATTAACTAGCTATTAGAACTTACTATATGTTATAATACTGGTAGTTTTCTCTTAATCAGGAATAAAAAAAAAAAAACTGAAGAGGAAAATATTGGATCAAAAGAGAGACAATGGGATAAATGTCTACTTGTGACCAGAAGTGTCTAGGCCAGCGATTTTTTTTTTTTAAATCAATCTTTATTGTTCATATTATTACAAAGGTTCCTCATTTCTTCCCCCCTCCACCAGGTTCCCACCCCACCTTCCGCCCCCTCCCAATCCCCCATTGTCCTCATCCATAGGTGCACAGTTTATGTTCAGTCTCTTCCTCTCTCCCTTTCCCCAATAGTAAATCCCTTTTCAGATAGTAAATCAGTTACTTAGCATTTTCTCATATCAATAATACCTCCACATGCCCAATGATACACTTCACACAAAAGACATTTCCAAATAGGTCAACCAACCTCATCCAGGCCCCACACAAGGCACTCACAGATCAACACCCCAGTGCTATACTAACTCAACACATCCAGATCGAAGCCTTCATCACTTGATTCAGCAGACCCTCAAGTTCCCGCAAAAGTTTCCAGCCATGTCTGAGAGGCAGCCTTGGGGTGGGGGCAGGCGAGGAGCGAGCTGTTCTGGGCCTGGCTGCTCCAGGCCTGGCTTCTGTTGCTCTGGTTCGTTCCACAACCAGATGCTCCGGGTCTGGCCACTGCCGCTCCCAACCTGGTTGCTCTGGGCTTGGCTGCTGCTGCTCCGGGCCTGGCCGCACCCAACCCGGCTGCTCTGGGCCCGGCTGCTCCGGGCCCAGCCGCAATGGGCTTGTAGGCCAGCGATTTTTAACCGGTGTGCTGCAAGAATTTTTAAAACATGCAATATCTGACTATTTAGTCATGGGCACTGACTTCTTTTCCCTTAGATTGTCAAATAAAAAAAAAATGACAGCATCCAACACAATAGCCATCCAATGTAAATGGATCAAAATTATACCTATTTTTTGGTCAGATGGGCAAAAAATGTAATCCTGTGCCACAGGACTTTGGATAAAAAAGATGGAAAATGCCTGGTCTAAAGAAAAAGATGAAAGGCACTGTGCAGAAAGAACTGAGGATGAAAGGAATTAAATTCACTAACTTGATGATAATGCCAGAGAGGAAGGCAAAATGAAGTCAGCTCTCAATTGATAACAGGGATTGAAAGAAACAAATAATTGAAAAAAACAAATCATTCCAAAAAATTAAAATGTCTTTATATTTGCCTTAGATGCTGACTTGAGACTAAAAGCAACAGGGTAAAGACGATGGCTTTTGTGGGCATCACATCCTTATCTCCCACGTGGAAGCTCTGGATTAGATTAGGGATATCATCAAATGCAAATCTTCCTCTGGCCTTCCCCTCCAGCACCCGTGGCAAGCAACAGCCCACGGGATTTCCTCGATGAGACCAAATGGAGCCTGGTGACCCTTCTCTCCACAGCAAAGGGTTTAATATGGATTTCAGAGAGAGAAAGGGAGAGGGAGAGAGAGATTGAAACATCAATCGGCTGCCTCCTACAGCCCCCTACTGAGGATTAAGCCTGCAACGTAGGGAATTGAACTGGTGGCCTCCTAGTGCATGGACCAACACTCAACCATTGACCCACACCAACCATTGGCCAGGCTTTCCTGTATTTTTATTAGAAATCACATGATGTAGCCCAGCCGTCAAAGCCTTTGTTGCAAACTGAAACGAGTTTGCTCTTTTCAGTTTGTTTTTTTATTTTTATTTTTATTTTTTTCTTTTTTTAATATATTTTATTGATTTTTTACAGAGAGGAGGAGAGAGGGATAGAGAGCTAGAAACATCGATGAGAGAAACATTGACCAGCTGCCCCTTGCACACCCCCTACGAGATGTGCCCGCAACCAATGTACATGCCCTTGACCGGAATCGAACCCGGGACCTTTCAGACCGACACTCTACCACTGAGCCAAACCGGTTTCGGCTGTTTTTTTCTTTCATTTCCTCTCTTCTCAGTTTTGGTATACATTGCATGCCTTCCTGGGATAGAGTTCTATTTTCACATCACAGTCTTAGTCAATATAATTTTAAAATGTTTTATTTGGAAATGTCTTACCTTTAAAAAAAACACAAAACTCATATAGTTTTTATTGATTTCAGAGAGAAAGGGCAAGGGAGAAAGAGATAGAAACATCAATGATGAGAGAGAATCGCTGATTGACTGCCTCGTTCACATCCCCTACTGGGGATCAAGCCCACATCTTGGGCATGTGCCCTGACCGGGAACCGAACAGTGACCTCCTGGTTCATAGGTCAATGCTCAACCTCTGAGCTATGCCGGCCAGGATATTTCATGTGATTTCTAATAAAAATACAGGAAAAACCTGGCCAATGGTTGGTGTGGATCAATGGTTGAGTGTTGGTCCACGCACCAGGAGGCCACCAGTTCAATTCCCTACGTTGCAGGCTTAATCCTCAGTAGGGGGCTGTAGGAGGCAGCCGATTGATGTTTCAATCTCTCTCTCCCTCTCCTTTTCTCTCTCTGAAATCCATATTAAAAAACATTAAAATACACAAATGGTGGGGGGAAAAATACAGGAGAGTAATGCAGCCCACCCCAGCACCAGAGCACATACAACTTCCTGTTGTTATCTGTGGCTTTTCACCCACAAAAAAAGCTGTGTCTGAGTTTCTGTGGCCCCTCCACCCCACTTGACACATAACTGCTCTTTAACTGCTTTTTGTAGAGAGTTAGAGAATTTATTCACCAGGGCTCAAGGGACTAAGGGAGGTGGGAAGGCTAAGTCTAGCAAACGTCAGCACTTTGGGGATTGGGTGGGAAGATAAGGGTATAGAGAGCCAGTAGATGTCATACAGCAAATTCAACTCGTGGAAAACCCCGGCAGAGGGGGGGAATTTCAATGAGGGAGGAGTGTTCAACTAAGAGACTGAGAGGAGCTGGGAGAACCCACAGCATTGAAAGCTTATTATTTATTGAGCACCTACTGTGCCAGGGACTGGTGGGCTATTGAGGGGAACAAGGACTACAATAGAGGGAGGGAGGCAGCCTCAGGAAAGCTCAAAGAGCCTCCCAGACAGAGGGAACAGCATGGGCAAAGGCCCTGAGATGGGAGAGGCTTGGCAGGCAGCTAAAGAATGTTGTCCAGGAGGGGGCTCTGCAGGGACCTAAGATGCAGGCAGAGACTTACAGGCCAGAGTTGGGCTTCATTCACATTGGGTGCACAGGAGAGTTTCAGGCCGGGATTATTTCATTTTCTTAACAATGAAATCATCTAGAGCTTGGCTACTGGACTGAAATAGCTTAAAAGAGGCAAGACTGGGAGATGAGCTAGATGACCTCAAGGGATTGGTGGGCCACAAAGCTCCTGGTGGCTTTAGCAGAGGGCGACAGTTTTTTCTGTTGGAAGAAGTAAGTGGGAGGGCATGAGGAGAGGTCAGGGGAGGTTTGATTCAGGGTCACTTGGGAAATTCAGGGACAGGGTTTGAAAGAACAAGAATGGTAACTGATGCCCGGTCGGTGTGGCTCAGAAGTTGACTCATGAACCAAGAGGTTGCCTGTTCAATTCCCAGTTAAGGCACATGCCCAGGTTGCAGGCTCCATCCCCAACAGGAAGTGATCAATGTTTCCTTCTCAGCGATGTTCCTGTCTCACCATTCCTCTCTCTCTAAAACAATCCATCAATCTCCAAAAGAGCCCAGCTGGGCATGGCGAGGCATGGATCAGTGGTTGAGCATCGAGCTATGAAGCAGGAGGTCCAGGTTCAATTCCTGGTCAGGGCACATGCCTGGGTTGTGGGCCGGATCCCCAGTAGGGGGTGTGTAGGAGGCAGCCGATCAATAATTCTCTCATCATGGATGTTTCTACCTCTTTCTCTCTCTCCCTTCCTCTCTAAAATCAATAAAAACATATTTTTTAAAAGAAGAAGAAGAAGAAGAAGAAGAAGAAGAAGAAGAAGAAGAAGAAAAAGAAGAAATAATGAAGAAGGAGAAGAAACATAAAGAAAAGAAAAGAAAAAAAAAAGGTGCCTGGGACACGAAGTGAGGATATGGCTAAGGGTAATGAAGGCTGGTCAGGATCTGTAGTGGGCAGCCCCTGGAGGTGGGGGATTCAGGCCAGAGACGGGCCTTATAGTGTGAAGGCATGCCAGAGGGGTCCCTGGAAGTGAAGGAGGATAGGACATGAGCACCAGTGGGGCTCTGCTGAAAGGAACCCTCAGCTGGGGCTGCCTCTTTCCTTAGGAAGGTAGGGGCCAGGCCAAAGGTAAGGAAGATCCTTGCCACTAGTGCCCTCCCCTCCTGGGGCAGGGTCCCTCAGGATTATCGGGACCAGCGGGAAGCTACTGAAAGTGTCCGGGTACAGCCATTGCTCCTCTTGCAGGACTGACAGCTGGCCCTGGTGGGGAGCTCCCTCTAGGAGTCAAGATTTCCTTCCTACCTTCCACAGGGTCTGAAGCTGGCAGAAGAGGGTGCAGGATACTGACCCACAGAAATGTCCCCATCCTGCAGGTCTCCTGGCTCCCAACCCCTCCCCACATCCACCTTGGAGTGTTTGCTCTTCATCAGGCCCACTTCCTCCCTTTTCTTCCTGCTTCAGGTCAAAGCCCCACCTTCATCTCAGCTCAGCAGCTGCTATTTGCTGCCAATCACCCCTGAATGCAAAGCTGGCCTTCATACATCTGCCTGGAGCAGGGAGTCAGGGCTGGGGGGTGGGAGGCATTTGGCCTCACAGATGGTGAGCTGTGCTGGCCCTCTCAGGCCTCAGGCCTTGCTCCAGGCTCCCCCAGTCTCTGCATTTGCAGTCCCAGGTGAGGTGGCCAGCCCAGAGATCAGATGGCTGCCCCCTGCCTACTCTGCCTTCCTTCTAGGCTCACATGGAAGTGCACTCTGCCCACTCCCTACTGCCACCACTGCCCCAGTCCCCGGGCCTCTGATCTTGGAAGAAATGTGAAGGAGTTTGAGAGGCCCAGCCCAGCCCCAGTGATGAAGGCCCAAAGAGGGTGGTCAGGAAAAGCAAAGGGGCCAAAGCCCCTCACGCCTGAGCTCCTGGTGTTCAGGAAGGTGCAGCTATTGAGCACTTACTATGTGCCAGGCACTGCAAGAAGCCATGCACAGGATGAAATCCAGCTCTCATCATAAGTCTGCAGTCAGTGTGACCAGCGCCCTATTTACAGATTAGAGAGGTCAGGTGGACTCTGTACGTATTAATCACAGTCCCTAATGCACATTCAGGAAATCACTTGCCCTCCCTTAGTTATCTGGTCCTACAAGAACTATTTATCTAGATACTCCCAATCTATAAGGGTCATAAACCAAGGATGTAACAGCTTAATTAAAGAGAGGTCACTGGCTCCATCCACGATGGACATTAGATACAATCTAAGCTAACCCAAGTTCTCCTTTTTCAGCAGAGCCAAGATCCAGGCCTAGCTCCATCTGATTGGTGCACAGAGCAACCTTCCCTCCTCACCTCCACCCTCATCCAGACAGGCACTCAATTTGGTTCAACTTTTGAAGCAAATCTCCTTTATTGTTGAAAGTAATACTGATCTCCCTTTTTCCCCATTGACTTCCTCCACCCCACTCGTGCCCCCTCCCAAGGCCATCCAACTTTTATTAAAATGCCGTAGCAAGAGAGGGAAACCCAGACAAGCTGGGAGGAGAGGCTGTGAACAGGGTGGAAGTGAGGGAGGTTGTGGAGGCTCACATATGGAGCTGCCTGCTTTCCTGCCGGCAGTCAGGGGTGAGCAGGAAAGCAAATATTCTATCTGGGAAGCAAGTAATCAAAGGGCTGGGAGGTGTGGCTGAGCTTCTCCAGGACCTCATGGGACTCCTTAGGCCTGGCATAAACTTGAGAAACACTTTGCCACACTAGAGAAGAAACTCTCAATCACACTCCAGATGGTCTTTGCCACTTTGACAAGGGAGGCAAAAACAGAGGCCAGCACATCCTTCCACTTCTTCTTCTGTCGACTTAGCATCTCTCGGAACAACCTCAGTACCCGTTCCCCAAAGCTCTCCTCAGGCTTCTTGGCCCCTGTGAGAGAGACTAGTTAGCAAGCCAGGGCAAGTGGAATAGGGAAGCTGAGACAGATGGTTAAAGGACCGAGCCTTTTCAGCCATCGAGTACATTGCAAAATCCTGTCTTCCCTAACCAGGGACACAAGAGTAAATGGTTTAGAGCACCATCCTGTACATCAACACAGGTTGTGGGTTTGATTCCTAGTTAGAGCACATACCTAGCTTGCAGGTTCAATCCCTGTTCAAATCAAATACAAGAGGCAACCAATTAATGTTTCTCTCTTGCATAGATGGTTCCCTCCTTCTCTCTCTCTCTCTGGCTCTCTCTCTCTCTCTCCACTCCTTACTCTCTCTAAAGTCAACATACATCTTCAGTGAGGATTAAAAATAAATAAATAAAAAGACTAAGTGGCTCATACTTCTCCCAAAACAGGGAGATAGTGCCAACCACACCCAAGCCCAGATAAGGTAAAGGAACACATCTCATTTTGGCACAGCAGCATAAAGATGATGAATAATCTACTAAGATCCTTCCCCAAGAACTGCAGACTTTAAACCCCTCAAGACAAAGGAGCCAGGAGCAGGCCCACACCTTTCTTCCCTTTCAGGCATGCATCGCCTAAACTCTGGGTCGCCGGGAGACTTGCCACCAGAGGAGCAATGGGCAGCAGCAGCTCGTCTGGACTGACCCCCCAAACCTGTCTCCAAGGCCCCCATTTCTCTAAATTTCCAGTGAGCCAAAGCAGCCCCACCGAGGCTCTCTGCTGGTGCTGCTTCTATCCTAAGCCCTCCTCGTTTCACCGTCCCCAGCGTTAATAAACATCCTCTCAAAATCACCTGAACTTTCATTGTTCGATACTTCCGGCTCAGATTTCTGCTCTGGGCCTGGTTCCTGTCCAGGCTGGACTTTACTACAGACTCTGTTACGCAGTTCCTGCTGCTGTTCCGGAAGTAAGGGAGCACATTCCTGTGGGGATGGGGCATGTGTAGGATACGAATGGGTCCTGACAGAGGCTCACACATGGAGCTGCCTGCTTTCCTGCCGGCAGTCCACAAAGACCGCTTGCGGAGGTTCAGGCCCCAATTCCCCTTTGTAGCTAAACCACGATGGTCGTACCTGCATGTTGGCTGGCTGGCAGGCACCAGGGGGTGCCCCATTAATGCATGAAATTGAGGACAGGGATTTGGCCACTGTGTGCTGTGTGGGGAGGTCAGGAGCTGGTGCCAGCCACCCCTCCACCTCTCCATCCACCCACCCAACCCCACTCAGGGGCTGTGTGTGCACATGGCAGCACCAACATCAAAAGAGATTGGGGTGAACGGGAAGCACAGTGGGCTGTGACAGGTGCCTCAGACTCACCTGGTTGTCCTCACAGTGAGCAACTACAGTATCAACCAAGGCCTCGTTGAAGCGGTCCTGAAGAGAGGAAGGTGGGAGGCTGCAGACCTGCTCCTGACATCCCCACCCAGAGGTCTGTAGGCCCCACTGTGACCTCCACGGGAGCCAAAGCTCACCCCAATAACCTGCCCCAGCCAAAATCCTGGGGACTAAACATTGGGGGAAGGGCGAGGCCAAAACTCACCTCCAGCTTTTTTATCCCTACTGGGACCTGTTGGGAAAAATTAATTCGTTTAAATCCCCCCAGCCTCCCTCACTTTCAGTCTTGTCCCCTGTTCTCAGCCCGCCATCTCCCCATAACTGGTCAGCCATGTGCCTGGGGCCCTGCTCTGTATCAGTATACCTGTGACTTGGACACTTCTCAGGCTCCCTGGGCCTTCCTATCCTCCACCTCTGTACTCACTCACCACACAGGCGTGAATTTTGTCCAGCTTAAGGAATGAGCCAACCCTAGGTGGCACCTTCATCATCATTGTCGTCGTCATCATCATCACCATCATCATTGTGATACCATCCCACCCAACTTGTGCAGAGCACAGGAGTGGGAACCCTGACCCACCTGGTCCTCTTCTTCGGGATTGAGTTCATCCAAGAATATGTCTAAAGCCTGGATCTGGAAAAACAGAGTTGGACAGAGAGATCTGATCCTTCTCCTCCCTGGACCCTAGGAAAGCCAGAACATTCTTACCCTCCCACAGTAAAACCCAGGCCCCACCCACACCCTATCTATACATGGGGAAGAGCTTCTTACCATTTCAGTCTTCATTTTCTCTCGATATCTGTAGGATATCTGTGGAGATAATAGTGACATTGATCTTATCTGACTTGCCAACCCCCAGACCTGTTGTACACATGCTCACACACTCACACTCACCAGGACACTCAAGCGTACAAGTATGAACATTGTTCTGGAGTGTGCAGGGCAACCTGGTTCCCAGATACCCAACCCTCTATGGAACCAGTAAGAGTTTGTTGAGGGAGGAATCGGCAGAGACCACTGCGCTCTTAGGAGGGGACAGACACAGAGGTGCCTACATCCAGCTGCTCTTCCTGACTGCTGGCCTTGCAGGCCCACAGCACCCCAGGCCCTCTTTCTTTCTTTCTTTCTTTCTTTTTTTTTTTTTTTTTTTTTTAATATATTTTATTGATTTTTCACAGAGAGGAAGAGAGAGGGATAGAGAGTTAGAAACATCGATGAAAGCGAATCATCGATCAGCTGCCTCTTGCACACCCCCTACTGGGGATGTGCCCACAACCAAGGTACATACCCTTGACCGAAATTGAACCCGGGACCTTATAGTCCGCAGGCTAACGTTCTATCCACTGAGCCAAACCGGTTTGGCCCCAGGCTCTTTTCCACCTCTAAACCCTTGGCTCAAGCAACGAGGCAGGGAATGCCCCATAGACTTCCTCATGAGTCTCCACCTTATGGCCCCAATCTGGTCACTGAGCCCTGGATCACTTTATTCCTCACTGATGATTCCACGATCCCTTGGTCACAACCCAAAGCATCCTGGAGCACCAGCTCAACCTGATGGTTAGGGTGCAGGGTGGGGCTGAGGATGCTGGTAGGGTGTGGGGAGATTTGAAGGCACCATAAAACGGGAGAATAGACACTGAGGCCAATGCCTGAGAGGATTGCTAAGTTCCCAGGAAAGCACTGCCCACCTCCCACCTTCAGGGTATTAGGATATAAAGGGTCTACTGGGATTGGTGTCTCTTCTCAGCAGTAGACTCTCCATTCTCCAGCTCTTGCCCCAAATATGACAGGTCTAATTGTTAAAGTAACACTTTGTTCCATAAGACTCATTGTTTCTCTCTCTCACACACACACACACACACACACACACACACTCCCCTCTTCTCTTCTCATAAACACAGAGTTGCCCCCATGATTTCTCTCCCAGACATGGATTTTGGCCCCACAACCAGAACCTGCTACATGAAGTGAAAGGCTGAGCACAAAATGAAACCGTGGGGCCTTTGTGAAGAATTAGTCAGAATTTTAGTTTGGTGCCAGGATAGCATCCACCCAACCAGGCCCAGGGCCTTCACCATGACCATGCAGGTCACATCCTCATGACACCCTGCTTCCAGGGTCTCCCATGGCCCAGGGGCATGGAACAGAGCCGGGTGCATGTAGAGATCAGCTAGGCTGGGGCTGCACTGGTGGGAGAGGGGAACGAACACCAGTGGGAAATGGGGCCCCAGGGCCTACTGTCCCCTCCTCATTTGCTCTCACTCACCTTGGAGTAGCACATGGCTGCTCAGGGTTCAGAAGGCTGTGGCCTGATGGCGAGGAACAGGGGTGAGAGTGTTTCAGAGGAGCAGCCTCTTTGACAGAATCCCTTTGGCTGCAGCTCCTTTTAGGGCCCCACTGAGCCAATCACCTTCTGCCACATCATCCCAGCACAGAGCTAACTGAGGTTTCTACACCAGAGGAAGGTCAGCTGATTTCAGAGCAGCAGAGGAGGACATGGCACGGAAAGGGGGGAGGGTGAGCTGCCCTAAAGAGTAAAGTATGGCTGATAGTGGGGGTGGGGGAGGGGATGTGACAAAAATAGAGAATGAGGAAAGACAGGTAGGGGTGATGGGCTCAAAGGGCTCTGGGAGGGGAGGGCACATCCCTAAATTCTGCTGGTGGCTCCTCCACTCTCTGAATCAGGGAATCTCTGAGACCAGGAATGGGTCTCTTTTTCTTTTTTTAATATATATATTTTATTGATTTTTTACAGAGAGGAAGGGAGAGGGATAGAGCTTTAGAAACATCAATGAAAGAGAGTCATTGATCGGCTGCTTCCTGGGGATCAAGCGGGCAACTTGGGCATGTGCCCTTGAGGGGAATCAAACCTAGGACTCTTCAGTCCGCAGGCCGATGCTCTATCCACTGACCCAAACCAGCTAGGGCTGGACAGTTTTCTTCATGTGTGTTGGTTGTGTTGTTGGTTTTTTTTTTTTTTTTTTTTTTTACTAAAGCTGACACTTGTAGTTAATGAGTGTTAAAATTAACTAACTACTAGAACTTACTATCTATTACTATACTGGTAGTTATCTCTTAATCAGGAATAAAACAAAAAACTGGAGGAAAAGAGTTGATCAAAAGAGAGACAATTGGATAAATGTCTACTTGTGACCAGAAGTGTCTAGGCCAGCGATTTTTAACTGGTGTGCTGCAAGAATTTTTAAAACATGCAATACCTGACTATGTAGTCATGGGCACTGACCTCTTTTCCCTTAGATTGTCAAAAAAATAAAATAATAATAAAAAAAAATGACAGCGTCCAACACAATAAGCCATTCAATGTGAATGGATCAAAATTATACCTATTTTTTTGGTCAGATGGGCAAAAAATGTAATCCTGTGCCACAGGACTTTGGATAAAGAAGATGGAAAATGCCTGGTCTAAAGAAAAAAGTGAGAGGCACTGTGCAAAAAGAACTGAGGATGAAAAAGGAATTAAATTCACTAACTTGATGATAATGCCAGAGAGGAAGGCAAAATGAAGTCAGCTCTCAATTGATAACAGGGATTGAAACAAATAATTGGGGGGAAAAATCAACCCAAAAATGTCTTTATATTTGCCTTAGATGCTGACTT
Organism: Nyctalus aviator; assembly: GCA_036971965.1. Classification (NCBI taxonomy): domain Eukaryota; kingdom Metazoa; phylum Chordata; class Mammalia; order Chiroptera; family Vespertilionidae; genus Nyctalus; species Nyctalus aviator. The sequence continues at coordinate 11,886,926 of CM072926.1, read as the reverse complement.
GAGACTAAAGCAACAGGGTAAAGATGATGGCTTTTGTGGGCATCACATCCTTATTTTCCACGTGGAAGCTCTGGATTAGATTAGGGATATCAAATGCAAATCTTCCTCTGGCATTCCCCTCCAGCACACGTGGCAAGCAACAGCCCATGGGATTTCCTCGATGAGACCAAATGGAGCCTGGTGACCCTTCTCTCCACAGCAAAGGGTTTAATATGGATTTCAGAGAGAGAAAGGGAGAGGGAGGGAGAGATTGAAACATCAGTTGGCTGCCTCCTACAGCCCCCTACTGAGGATTAAGCCTGCAACCTAGGGAACTGAACTGGTGGCCTCCTGGTGCGTGGACCAACACTCAACCATTGATCCACCCAACCATTGGCCAGGCTTTCCTGTATTTTTATTAGAAATCACATGATTTAGCCCAGCCTTCAAACCCTTTGTTGCAAACTGAAACCAATTTGCTCTTCTCAGTTTGTTTGTTTTTCTGTTCATTCCCTCTCTTCTCAGTTTTGGTATACATTGCACACTTTCCTGGGATAGAGTTTTGTTTTCACATAACAGCAATAGTCAATATAATTTTAAAATGTTTTATTTGGAAATGTCTTACCTTTAAAAAAAAACACCACAGAACCACATATACGTTTTATTGATTTCAGAGAGAAAGGGCAAGGGAGAAAGAGATAGAAACATCAATGATGAGAGAGAATCACTGATTGACTGCCTCGTTCACATCCCCTACTGGGGATCAAGCCCACATCTTGGGCATGTGCCCTGACCGGGAACCGAACAGTGACCTCCTGGTTCATAGGTCAATGCTCAACCTCTGAGCTATGCCGGCCGGGCTAAATCATGTGATTTCTAATAAAAATACAGGAAAAGCCTGGCCAATGGTTGGTGTGGGTCAATGGTTGAGTGTTGGTCCACGCACCAGGAGGCCACCAGTTCAGTTCCCTAGGTTGCAGGCTTAATCCTCAGTAGGGGGCTGTAGGAGGCAGCCGATTGATGTTTCAATCTCTCTCTCCCTCTCCTTTTCTCTCTCTGAAATCCATATTAAAAAACATTAAAATACACAAATGGTGGGGGGGGAAAATACAGGAGAGTAATGCAGCCCACCCCAGCACCAGAGCACATACAACTTCCTGTTGTTATCTGTGGCTTTTCACCCACAAAAAAAGCTGTGTCTGAGTTTCTGTGGCCCCTCCACCCCACTTGACACATAACTGCTCTTTAACTGCTTTTTGTAGAGAGTTAGAGAATTTATTCACCAGGGCTCAAGGGACTAAGGGAGGTGGGAAGGCTAAGTCTAGCAAACGTCAGCACTTTGGGGGTTGGGTGGGAAGATAAGGGCATAGAGAGCCAGCAGATGTCACACAGCAAATTCAACTCGTGGAAAACCCCGGCGGAGGGGGGGAATTTCAATGAGGGAGGAGTGTTCAACTAAGAGACTGAGAGGAGATGGGAGAACCCACAGCATTGAAAGCTTATTATTTATTGAGCACCTACTATGTGCCAGGGACTGTGTGAGCTATTGAGGGGAACAAGGACTACAATAGAGGGAGGGAGGCAGCCTCAGGAAAGCTCAAAGAGCCTCCCAGACAGAGGGAACAGCATGGGCAAAGGCCCTGAGATGGGAGAGGCTTGGCAGGCAGCTAAAGAATGTTGTCCAGGAGGGGGCTCTGCAGGGACCTAAGATGCAGGCAGAGACTTACAGGCCAGGGTTGGGCTTCATTCACATTGGGTGCACAGGAGAGTTTCAGGTCGGGAATATTTCATTTTCTTAACAATGAAATCATCTAGAGCTTGGCTACTGGACTGAAATAGCTTAAAAGAGGCAAGACTGGGAGATGAGCTAGATGACCTCAAGGGATTGGTGGGCCACAAAGCTCCTGGTGGCTTTAGCAGAGGGCGACAGTTTTTTCTGTTGGAAGAAGTAAGTGGGAGGGCATGAGGAGAGGTCAGGGGAGGTTTGATTCAGGGTCACTTGGGAAATTCAGGGACAGGGTTTGAAAGAACAAGAATGGTGACTGATGTCCGGTTGGTGTGGCTCAGAAGTTGACTCATGAACCAAGAGGTGGCCTGTTCAATTCCCAGTTAAGGCACATGCCCAGGTTGCAGGCTCCATCCCCAACAGGAAGTGATCAATGTTTCCTTCTCAGCGATGTTCCTGTCTCACCATTCCTCTCTCTCTAAAACAATCCATCAATCTCTAAAAGAGCCCAGCTGGGCATGGCGAGGCATGGATCAGTGGTTGAGCATCGAGCTATGAAGCAGGAGGTCCAGGTTCAATTCCTGGTCAGGGCACATGCCTGGGTTGTGGGCCGGATCCCCAGTAGGGGGTGTGCAGAAGGCAGCCAATCAATAATTCTCTCATCATGGATGTTTCTACCTCTTTCTCTCTCTCCCTTCCTCTCTAAAATCAATAAAAACATATTTAAAGAAGAAGAAGAAGAAGAAGAAGAAGAAGAAGAAGAAGAAGAAGAAGAAGAAGAAGAAGCAGGAGGAGGAGGAGGAGGAGGAGGAGGAGGAGGAGGAGGAGGAGGAGAAGAAGAAGAAGAAGAAGAAGGAGGAGGAGGAGGAGGAGGAGGAGGAGGAGGAGGAGGAGGAGAAGGAGGAGGAGGAGAAGAAGAAGAAACATAAAGAAAAGAAAAGGAAAAAAAAAAGGTGCCTGGGACATGAAGTGAGGATAGGGCTAAGGGTAATGAAGGCTGGTCAGGACCTGCAGTGGGCAGCCCCTGGAGGTGGGAGATTCAGGCCAAAGATGGGCTTTATAGTGTGAAGGCATGCCAGAGGGGTCCCTGGAAGTGAAGGAGGATAGGATGTGAGCACCAGTGGGGCTCTGCTGGGACTGCCTCCTGGAAGTGAAGCAGGATAGGACGTGAGCACCAGTGGGGCTCAGCTGGGACTGCCTCCTTCCTTAGGAAGGTATGGGCCAGGCCAAAGGTAAGGAAGATCCTTGCCACTAGTGCCCTCCCCTCCTGGGGCAGGGTCCCTCAGGATTATCGGGACCAGCGGGAAGCTACTGAAAGGGTCCGGCTCCAGCCATTGCTCCTCTTGCAGGACTGACAGCTGGCCCTGGTGGGGAGCTCCCTCTAGGAATCAAGATTTCCTTCCTACCTTCCAAAGGTTCTGAAGCTGGCAGAAGAGGGTGCAGGATACTGACCCACAGAAATGTCCCCATGCTGCAGGTTTCCTGGCTCCCAACCCCTCCCCACATCCACCTTGGAGTGTTTGCTCTTCATCAGGCCCACTTCCTCCCTTTTCTTCCTGCTTCTGGTCAAAGCCCCACCTTCATCTCAGCTCAGCAGCTGCTATTTGCTGCCAATCACCCCTGAATGCAAAGCTGGTCTTCATACATCTGCCTGGAGCAGGGAGTCAGGGCTGGGGGGTGGAAGGCATTTGGCCTCACAGATGGTGAGCTGTGCTGGCCCTCTCAGGCCTCAGGCCTTGCTCCAGGCTCCCCCAGTCTCTACATTTGCAATCCCAGGTGAGGTGGCCAGCCCAGAGATCAGATGGCTGACCCTGCCTACTCTGCCTTCCTTCTAGGCTCACATGGAAGTGCACCCTGCCCGATCCCTACTTCCACCACTGCCCCAGTCCCTGGGCCTCTGATTTTGGAAGAAACGTGAAGGAGTTTGAGAGGCCCAGCCCAGCCCCAGTGATGAAGGCCCAAAGAGGGTGGTCAGGAAAAGCAAAGGGGCCAAAGCCCCTCACGCCTGAGCTCCTGGTGTTCAGGAAGGTGCAGCTATTGAGCACTTACTGTGTGCCAGGCACTGCAAGAAGCCGTGCACAGGCTGAAATCCAGCTGCTCATGGTAAGTCCACGGTCAGTGTGACCAGCGCCCTATTTACAGATTAGAGAGGTCAGGTGGACTCTGTACTTAGTTAATCACTGGCCCTAATGCACATTCAGGAAATCACTTGCCCTCTCTTAGTTATCTGGTCCTTCAAGAACTATTTATGTAAATACTCCCAATGTATAAGGGTCATAAACCAAGGATATAACAGCTTAATTAGAGGGAGGTCACTGGCTCCATCCACGATTGACATTAGATACAATCTAAGTTAACCCAAGTTCTCCTTTTTCAGCAGAGCCAAGATCCAGGCTTAGCTCCATCTGATTGGTGCACAGAGCACCCGCCCTCCACCTCCCAACTCCCATCCAGTCAAGCACTCAATTTGGTTCAATCAACTTTTGAAGCTAATCACCTTTATTGTTGAAAGTATTACAGATCTCCCTTTTTTCCCATTGACCTCCTCCACCCCACTCGTGCCCCCTCCCAAGGCCATCCAACTTTTATTAAAATGTCATAGCAAGAGAAGGTAATCCAGGCAAGCTGGGAGGAGAGGCTGTGAACAGGGTGGAAGTGAGGGAGGTTGTGGAGGATGGGTCAGGGGTAAGTAGGAAAGCAAATATTCTATCTGGGAAGCAAGGAATCAAAGGGCTGGGAGGGGTGGCTGAGCTCCTCCAGGACCTCATGGGACTCCTTAGGCCTGGCATAAAATTGAGAAACACTTTGCCACACTGGAGTATAATTTCTCAATGTCACTCCAGATGCTCTCCATCTTTTTGACGAGGGAGGTACAATCCTGCACACATTCCAGCACGTCCTGGAACAGCTTCTCCAGTCGCTTTAGCATATCTTGGAACAAGCTCTGTACCGGTTTACAATCGCTCTCCCCAGGCTTTTGGACCTCTGTGAGAAAAACTGGTTAGCAAGCCAGGGCAAGTGGAATAGGGAAGCTGAGACAGATGGTTAAATGACCGAGCCTTTATACCCATCTAGTACATTGCAAAATCCATTTTCCCTAACCAGGGACACAAGAGTAAATGGTTTAGAGCATCATCCTGTACACCAACACAGGTTGTGGGTTTGATTCCTACTTAGAGCACATACCTAGCTTGCAGGTTCAATCCCTGTTCAAAGCAAATACAAGAGGCAACTGATTAATGTTTCTCTCTCACATAGATGGTTCTCTCCTTCGCTCTCTCTCTCTCTCTCTGGCTCTCTCACTCTCCACCCCTTACTCTCTCTAAAGTCAACATACATCTTCAGTGAGGATTAAAAATAAATAAATAAAAAGACTTAAGTGGCTCATACTTCTCCTCTCAAAACAGGGAGTTAGTGCCAACCACACCCAAGCCCAGATAAGGTAAAGGGACACAACTCATTTTGGCACAGCAGCATAAAGCTGGTGAATATTCTATTGAGATCCACCCCAAGAACTCCAGCCTTTAAACCCCTCAAGACAAAGGAGCCATTAGCAAGCCCACACCTTTCTTCCCTTTCAGGCATGCATCGCCTAAACTCTGGGTCTCTGGGAGACTTGCCACCAGAGGAGCAATGGGCAGCAGCAGCTCGTGTAGACTGACCCCCCAAACCTGTCTCCAAGGCCCCCATTTCTCTAAATTTCCAGTGAGCCAAAGCAGCCCCACCGAGGCTCTCTGCTGGTGCTGCTTCTATCCTAAGCCCTCTTCGTTTCACCGTCCCCAGCGTTAATAAACTTCCTCTCAAAATCACCTGAACTTTCATTGTTCGATCCTTCCGGCTCAGATTTCTGCTCTGGGCCTGGTTCCTGTCCAGGCTGGACTTTACTACAGACTCTGTTACGCAGTTCCTGCTGCTGTTCCGGAGGAGAGGGAGCAGATTCCTGTGGGGATGGGGCATGTGTAGGATCCGAATGGGTCCTGACAGAGGCTCACACATGGAGCTGCCTGCTTTCCTGCCAGCAGTCCACAAAGACCGCTTGCAGAGGTTCAGGCCGCAATTCCCCTTTGCAGCTAAACCACGATGGTAGTACCTGCTTGTTGGCTGACTGGCCCCAGGGGGTGCCCAATTAATGCATGAAATTGAGGACAGGGATTTGGCCACTGTGCACTGGGTGGGGAGGTCAGGAACTAGTGCCAGCCACCCCTCCACCTCTCCATCCACCCACCCAACCCCACTCAGGGGCTGAGTGCGCACATGGCAGCAACAACAGCAAAAGAGATTGGGGTGAAGGGGAAGCACAGAGGGCTGCGACAGGTGCCTCAGACTCACCTGGTTGTCCTCACAGTGAGCAATTATGGTATCAACCAAGGCCTCGTTGAAGCGGTCCTGAAGAGAGGAAGGTGGGAGGCTGCAGACCTGCTCTGACATCCCCACCCAGAGGTCTGTAGGCCCCACTGTGACCTCCACGGGAGCCAAAGCTCACCCCAATAACCTGGCCCAGCCAAAATCCTGGGGACTAAGCTTTGGGGGAAGGGCGAGGCCAAAACTCACCTCCAGCTCTTCTACGCCTACTTGGACCAGTTGGGAAAAAATTACTTGGTTTAAGTCCCCCCGGTCTCCCTCACTTTCAGTCTTGTCCCCTGTTCTCATCTCGCTGTCTCCCCATAACTGGTCAGCCATGTCCTTGGGGCCCTGCTCTGTATCAGTATACCTGTGACTTGGACACCTCTCAGGCTCCCTGGGCCTTCCTATCCCCCAACTGTGTACTCACCTGCCACACAGGTGTGAATTTTGTCCAGCTTAAGGAATGAGCCAACCTGAGGTGGCACCGTCATCATCATTGTCATCATCATCATCATCATCATCATCATCTTCATCGTATTATCGTGATACCATCCCACCCAACTTGTTCAGGGCACAGGAGTGGGAACCCTGATCCACCGGGTTCTTTTCTCCGAGTTTATTATAGATTGTGTCTTCAAGCTCTTGCTGGAAAAAAAGATAGAGTTGGGACAAAGAGATCTGATCCTTCTCCTTCCTGGACCGCAGGAAGGCCAGGACATTCTCACCCTCCCACAGTAAAACCTAGGCCCCACCCTCACCCTATGTGTACATGGGGAAGAGCTTCTTACCACTTCAGTCTTCATTTTCTCTCCATCTTCTTCGAATTTCTGTAGAAATAATAGTGACATTGATCATATATGACTTGCCAACCCCCAGACCTGTTGTACACATGCTCACACACTCACACTTACCAGGACACTCAAGCGTACAAGTATGAACATTGTTCTGGAGTGTGCAGGGCAACCTGGTTCCCAGATACCCAACCCTCTATGGTAAGAGTTGCCTGAGGGAGGAATCGGCAGAGACCACTGCGCTCTGAGGAGGGGACAGACACAGAGGTGCCTACATCCAGCTGCTCTTCCTGACTGCTGGCCTTGCAGGCCCACAGCATCCCAGGCCCTTTTTCAATCTTCTTTTTTTAAAATATATTTTATTGATTTTTTTACAGAGAGGAAGAGAGAGGGATAGAGAGTTAGAAACATCGATGAAAGAGAATCATCAATCAGCTGCCTCTTGCACACCCCCTACTGGGGAGGTGCCCACAACCAAAGTACATACCCTTGACCAAAATCGAACCCGGGATCTTATAGTCCACAGGCTAACGTTCTATCCACTGAGCCAAACCGGTTTGGCCCCAGGCTCTTTTCCACCTCTAAACCCTTGGCTCAAGCAACGAGGCAGGGAGTGCCCCATAGACTTCCTCATTAGTCTCTACCTTATGGCCCCAATCTGGTCACTGAGCCCTGGATCACTTTATTCCTCACCAATGATTCCACGATCCCTTGGTCACAACCCAAAGCATCCTGGAGTTCAACCTCATGGTTAAGGTGCGGGGTGGGGCTGAGGATGCTGGTAGTGTGTGGGAGGTTGGAAGGCACCATAAAACGGAAGAATAGACACTGAGGCCAATGCCTAGAGGATTGTTAAGTTCCCGGGAAAGCACTGCCCACCTCCCACCTTCAGGGTATTAGGATATAAAGGGTCTACTGGGATTGGTGTCTCTTCTCAGCAGTAGACTCTCCATTCTCCAGCTCTTGCCCCAAATATGACAGATCTAATTGTTAAAGTAACACTTTGTCCCATAAGACTCATTGTTTCTCAGTCACGCACACACACACACACACACACACACACACACTCCCCTCTTCTCATACACACAGAGTTGCCCCCATGATTTCTCTCCCAGACATGGATTTTGGCCCCACAACCAGAACCTGCTACATGAAGTGAAAGGCTGAGCACAAAATGAAACCGTGGGGCCTTTGTGAAGAATTAGTCAGAATTTTAGTTTGGTGCCAGGATAGCATCCACCCAACCAGGCCCAGGGCCTTCACCATGACCATGCAGGTCACATCCTCATGACACCCTGCTTCCAGGGTCTCCCACGGCCCAGGGGCATGGAACAGAGCCGGGTGCATGTAGAGATCAGCTAGGCTGGGGCTGCACTGGTGGGAGAGGGGAACGAACACCAGTGGGAAATGGGACCCCACTGTCCCCTCCTCATTTTCTCTCACTCACCTCGGAGTGGTCCATGGCTGCTCAGGGTTCAGAAGGCTGTGGCCTGATGGCGAGGAACAGGGGTGAGAAGTGTTTCAGAGGAGCAGCCTCTTTGACAGAATCCCTTTGGCTGCAGCTCCTTTTGGGCCCCCACTGAGCCAATCACCTGCTGCTCCGGGCCTGGCAGCTCCCAACCTGGCTGCTCCAGGCTTGGTTGCTGCTGATCCAGTCCTGGATGCTCCCAACCTGGCTGCTCTGGGCCCGGCCGCTCTGGGCCTGGCCGCTCCTGACCTGGTTGCTCAGGGCTTGGTTGCTGCTGCTCTGGGGCCTGGCTGCTGCTGCTCCGAGCCCGGCTGCCACTGCCTGGTGCCTGGCTACTCTGGGCCTGGCCTCCACCGTTCCAACATTCTGTCCTTTTTTAAAAAAAACGCATTTATGTTGCAATGTTGGCTGCTGAGTTCAGTTCTGACTTAGTCTTCGATTTTTCAAGATCTTCTTTGTATTCTTTCTTAAGTAATTTTACTATCTTTTGCTCTTACTTGATTTCTTCAGATTGAAAACTTCTTCGGTTTCTTCCTCCTTGTCCTAGAAGCTCAGCAAGTTGGCCTGGAGCACCCCTTTGTTCTCCACGGACTCCTGTGCGGCTTCAGCCTGTTGCCGGGGTCGGCGCCACCCAGGAAGCAGCCCCCAGCCTCGGCTCCGTGGCCCACGCTCAGCAGTCGAGGATCCACCGCCCCCCACCCTGGGGGCCCCGTCGCCCGGCTCCTTACTGGCACCCGGCTGGCCAGTAGGGGAGTCTAGCATCCGTCAACTGACTGTCCTCTGCCCGCGATGTGTGCGACTCCGGAGGCTCTGCCCCTCACCGTTCCCCTGGGACTCCATCTCACAGCCCTGTCTCCCTCTCTTTGAGCCTGGGTCCCCAGGGATTGGCCTAGAACTGGGGTTCAGAGCAGTCAAAACTGGGGCCCAGAACGGCCGGAGGTTTTGTTTCCTTCCCGCCAGGGCAATCTAGTATCAGAGTCAACATTCCTTCCTCTGCGCACAATGTGCGCGACTCCGGGGGCTCTGCTTTTCGCCGCTCCCCTGGGATTCCGCATCACAGCACCGTCTCCCCCTGCCCGAGCCTGGGTCCCCAGGGTCTGGCCCAGAACTCAGCAGGGCTCAGCACTGCTGGTTCTGGGGTTCAGCCCAGTCTGGGGCTTTTATTTCCTTCCTGCTAGGGAATGCCAGGCAGGCACCCAGCCTTCTCCTCCTCTCCGGCTCCATCCTGTTCCTCGCACACACGTGTGTGTGCGCGCAGCATGTCTCTGTACCTTTTTTCAGCTCCTCTGATTTTCAGCTTTTTCAGCTCCTCTGATTTTCCTTCTGGTTTTCTCTTTCCTTCTTGTAGAATTTTCAGTCAGTTGACTACCTAGAGCTCTGGGCACTGTCCATTTTATATTTTAGTTGTATTCCATTGAAATTGTTGTGTGTGCTGCTGTGGTTAGGTGTTTACCTGAGCAGCCATCTTGGATCCTCCGAAAGTGCAGATTTCAAAAGCAGGTTGGAGCATTTCTCAGAGCTTCCAGAAAAAAGAGCTTCTGTCTGGGGAGTCTAGGTGCAGGGGAATGTCTGGAATGTCCACCAGGTGCTTGGAACAGAGTGCACCCCAGCTCCAGAGTGCAGAGGTTCTATAGCAGCCACAGGCTCAGGGCAGGGCAAGACCCCTGAGGCGGCTTTGTCACACATAGCCTTGCTCCCCTCTCAGCTCTTCCCTAATACCCAGCTCTGGGCCAAAGCCCCACACAGCTCAGCACAGCGACTGTCTTGCCCTCTGAATTAGTGTCCCAGGGCTGCCAGATAGGGTGGCTAAACCACACAAACTGATTTTTTCACAGTTCTGGAGGCTAGCGGTCTAAATCAAGCTGTTGGCAGAGTTGGTTCCTTCTTCTTCTTCTTCTTCTTCTTCTTCTTCTTCTTCTTCTATTTATTTATTTATTTATTTTAAATATTTTACAGAGAGGAAGAGAGAGTTAGAAACATCGATGAGAGAGAAACATTGATCACCTGCTTCCTGCACACTCCCCATTGGGGATGTGCACACAACCAAGGTACATGCCCTTGACCAGAATAGAACCTGGGACCCTTCAGTCCGCATGCCGATGCTCTATCCACTAAGCCAAACCGGTTAGGGTGAATTGATTCCTTCTGAAGCTGCAAGAGAAGGCTCCTAGGTTTTGTAGATAGCGTCTTTATGTTCACACGGCATTCTTCCTGTATCCATGCCTGTCTCCTACTTTTATGAGGACACTGATTCTACTGGATGAGGTGCTACCCTAGTGACCTCATTTAACCTCCCTTCACAAAGACCCAGTCTCCTAGTAAGGTGATATTCTGAAGTAACTGGGGTAACTGGGGGTTAGGGCTTCAGCATACGAATTTGTGGAGGAACATAATTCAACCCCTAAGATCCTCAAAGAGAACCTGGCTCCTGAGAGGCTACTCATGAGCCCCATAAGGACAAGACCTATACATCACACTTCCTTAGTGGAAGTCTCACCTGGGTTAACTGGACCTCAGCTGACATCTCCCTGTCCCTTAAAACCCCATTTTATTGTCTGAAAGCCCCTTTCCACACTAGGAAGTCCAGATCCTTCCTTGAGCTGTCTTTGAATTCCAGGGTGGGAGAGAAGGGAGCTGCTCCTGCCTCAGGTACAAGTGTTACTTCTGGGTTTGTCTGCAGAAGCCTGGCTCCCTGAGCCCCCACAACACTCCACTCCTCCATGACTGTCGCACAAAAGCCACCATCTGAAGACATTCTGTGTTTCATTGGGCACTGTACCACTTTCTAAAAAAATGTTTTTATTGATTTTTTTTTTTTTGAAAGAGAGAGAGAGGGAAAGAGAAACATTGATGAGAGAAATACATCAGAGCTCATTTATACAGGTTCGGGGTGCTTTCCCTGTAGAGAGAGTCAGATTGGCTGCCTCCTGCACACACCCCCACCAGAGATTGAGGCTGCAACCAGGGCATGTGCCCTGACAGAAAAGCTACCTCTTTTTTTTCTTTTTCTTTTTAAATATATTTGATTGATTTTTTACAGAGAGGAGGGGAGAGGGGTAGAGAGTTGGAAACATCGGTCAGCTCTCTCCTGCACACCTCCTACTGGGGATGTGCCCACAACCAAGGTACATGCCCTTGACCGGAATCCAACCTGGACCCTTGAGTCCAAAGGCCGACACTCTATCCACTGAGCCAAACCAGTTAAGGCACTACCTCTTTTTTTATTTTTAAAATATATTTTTATTGATTTCAGAGAGGAAGGGAGAGGGAGATATAGACACATCAGTAATGAGAGAGAATCATTGACCAGCTGCCTCCTGCACGCCCCCAACCTGGGATCAAGCCCAACCTGGGCATGTGTCCTTGACCAGATTCAAACCCGAACTCTTCAGTCCCCAAGCTGACATTCTATCCACTGAGCCAATCCAACCTGATAAGCTGTTAAAATACAAATTTCCCCCTCCTTGTCCTTAATAGGGATCCTGACGGAGCCTCAGATGGCTTAGAGCTCTCAGGTCATGGACTGGTCAAAGGTGTGCTTGCCTTGATAAACAGCAGGCACTGTTGGTGCTCACTGGGACTGCAGCCCACAGCCCCAGCTCCAGGGAGCACCGTGAAGCAGGAAGCTGCATAGCAACCCTAGAAAATGACACTAAGTGACTCCAACCATGGGGGTGACCCATATCAACTGTGGCCATCAGCGTGGGGGACATGGAAAGGTTGGCTCCTGGGAGAACACAGCAGAGACACAGAAAAGCCACAAGGCAGCCTCTTTGCCCATCAGGCCATCCCACCCCACCCCAGCTTGCTCAAATGCAGACTTCTGGCCCCATTCCAAGAGAAGATTGAGGATGAGGACATGGGATTTGCATGTTAAAAGTTCCCTGGGTGATGCTGAAGTGGAATGTTCCAGAAGCACAGTTCCAGAGGCACTGATTTAGATCCTGAGTTCTGTGGAGAGTGGGCCATGAACCAGATGGCTCAGGTTTCACCCACTCATCACCCAGGAGTGCTGAGGAAGCAGTGACCCAGGTTAAGAGGGCGGTCAATCTGCTGTCTTTCTGTCAGCATTGAGCAGACAGGAGCCAAGCAGTTCTCCTTAGGGAACTGCAGACACCCAATGTGGAGGCAAAAAGAGGTTTTTACAGATAGGGAGGGAGTCCTGTTGAATGGAACAATTCCGGATTCAGAGCGGTGACTGGCAAGGAGGTCCAGGGCCAGACTGTGGAAGGTCACCCTTGTGGTCATCGGAACGTGCAGCACTGGTGCCCTGCGGTGGTCTCAGGCCTGGGTCCCAGTTCCCCACCCATGTGGTGTTGACTGGGACCTGGTGGAAGCGGTACTGGGTGAGAAACTCCGGGAAAAGTGAGGGGCAGGGTGTGCTGCGGTTCAGTCTCCCAATGGGGCCTGTCCTCTAAAGACCCTGGCACCTGAGCCGCTGTTGTCAGGCAGGGCTTGTGCTGCAAGGAGTCAGCAGGCTGTGTTCTGAGAAAAGCCAGCCATTCCGGGAAAGCACAGTCCTGGGGCGGCCACCCAGGGTCAAGTCCAGGGGGAAGGAGGCTGAGCACTTCCTGTGTGTGCTTCCAGGGCAGCCTTTGTGTCCCACTCACCCCATCCCTTCCCCCAGGGCTTAGCTCTACCCACATTGCTGGGCTGCTCTGGGAACAGAGGATGGGACTGGGCAGTGATCACCACCCCCTACAGGCCTGTGGTGGGAGGACCGGCCTGCCATGTAGCCAGGGTCCTGTCTCCCCTCAGCGGGAGGAGGTGTCCCCCTTAACGGTAGGACGTGTCCCCCCTCATCAGGAGAAGGTGTCCCCCCTCAGCGGGAGGAGGTGTCCCCCTCAGCGATAGGAGGTGTCCCCCTCAGCGGGAGGAAGTGTCCCCCCTCAGCGGGAGGCGATGTCCCCCTCAGCGGGGGGCGGTATCCCCCTCAGCTGGGGGCGGTGTCCCCCTCAGCGGGAGGAGGTGACCCCCCTCAGCGGGAGGAGGCGTCCCCCTCAGCGGGAGGAGGTGTCCCCCTCAGCGGGAGGAGGCGTCCCCCTCAGCGGGAGGAGGCGTCCCCCTCAGCGGAAGGAGGTGTCCCCCTCAGCGGGAGGAGATGTCCCCCTCAGCGGGAGGAGGCGTCCCCCTCAGCGGAAGGAGGTGTCCCCCTCAGCGGGAGGAGGTGTCTCCCTCAGCGGGAGGAGGTGTCCCCCTCAGCGGGAGGAGGTGTCCCCCCTCAGCGGGAGGAGATGTCCCCCCTCAGCGGGAGGAGGTGTCCCCCTCAGCGGGGGGCGATGTGCCCCACCAGCAGGGGCAGCAGGAGCAGCAGGAGGGACACGGACAGCTGCCCAGCCGCCTGGCTGATCTCGCACTGACAGTCGCAGGGTTCGGGCTGGCGCGTGGCTCTGGGGGGACTGGGGGGGCGGGGGCCCGCGCTCGGGGCCGGGCAGTCCAGCCACTGGGGGCCCATGGGCCGGGGGGAGTCGGGCTCGGCCTTGACGCTGCCCTTAGGGAAGCGCCAGTAGTGGGCGCCCTTGAAGAAGTCGGTGTCCCCTGTGCGGTGGTGGGGGTGAGAGAGAGAGAGAGAGAGAGAGAGAGAGAGAGAGAGAGAAAGAGAAAGAGAGACAGAGACAGAGGGAGAGAGAGAGAGAGACGCTGCTGGGCAGGTGCGGGCTGCTCCGAGCCCCGCCCACCCGACGGCTCCTCGGGGGACCCCTCTCCGCCCCCACCCCCTTCCGGGGGTGACATCTACTCCCAGCCCCAGGGCCAGCCGCTTGCAAGCTGCCGGGCGCGGGCTCTCCTACCGTCGTTGCTGACGGCGATGTCGTGGGGGCTGGGAGGCGCGCCCTCCCAGAGACTCAGGTCACACGGGTAGCCCAGGTCCCCGCGCGCGGCCGCCTCCTCGAACAAGGCGTCCACCTCCTCCCCCAGCAGCAGCCCCAGCTCGGCCAGCGGCCGCGCGGCGCCCTCTAGCTGCCGGTCCTTGAACACCCAGAAGCGCGGGCCTGCGGGCAGGGAGCCTGGTGAGGGAGGGAGCTGGGTGCCCCTCCCCCTTGGCCAGGGCTCGCCCCGTGGGGCGCCCCACTCACCACTGAAGAGCAGGATTCGGCCGTCCCGGTGCCGGGTGTAGGCAGCCTGGATGACATTCACCTTGGGGGGCAGCCCCTCCCAGAAGCGGTGGAGCCGGGCAGGCCGGGGGGACACCAGCTGTCCTGAGGGTTGGAGGCGCCAGAACCAGGGGCCTGTGGGAGAAGGGGTGGCATGGAGCGAGAGATGGCAAATGGCCGTGTCCCACTGGGTGTGCTGGCGGCTGGGACTTAGTGCTGGGTGTGAGGTGCATTTGGAAACCAAAGGCTCTAGGTGACCAGACGTCCGGCTTTTCGTGGGACAAACTGTTAAAAATCAGGACTGTCCCGCCAAAGGCGGGGCGTCTGGTCACCTTACTAGGGTGACCAGCTGGCCCGGGACTTTCCTTCTACCTCCACCCCCAATGTGTGTGTGTGTGTTTGTCAAATACAAGCAAAAGTTTGTGTACAAAGTCACACAGGTAGAAGAAGTGAGCCCTGGGATAAGGGAGCCAGCTGAGCTGGCTGGGCTCAGGAAGCAAGTTACAGAGGCAAAAGTAGGGCTTAGGAGAAACAGCAAGGCCATAGCCTGGGGGAGGTAGGGGCAGAAAGGCTGGGGAGCCTCAGAGAGTGTGGTCTGGGGAAAGAAAGGGGTTGGGGAAGGGCAGTCCCTGGTGTGTGTGCTCCACAGAGAGCCACTCCCACCCGCCTTGAAAGTCCGTGTCCTGGGAAACCCATCAGGCCTGGTGGGTCACCCTCAGGGGACAGGAAACCAACTCTGTGGGCCCAAGGAAGATCCCAAGTGACTCACCTTTGAAGAAGAAGGTTTCCCCACGGATGTTGGCGATAGCATCAAAATTGCCATCACATCGATCAGGGACAGGAAGGGAGGGGCTGAGGAGGAAAGGAGAGGTGAGGAGAAAGGGGTCAGGGCTCCTCCTCTCTGTACTTCACCTTGAGGACAGCCCTGGGGGGACTCTTACTGAGCCCCGCTCCAAAGAGGACACCCTGGGGAGGGGAGGCCGCTCACCCAGGATTGCAAAGCTGGAGGACTCACCTGCCTGGGGGCTGGGCGGGGGGCGGGGGAGGAGGAGCCAGGGGTTTCCTTGTGGGCTCATCATATGGGGTTTGGGGTGCTTTCCCTGTAGAGAGAGAGTCAGAGAGACATGTGCTCCCCGACCCTGCTGCAGAGGCCACATGGGGAGCACCCTTCCCCTCCCCCCCACCCCCAGACTCACACACACACACACACACACACACACACACACAACTCCCTGTACCATAGAGCTGCTGCAGGCCTTCACAGTCATCTTGGGACAGCCGGTACTTGGTGGGATCGCCAAAAGAACCCTGATAAAAGGGCCTCATGATGGAGTCAGGGGCAGAGGAGTGGCCCAGGCCCAGGGCGTGGCCAAACTCATGGACTGCCACTGCAAACAGGTCTGTCCCCTCACCATCTGGGGAGGAAGGGAGACGGGGCTGGAGCTGGAGCTGGAGCAGCCAGGAACAGGGCAGCGAGGAAGCCCCTGGGAGGGGGGCCTGCTGGCAGCCAGGAACAGCCAGGAGACCCTCAGGGGAGGTCAAAACGACCTCTGCGCAAAAGCCTCTCTGAGGCACTTCATCCTTCCTGTAGGAGTTGACTTATTCAGCCAGTATTTTTGCTCGGCAGTGCCAGACCCTGGGATCCTGGGCTTACATTGTTGTGGGCGACCCGCGAATGACAACCACCAGTCAGCCAAATTGGAATTTAGGAAGCTTTTATTACAAACTCGAGTCTGGGCTCACGTCTCAACTGACACAGCAGCGAGCAACGAGAGCCCCGGCCCACTCTAAGCATGCTACTTTTATCCCCGTCTTAGGGAGGCCTGGCAGATTATGATTGGCTAAAGTTTTAACAAAGAAAGGTCAGTTATAAGTTATAGAAAAATTCCACTAGTACAGTAACATTTAAAGTTTATACAACACCTCGGGTGGGGGTTTATTTTCAGCTTAAGCAGTCTCTGTTTGACCTGGTTTGGTCTGTTTTTTCTGCCTTGCTGCTATTGGAAACAGGATGTGCCTGCCTAGGGGCTGAGCCTTGCAACATAACTATTTTATGACTAACAGTTATGCTACATTCTTTGTTGTGGGTCTGGAGCCCTGCCTCGACTGGGTCTTGCCGGCCACAACAACATAGCCGTGGTCAGCAAACTGCGGCTCTCAAGCCACATGTGACTCTTTGGACCCTTGAGTGTGGCTCTTCCACAAAATACCATAGCCTGGACGAGTCTATTTTGAAGAAGTGGCATTACAAGTTGAAGTTTAAAAAAATTTGGATCTCAGAAGAAATTTCAATCATACCGTTGATATTTGGCTCTATTGACTAATGAGTTTGCCGACCACTGGGTTAGGCAAAGGGCAGGAGGAGACAGTCTGGCCCAAGGAAGACTAGCCACACTGACGTAGACCTGCCCAGAGAGACACGGGGGAGGGGAAGCACGAGACTGGGGTGCACATAGTTCCCTCAAGGAAAGTCCTAGCCCTTCCAGTTTCCCTCTCCCAGCTCCAGCCAGTGGTCAGAGGTCCCCCTCAAAGTCAGGGGTGTGCAGGAGGCAGCCGATCAATAATTCTCTCTCATCATGGATATTTCTACCTCTTTCTCTCTCTTCCTTCCTCTCTGAAATCAATAAAAACATATTTAAAAAAAAAACATAAAGAAAAGAAAGAAAAAAGGTGTCTGGGACATGAAGTGAGGATATGGCTAAGGGTAATGAAGGCTGGTCAGGATCTGCACTGGGCAGCCCCTGTAGGTGAGGATTCAGGCCAGAGACGGGTCTTATAGTGTGAAGGCATGGCAGAGGGGTCCCTGGAAGTGAAGGAGGATAGGACATGAGCACCAGTGGGGCTCTGCTGAAAGGAACCCTCAGCTGGGGCTGCCTCCTTCCTTAGGAAGGTAGGGGCCAGGCCAAAGGTAAGGAAGATCCTTGCCACTAGTGCCCTCCCCTCCTGGGGCAGGGTCCCTCAGGATTATCGGAACCAGCGGGAAGCTACTGAAAGGGTCCGGGTCCAGCCATTGCTCCTCTTGCAGGACTGACAGCTGGCCCTGGTGGGGAGCTCCCTCTAGGAATCAAGATTTCCTTCCTACCTTCCACAGGGTCTGAAGTTGGCAGAAGAGGGTGCAGGTTACTGACGCACAGAAATGTCCCCATCCTGCAGGTCTCCTGGCTCCCAACCCCTCCCCACATCCACCTTGGAGTGTTTGCTCTTCATCAGGCCCACTTCCTCCCTTTTCCTCCTGCTTCTGGTCAAAGCCCCACCTTCATCTCAGCTCAGCAGATGCTATTTGCTGCCAATCACCCCTGAATGCAAAGCTGGCCTTCATACATCTGCCTGGAGCAGGGAGTCAGGGCTGGGGGGTGGGAGGCATTTGGCCTCACAGATGGTGAGCTGTGCTGGCCCTCTCAGGCCTCAGGCCTTGCTCCAGGCTCCCCCAGACTCTGCATTTGCAGTCCCAGGTGAGGTGGCCAGCCCAGAGATCAGATGGCTGCCCCCTGCCTTCTAGGCTCACATGGAAGTGCACTCTGCCCGCTCCCTACTGCCACCACTGCCCCAGTCCCCGGGCCTCTAATTTTGGAAGAAACGTGAAGGAGTTTGAGAGGCCCAGCCCAGCCCCAGTGATGAAGGCCCAAAGAGGGTGGTCAGGAAAAGCAAAGGGGCCAAAATCTCTCAGGCTTGGACTCCTGGTGTTCAGGAAAGTGCAGCTATTGAGCACTTACTGTGTGCCAGGCACTGCAAGAAGCCATGCACAGGCTGAAATCCAGCTGCTCATGATAAGTCCGCAGTCAGTGTGACCAGTGCCCTATTTACAGATTAGAGAGGTCAGGTGCCCTATTTACAGATTAGATTAACAGTACCTACTTAATCACTGTTCCTAATGCACATTCAGGAAATCACTTGCCCTCCCTTAGTTATCTGGTCCTACAAGAACTATTTATCTAGATACTCCCAATCTATAAGGGTCATAAACCAAGGATGTAACAGCTTAATTAGAGGGAGGTCACTGACTCCATCCACGATGGACATTAGATACAATCTAAGCTAACCCAAGTTCTCCTTTTTCACGAGAGGCAAGATCCAGGCATAGCTCCATCTTATTGGTGCACAGAGTACGCTGTCCACCTCACCCCCCCAAGCCAGACATAAAGACAGGCACTAAATTTGGTTCAATCAACTTTTGAAGCAAATCTTCTTTATTGTGGGAAGTATTACAGATCTCCCTTATTCTCCATTGACATCCTCTACCCCACTCATGCCCCCTCCCCAGGCCAACTAACATTTATTAAACGCTGTAGCAAGAGAAGGTAATCCGGGCAAGCTGGGTGGAGAGGCTGTGAACAGGGTGGAAGTGAGGGAGGTTGTGGAGGATGGGTCAGGGGTGAGCAGGAAAGCAAATATTCTATCTGGGAAGCAAGCAATCAAAGGGCTGGGAGGTGTGGCTGAGCTCCTCCAGGATCTCATGGGACTCCTTAGGCCCGTTATAAACTTGAGAAATACTTTGCCACACTGGAGCATAATTTCTCAATGTCACTCCAGATGCTCTCCATCTTTTTGACAAAGGAGGTAGAATATTGCAGCACAGCCTCGGACAGCTTCTGCAGTTGCTTTAGCATTTCTTTGAACAACCTCTGTAATGGATTACAATCGCTCTCCTCAGGCTTCTGGGCCCCTGTGAGAGAGACTAGGTATCAAGCCAGGGCAAGTGGAATAGGGAAACTGAGACAGATCGTTAAAGAACTGAGCTTTTACAGGCATCTAGTACATTGCAAAATCCTATCTTTCCTAACCAGGGACACAAGAGCATCATCCTGTACACCAACACAGGTTGTGGGTTTGATTCCTAGTTAGAGCACATACCTAGCTTGCAGGTTCAATCCCTGTTCAAAGCAAATACAAGAGGCAACTGATTAATGTTTCTCTCTCACATAGATGGTTCTCTCCTTCACTCTCTCTCTCTCTCTGGCTCTCTCACTCTCCACCCCTTACTCTCTCTAAAGTCAACATACATCTTCAGTGAGGATTAAAAATAAATAAATAAAAAGGCTCATACTTCTCCTCTCAAAACAGGGAGTTAGTGCCAACCACACCCAAGCCCAGATAAGGTAAAGGGACACAACTCATTTTGGCACAGCAGCATAAAGCTGGTGAATATTCTATTGAGATCCTTCCCCAAGAACTCCAGCCTTTAAACCCCTCAAGACAAAGGAGCCAGGAGCAAGCCCACACCTTTCTTCCCTTTCAGGCATGCATCGCCTAAACTCTGGGTCGCCGGGAGACTTGCCACCAGAGGAGCAATGGGCAGCAGCAGCTCTTCTGGACTGACCCCCCAAACCTGTCTCCAAGGCCCCCATTTCTCTAAATTTCCAGTGAGCCAAAGCAGCCCCACCGAGGCTCTCTGCTGGTGCTGCTTCTATCCTAAGCCCTCCTCGTTTCACCGTCCCCAGGGTTAATAAACATCCTCTCAAAATCACCTGAACTTTCATTGTTCGATCCTTCCGGCTCAGATTTCTGCTCTGGGCCTGGTTCCTCTCCAGGGAGGACTTCACTACGGATTCTGTTACGCAGTTCCTGCTGCTGTTCCGGAGGAGAGGGAGCACATTCCTGTGGGGATGGGGCATGTGTAGGATCCGAATGGGTCCTGACAGAGGCTCACACATGGAGCTGCCTGCTTTCCTGCCGGCAGTCCACAAAGACCACTTGCGGAGGTTCAGGCCGCAATTCCCCTTTGCAGCTAAACCACGATGGTAGTACCTGCTTGTTGGCTGACTGGCCCCAGGGGGTGCCCCATTAATGCATGAAATTGAGGACAGGGATTTGGCCACTGTGTGCTGTGTGGGGAGGTCAGGAGCTAGTGCCAGCCACCCCTCCACTCCTCCACTCCACTCACCACACCCCACTCAGGGGCTGTGTGTGCACATGGCAGTGCCAACAGCAAAAGAGATTGGGGTGAAGGGGAAGCACAGAGGGCTGTGACAGCTGCCTCAGACTCACCTGGTTGTAATTATAGAGAACAACTGCAGTATCAACCAAGGCCTCGTTGAAGCGGTCCTGCAGAGAGGAAGGTGGGAGGCTGCAGACCTGCTCCTGACATCCCCACCCAGAGGTCTGTAGTCCCCACTGTGACCTCCACGGGAGCCAAAGCTCACCCCAATAACCTGGCCCAGCCAAAATCCTGGGGACTAAGCTTTGGGGGAAGGGCGAGGCCAAAACTCACCTCCAGCTCTTTTAGGGCTACTGGGACCTGTTGGGAAAAATTACTTCGTTTAAATTCCTGCAGCCTCTCTCACTTTCAGTTTTGTCCCCTGTTCTCAGCTCACCGTCTCCCCATAACTGGTCAACTATGTGCCTGTGGCCCTGCTCTGTCATCAGTATACCTTTGACTTGGACACTTCTCAGGCTCCCTGGGCCTTCCTATCCCCCACCTCTGTACTCACCCACCACACAGGCATGAATTTTGTCCAGCTTAAGGAATGCGCCAACCTGAGGTCGCACCTTCATCATCATTGTTGTCGTCATCATCATCATCATCACCATCATCATTGTGATACCATCCTACCCAAATTGTGCAGAGCACAGGAGTGGGAACCCTGACCCACCTGGTCCTCTTCTTCGGGATTGACTTCATCCCAGAATGTGTCTATAGCCTGGTTCTGGAAAAACAGAGTTGGGACAAAGAGATGAGATCCTTCTCCTTTCTGGACCCCAGGAAGGCCAGAACATTCTTACCCTCCCACAGTAAAACCCAGGCCACACCCACACCCTATCTATACATGGGGAAGAACTTCTTACCATTTCAGTCTTCATTTTCTCTTGATATTTGTAGGATATCTGTGGAGATAATAGTGACATTGATGTTATATGATTTGCCAACCCCCAGACCTGTTGTACACATGCTCACACACTCACACTCACCAGGACACTCAAGCGTACAAGTATGAACATTGTTCTGGAGTGTGCAGGGCAACCTGGTTCCCAGATACCCAACCCTCTATGGTACCGGTAAGAGTTTGTTGAGAGAGGAATCGTCAGAAACCACTGCGCTCTGAAGAAGGGACAGACACAGAGGTGTCTACATCCAGCTGCTCTTCCTGACTGCTGGCCTTACAGGCACACAGCACCCCAGGCCCTCTTTCTTTCTTTCTTTCTTTCTTTCTTTCTTTCTTTCTTTCTTTCTTTCTTTCTTATTTTTTTTTAAAAATATATTTTATTGATTTTTTTACAGAGAGGAAGAGAGAGGGATAGAGAGTTAGAAACATCGAAGAAAGAGAATCTTCAATCAGCTGCCTCTTGCACACCCCCTACTGGGGATGTGCCCACAACCAAGGTACATGCCCTTGACAGAAATCAAACCCGGGACCTTATAGTCGCAGGCTGTCGTTCTATCCACTGAGCCAAACCGGTTTTGGCCCCAGGCTCTTTTCCACCTCTAAACCCTTGGCTCAAGCAACGAGGCAGGGAGTGCCCCATAGACTTCCTCATGAATCTTCACCTTATGGCCCCAATCTGGTCACTGAGCCCTGGATCACTTTATTCCTCACTGATGATTCCACGATCCCTTGGTCACAACCCAAAGCATCCTGGAGCATCAGCTCAACCTGATGGTTAGGGTGCAAGGTGGGGCTGAGGATGCTGGTAGGGTGTGGGGAGATTTGAAGGCACCACAAAACGGAAGAATAGACACTGAGGCCAATGCCTGAGAGGATTGCTAAGTTCCCAGGAAAGCACTGCCCACCTCCCACCTTCAGGGTATTAGGATATAAAGGGTCTACTGGGATTGGTGTCTCTTCTCACCAGTAGACCCTCCATTCTCCAGTTCTTCCCCCAAATATGACAGGTCTAATTGTTAAAGTAACACTTTGTTCATAAGACTCATTGTTTCTCAGACACACACACACACACACACACACACACACACACACACTCCCCTCTTCTCATAAACACAGAGTTGCCCCCATGATTTCCCTCCCAGACATGAATTTTGGCCCCACAACCAGAACCTGCTACATGAAGTGAAAGGCTGAGCACAAAATGAAACCGTGGGGCCTTTGTGAAGAATTATTCAGAATTTTAGTTTGGTGCCAGGATAGTATCCACCCAACCAGGCCCAGGGCCATCACCATGACCATACAGGTCACATCCTCATGACACCCTGCTTCCAGGGTCTCCCATGGCCCAGGGGCATGGAACAGAGCCGGGTGCATGTAGAGATCAGCTAGGGTGGGGCTGCACTGGTGGGAGAGGGGAACGAACACCAGTGGGAAATGGGACCCCAGGGCCTTCTTCCCCTCCTCATATGTTCTCACTCACCTTGGAGTAGCACATGGCTGCTCAGGGTTCAGAAGGCTGTGACCTGATGGCGAGGAACAGGGGTGAGAGTGTTTCAGAGGAGAAGCCTCTTCCACAGAATCCCTTTGGCTGCAGCTCCTTTTAGGGCCCCACTGAGCCAATCACCTTCTGCCACATCATCCCAGGACAGAGCTAGCTGAGGTTTCTATACCAGAGGAAGGTCAGCTGATTTCAGAGCAGCAGAGGAGGACATGGCACGGAAAGGGGGAGAGTGACCTGCCCTAAAGAGTAAAGTATGGCTGATGGTGGGGTTGGGGGAGGGATGTGACAAAAATAGAGAATGAGGAAAGACAGGGAGGGGTGGTGGGCTCAAAGGGCTCTGGGAGGGGAGGGCACATCCCTAAATTCTGCTGGTGGCTCCTCCACTCTCTGAATCAGGGAATCTCTGAGACCAGGAATGGGCCTCTTTTTCTTTTTTAATTATATATATTTTATTGATTTTTTACAGAGAGGAAGGGAGAGGGATAGAGCTTTAGAAACATCAATGAAAGAGAGTCATTGATCGGCTGCTTCCTGCACACCCCATCCTTGGGATCAAGCGGGCAACTTGGGCATGTGCCCTTGAGGGGAATCAAACCTAGGACTCTTCAGTCTGCAGGCCGATGCTCTATCCACTGACCCAAATCTGCTAGGGCTGGACAGTTTTCTTTGTGTGTGTTGGTTGTGTTTTTTTTTGTTGTTGTTGTTGTTTTTTACTAAAGCTGACACTTGTACTTAATGAGTGTTAAAATTAACTATTAGAACTTACTATCTATTACTATACTGGTAGTTATCTCTTAATCAGGAATAAAACAAAAAACTGGAGGAAAAGAGTTGATCAAAAGAGAGACAATTGGATAAATGTCTACTTGTGACCAGAAGTGTCTAGGCCAGCGATTTTTAACTGGCGTGCTGCAAGAATTTTTAAAACATGCAATACCTGACTATGTAGTCATGGGCACTGACCTCTTTTCCCTTAGATTATCAAAAAAATAAAAAATTAAATAAATAAAAATGACAGCGTCCAACACAATAAGCCATTCAATGTGAATGGATCAAAATTATACCTATTTTTTGGTCAGATGGGCAAAAAATGTAATCCTGTGCCACAGTACGTTGGATAAAGAAGATGGAAAATGCCTGGTCTAAAGAAAAAAGTGAGAGGCACTGTGCAGAAAGAACTGAGGATGAAAAAGGAATTAAATTCACTAACTTGATGATAATGCCAGAGAGGAAGGCAAAATGAAGTCAGCTCTCAATTGATAACAGGGATTGAAACAAATAATTGCAAAAAAAAAAAAAAAATCATCCCAAAAATGTCTTTATATTTGCCTTAGATGCTGACTTGAGACTAAAGCAACAGGGTAAAGATGATGGCTTTTGTGGGCATCACATCCTTATCTTCCATGAGGAAGATCTGGATTAGATTAGGGATATCAAATGCAAATCTTCCTCTGGCCTTCCCCTCCAGCACCCGTGGCAAGCAACAGCCCACGGGATTTCCTCGATGAGACCAAATGGAGCCTGGTGACCCTTCTCTCAACAGCAAAGGGTTTAATATGGATTTCAGAGAGAGAAAGGGAGAGGGAGAGAGAGATTGAAACATCAGTTGGCTGCCTCCTACAGCCCCCTACTGAGGATTAAGCCTGCAACCTAGGGAACTGAACTGGTGGCCTTCTGGTGCGTGGACCAACACTCAACCATTGAACCACACCAACCATTGGCCAGGCTTTCGGTATTTTTATTAGAAATCACATGATTTAGCCCAGCCTTCAAACCCTTTGTTGCAAACTGAAACCAATTTGCTCTTCTCAGTTTGTTTTTTTCTTTCATTTCCTCTCTTCTCAGTTTTGATATTACATTTCATGTCTTCCTAGGATAGAGTTCTATTTTCACATAACAGCAATAGTCAATATAATTTTAAAATGTTTTATTTGGAAATGTCTTACCTTTAAAAAAACACACCACAAAACCACATATACGTTTTATTGATTTCAGAGAGAAAGGGCAAGGGAGAAAGAGATAGAAACATCAATGATGAGAGAGAATCACTGATTGACTGCCTCGTTCACATCCCCTACTGGGGATCAAGCCCACATCTTGGGCATGTGCCCTGACTGGGAACCGAACAGTGACCTCCTGGTTCATAGGTCAATGCTCAACCTCTGAGCTATGCCGGCCGGGCTAAATCATGTGATTTCTAATAAAAATACAGGAAAAGCCTGGCCAAAGGTTGGTATGGGTCAATGGTTGAGTGTTGGTCCATGCACCAGGAGGCCACCAGTTCAATTCCCTTGGTTGCAGGCTTAATCCTCAGTAGGGGGCTGTAGGAGGCAGCTGACTGATGTTTCAATCTCTCTCTCCCTCTCCTTTTCTCTCTCTGAAATCCGTATTAAAAACCATTAAAATACACAAATGGTGGGGGGAGAAAATACAGGAGAGTAATGCAGCCCACCCCAGCACCAGAGCACATACAACTTCCTGTTGTTATCTGTGGCTTTTCACCCACAAAAAAGCTGTGTCTGAGTTTCTGTGGCCCCTCCACCCCACTTGACACATAACTGCTCTTTAACTGCTTTTTGTAGAGAGTTAGAAAACTAATTCACCAGGGTTCAAGGGACTAAGGGAGGTGGGAAGGCTAAGTCTAGCAAACGTCAGCACTTTGGGGGTTGGGTGGGAAGATAAGGGTATAGAGAGCCACCAGATGTCATACAGCAAATTCAACTCGTGGAAAACCCCGGCGGAGGGGGGAATTTCAATGAGGGAGAAGTGTTCAACTAAGAGACTGAGAGGAGCTGGGAGAACCCACAGCATTGAAAGCTTATTATTTATTGAGCACCTACTGTGCCAGGGACTGGTGGGCTATTGAGGGGAACAAGGACTACAATAGAGGGAGGGAGGCAGCCTCAGGAAAGCTCAAAGAGCCTCCCAGACAGAGGGAACAGCATGGGCAAAGGCCCTGAGATGGGAGAGGCTTGGCAGGCAGCTAAAGAATGTTGTCCAGGAGGGGGCTCTGCAGGGACCTAAGATGCAGGCAGAGACTTACAGGCCAGAGTTGGGCTTCATTCACATTGGGTGCACAGGAGATTTTCAGGCCGGGATTATTTCATTTTCTTAACAATGAAATCATCTAGAGCTTGGCTACTGGACTGAAATAGCTTAAAAGAGGCAAGACTGGGAGATGAGCTAGATGACCTCAAGGGATTGGTGGGCCACAAAGCTCCTGGTGGCTTTAGCAGAGGGCGACAGTTTTTTCTGTTGGAAGAAGTAAGTGGGAGGGCATGAGGAGAGGTCAGGGGAGGTTTGATTCAGGGTCACTTGGGAAATTCAGGGACAGGGTTTGAAAGAACAAGAATGGTAACTGATGCCCGGTCGGTGTGGCTCAGAAGTTGACTCATGAACCAAGAGGTTGCCTGTTCAATTCCCAGTTAAGGCACATGCCCAGGTTGCAGGCTCCATCCCCAACAGGAAGTGATCAATGTTTCCTTCTCAGCGATGTTCCTGTCTCACCATTCCTCTCTCTCTAAAACAATCCATCAATCTCCAAAAGAGCCCAGCTGGGCATGGCGAGGCATGGATCAGTGGTTGAGCATCGAGCTATGAAGCAGGAGGTCCAGGTTCAATTCCTGGTCAGGGCACATGCCTGGGTTGTGGGCCGGATCCCCAGTAGGGGGTGTGTTAGGAGGCAGCCGATCAATAATTCTCTCATCATGGATGTTTCTACCTCTTTCTCTCTCTCCCTTCCTCTCTAAAATCAATAAAAACATATTTTTTAAAAGAAGAAGAAGAAGAAGAAGAAGAAGAAGAAGAAGAAGAAGAAGAAGAAGAAGAAGAAATAATGAAGAAGGAGAAGAAACATAAAGAAAAGAAAAGAAAAAAAAAGGTGCCTGGGACACGAAGTGAGGATATGGCTAAGGGTAATGAAGGCTGGTCAGGATCTGTAGTGGGCAGCCCCTGGAGGTGGGGGATTCAGGCCAGAGACGGGCCTTATAGTGTGAAGGCATGCCAGAGGGGTCCCTGGAAGTGAAGGAGGATAGGACATGAGCACCAGTGGGGCTCTGCTGAAAGGAACCCTCAGCTGGGGCTGCCTCTTTCCTTAGGAAGGTAGGGGCCAGGCCAAAGGTAAGGAAGATCCTTGCCACTAGTGCCCTCCCCTCCTGGGGCAGGGTCCCTCAGGATTATCGGGACCAGCGGGAAGCTACTGAAAGTGTCCGGGTACAGCCATTGCTCCTCTTGCAGGACTGACAGCTGGCCCTGGTGGGGAGCTCCCTCTAGGAGTCAAGATTTCCTTCCTACCTTCCACAGGGTCTGAAGTTGGCAGAAGAGGGTGCAGGATACTGACCCACAGAAATGTCCCCATCCTGCAGGTTTCCTGGCTCCCAACCCCTCCCCACATCCACCTTGGAGTGTTTGCTCTTCATCAGGCCCACTTCCTCCCTTTTCTTCCTGCTTCAGGTCAAAGCCCCACCTTCATCTCAGCTCAGCAGCTGCTATTTGCTGCCAATCACCCCTGAATGCAAAGCTGGCCTTCATACATCTGCCTGGAGCAGGGAGTCAGGGCTGGGGGGTGGGAGGCATTTGGCCTCACAGATGGTGAGCTGTGCTGGCCCTCTCAGGCCTCAGGCCTTGCTCCAGGCTCCCCCAGTCTCTGCATTTGCAGTCCCAGGTGAGGTGGCCAGCCCAGAGATCAGATGGCTGCCCCCTGCCTACTCTGCCTTCCTTCTAGGCTCACGTGGAAGTGCACTCTGCCCACTCCCTACTGCCACCACTGCCCCAGTCCCCGGGCCTCTGATCTTGGAAGAAATGTGAAGGAGTTTGAGAGGCCCAGCCCAGCCCCAGTGATGAAGGCCCAAAGAGGGTGGTCAGGAAAAGCAAAGGGGCCAAAGCCCCTCACGCCTGAGCTCCTGGTGTTCAGGAAGGTGCAGCTATTGAGCACTTACTATGTGCCAGGCACTGCAAGAAGCCGTGCACAGGCTGAAATCCAGCTCTCATCATAAGTCTGCAGTCAATGTGACCAGCGCCCTATTTACAGATTAGAGAGGTCAGGTGGACTCTGTACGTATTAATCACAGTCCCTAATGCACATTCAGGAAATCACTTGCCCTCCCTTAGTTATCTGGTCCTACAAGAACTATTTATCTAGATACTCCCAATCTATAAGGGTCATAAACCAAGGATGTAACAGCTTAATTAGAGAGAGGTCACTGGCTCCATCCACGATGGACATTAGATACAATCTAAGCTAACCCAAGTTCTCCTTTTTCAGCAGAGCCAAGATCCAGGCCTAGCTCCATCTGATTGGTGCACAGAGCAACCTTCCCTCCTCACCTCCACCCTCATCCAGACAGGCACTCAATTTGGTTCAACTTTTGAAGCAAATCTCCTTTATTGTTGAAAGTAATACTGATCTCCCTTTTTCCCCATTGACTTCCTCCACCCCACTCGTGCCCCCTCCCAAGGCCATCCAACTTTTATTAAAATGCCGTAGCAAGAGAGGGAAACCCAGACAAGCTGGGAGGAGAGGCTGTGAACAGGGTGGAAGTGAGGGAGGTTGTGGAGGCTCACACATGGAGCTGCCTGCTTTCCTGCCGGCAGTCAGGGGTGAGCAGGAAAGCAAATATTCTATCTGGGAAGCAAGTAATCAAAGGGCTGGGAGGTGTGGCTGAGCTTCTCCAGGACCTCATGGGACTCCTTAGGCCTGGCATAAACTTGAGAAACACTTTGCCACACTAGAGAAGAAACTCTCAATCACACTCCAGATGGTCTTTGCCACTTTGACAAGGGAGGCAAAAACAGAGGCCAGCACATCCTTCCACTTCTTCTTCTGTCGACTTAGCATCTCTCGGAACAACCTCAGTACCCGTTCCCCAAAGCTCTCCTCAGGCTTCTTGGCCCCTGTGAGAGAGACTAGTTAGCAAGCCAGGGCAAGTGGAATAGGGAAGCTGAGACAGATGGTTAAAGGACCGAGCCTTTTCAGCCATCGAGTACATTGCAAAATCCTGTCTTCCCTAACCAGGGACACAAGAGTAAATGGTTTAGAGCACCATCCTGTACATCAACACAGGTTGTGGGTTTGATTCCTAGTTAGAGCACATACCTAGCTTGCAGGTTCAATCCCTGTTCAAATCAAATACAAGAGGCAACCAATTAATGTTTCTCTCTTGCATAGATGGTTCCCTCCTTCTCTCTCTCTCTCTGGCTCTCTCTCTCTCTCTCCACTCCTTACTCTCTCTAAAGTCAACATACATCTTCAGTGAGGATTAAAAATAAATAAATAAAAAGACTAAGTGGCTCATACTTCTCCCAAAACAGGGAGATAGTGCCAACCACACCCAAGCCCAGATAAGGTAAAGGAACACATCTCATTTTGGCACAGCAGCATAAAGATGATGAATAATCTACTAAGATCCTTCCCCAAGAACTGCAGACTTTAAACCCCTCAAGACAAAGGAGCCATTAGCAAGCCCACACCTTTCTTCCCTTTCAGGCATGCATCGCCTAAACTCTGGGTCGCCGGGAGACTTGCCACCAGAGGAGCAATGGGCAGCAGCAGCTCGTCTGGACTGACCCCCCAAACCTGTCTCCAAGGCCCCCATTTCTCTAAATTTCCAGTGAGCCAAAGCAGCCCCACCGAGGCTCTCTGCTGGTGCTGCTTCTATCCTAAGCCCTCCTCGTTTCACCGTCCCCAGCGTTAATAAACATCCTCTCAAAATCACCTGAACTTTCATTGTTCGATCCTTCCGGCTCAGATTTCTGCTCTGGGCCTGGTTCCTGTCCAGGCTGGACTTTACTACAGACTCTGTTACGCAGTTCCTGCTGCTGTTCCGGAAGTAAGGGAGCACATTCCTGTGGGGATGGGGCATGTGTAGGATACGAATGGGTCCTGACAGAGGCTCACACATGGAGCTGCCTGCTTTCCTGCCGGCAGTCCACAAAGACCGCTTGCGGAGGTTCAGGCCCCAATTCCCCTTTGTAGCTAAACCACGATGGTCGTACCTGCATGTTGGCTGGCTGGCAGGCACCAGGGGGTGCCCCATTAATGCATGAAATTGAGGACAGGGATTTGGCCACTGTGTGCTGTGTGGGGAGGTCAGGAGCTGGTGCCAGCCACCCCTCCACCTCTCCATCCACCCACCCAACCCCACTCAGGGGCTGTGTGTGCACATGGCAGCACCAACATCAAAAGAGATTGGGGTGAACGGGAAGCACAGTGGGCTGTGACAGGTGCCTCAGACTCACCTGGTTGTCCTCACAGTGAGCAACTACAGTATCAACCAAGGCCTCGTTGAAGCGGTCCTGAAGAGAGGAAGGTGGGAGGCTGCAGACCTGCTCCTGACATCCCCACCCAGAGGTCTGTAGGCCCCACTGTGACCTCCACGGGAGCCAAAGCTCACCCCAATAACCTGCCCCAGCCAAAATCCTGGGGACTAAACATTGGGGGAAGGGCGAGGCCAAAACTCACCTCCAGCTTTTTTATCCCTACTGGGACCTGTTGGGAAAAATTAATTCGTTTAAATCCCCCCAGCCTCCCTCACTTTCAGTCTTGTCCCCTGTTCTCAGCCCGCCATCTCCCCATAACTGGTCAGCCATGTGCCTGGGGCCCTGCTCTGTATCAGTATACCTGTGACTTGGACACTTCTCAGGCTCCCTGGGCCTTCCTATCCCCCACCTCTGTACTCACCTACCACACAGGCATGAATTTTGTCCAGCTTAAGGAATGAGCCAACCCTAGGTGGCACCTTCATCATCATTGTCGTCGTCGTCGTCATCATCATCATCTCTGTGATAGCATCCCACCCACTTGTGCAGAGCACAGGAGTGGGAACCCTGACCCACCTGGTCCTCTTCTTCGGGATTGAGTTCATCCAAGAATATGTCTAAAGCCTGGATCTGGAAAAACAGAGTTGGACAGAGAGATCTGATCCTTCTCCTCCCTGGACCCCAGGAAAGCCAGAACATTCTTACCCTCCCACAGTAAAACCCAGGCCCCACCCACACCCTATCTATACATGGGGAAGAGCTTCTTACCATTTCAGTCTTCATTTTCTCTCGATATCTGTAGGATATCTGTGGAGATAATAGTGACATTGATCTTATCTGACTTGCCAACCCCCAGACCTGTTGTACACATGCTCACACACTCACACTCACCAGGACACTCAAGCGTACAAGTATGAACATTGTTCTGGAGTGTGCAGGGCAACCTGGTTCCCAGATACCCAACCCTCTATGGTACCGGTAAGAGTTTGTTGAGGGAGGAATCGGCAGAGACCACTGCGCTCTTAGGAGGGGACAGACACAGAGGTGCCTACATCCAGCTGCTCTTCCTGACTGCTGACCTTGCAGGCCCACAACACCGCAGGCCCTCTTTCTTTCTTTCTTTCTTTCTTTCTTTCTTTTTTTTTTTTTTTAAATATATTTTATTGATTTTTCACAGAGAGGAAGAGAGAGGGATAGAGAGTTAGAAACATCGATGAAAGCGAATCATCGATCAGCTGCCTCTTGCACACCCCCTACTGGGGATGTGCCCACAACCAAGGTACATACCCTTGACCGAAATTGAACCCGGGACCTTATAGTCCGCAGGCTAACGTTCTATCCACTGAGCCAAACCGGTTTGGCCCCAGGCTCTTTTCCACCTCTAAACCCTTGGCTCAAGCAACGAGGCAGGGAATGCCCCATAGACTTCCTCATGAGTCTCCACCTTATGGCCCCAATCTGGTCACTGAGCCCTGGATCACTTTATTCCTCACTGATGATTCCACGATCCCTTGGTCACAACCCAAAGCATCCTGGAGCACCAGCTCAACCTGATGGTTAGGGTGCAGGGTGGGGCTGAGGATGCTGGTAGGGTGTGGGGAGATTTGAAGGCACCATAAAACGGGAGAATAGACACTGAGGCCAATGCCTGAGAGGATTGCTAAGTTCCCAGGAAAGCACTGCCCACCTCCCACCTTCAGGGTATTAGGATATAAAGGGTCTACTGGGATTGGTGTCTCTTCTCAGCAGTAGACCCTCCATTGTCCAGCTCTTCCCCCAAATATGACAGGTCTAATTGTTAAAGTAACACTTTGTTCCATAAGACTCATTGTTTCTCTCACACACACACACACACACACTCCCCTCTTCTCATAAACACAGAGTTGCCCCCATGATTTCTCTCCCAGACATGGATTTTGGCCCCACAACCAGAACCTGCTATATGAAGTGAAAGGCTGAGCACAAAATGAAACCGTGGGGCCTTTGTGAAGAATTAGTCAGAATTTTAGTTTGGTGCCAGGATAGCATCCACCCAACCAGGCCCAGGGCCTTCACCATGACCATGCAGGTCACATCCTCATGACACCCTGCTTCCAGGGTCTCCCATGGCCCAGGGGCATGGAACAGAGCCGGGTGCATGTAGAGATCAGCTAGGCTGGGGCTGCACTGGTGGGAGAGGGGAACGAACACCAGTGGGAAATGGGGCCCCAGGGCCTACTGTCCCCTCCTCATTTGCTCTCACTCACCTTGGAGTAGCACATGGCTGCTCAGGGTTCAGAAGGCTGTGGCCTGATGGCGAGGAACAGGGGTGAGAGTGTTTCAGAGGAGCAGCCTCTTTGACAGAATCCCTTTGGCTGCAGCTCCTTTTAGGGCCCCACTGAGCCAATCACCTTCTGCCACATCATCCCAGCACAGAGCTAACTGAGGTTTCTACACCAGAGGAAGGTCAGCTGATTTCAGAGCAGCAGAGGAGGACATGGCACGGAAAGGGGGGAGGGTGAGCTGCCCTAAAGAGTAAAGTATGGCTGATAGTGGGGGTGGGGGAGGGGATGTGACAAAAATAGAGAATGAGGAAAGACAGGTAGGGGTGATGGGCTCAAAGGGCTCTGGGAGGGGAGGGCACATCCCTAAATTCTGCTGGTGGCTCCTCCACTCTCTGAATCAGGGAATCTCTGAGACCAGGAATGGGTCTCTTTTTCTTTTTTTAATATATATATTTTATTGATTTTTTACAGAGAGGAAGGGAGAGGGATAGAGCTTTAGAAACATCAATGAAAGAGAGTCATTGATCGGCTGCTTCCTGGGGATCAAGCGGGCAACTTGGGCATGTGCCCTTGAGGGGAATCAAACCTAGGACTCTTCAGTCCGCAGGCCGATGCTCTATCCACTGACCCAAACCAGCTAGGGCTGGACAGTTTTCTTCATGTGTGTTGGTTGTGTTGTTGGTTTTTTTTTTGTTTTTTTTTTACTAAAGCTGACACTTGTAGTTAATGAGTG
This sequence comes from Nyctalus aviator, assembly GCA_036971965.1. Taxonomy (NCBI): domain Eukaryota; kingdom Metazoa; phylum Chordata; class Mammalia; order Chiroptera; family Vespertilionidae; genus Nyctalus; species Nyctalus aviator. Next base: position 11,853,950 of record CM072926.1, on the reverse strand, counting down.
TTAAAATTAACTAACTACTAGAACTTACTATCTATTACTATACTGGTAGTTATCTCTTAATCAGGAATAAAACAAAAAACTGGAGGAAAAGAGTTGATCAAAAGAGAGACAATTGGATAAATGTCTACTTGTGACCAGAAGTGTCTAGGCCAGCGATTTTTAACTGGTGTGCTGCAAGAATTTTTAAAACATGCAATACCTGACTATGTAGTCATGGGCACTGACCTCTTTTCCCTTAGATTGTCAAAAAAATAAAATAATAAAAAAAAAATGACAGCATCCAACACAATAAGCCATTCAATGTGAATGGATCAAAATTATACCTATTTTTTTGGTCAGATGGGCAAAAAATGTAATCCTGTGCCACAGGACTTTGGATAAAGAAGATGGAAAATGCTTGGTCTAAAGAAAAAAGTGAGAGGCACTGTGCAGAAAGAACTGAGGATGAAAAAGGAATTAAATTCACTAACTTGATGATAATGCCAGAGAGGAAGGCAAAATGAAGTCAGCTCTCAATTGATAACAGGGATTGAAACAAATAATTGGGGGAAAAAATCAACCCAAAAATGTCTTTATATTTGCCTTAGATGCTGACTTGAGACTAAAGCAACAGGGTAAAGATGATGGCTTTTGTGGGCATCACATCCTTATTTTCCACGTGGAAGCTCTGGATTAGATTAGGGATATCAAATGCAAATCTTCCTCTGGCATTCCCCTCCAGCACACGTGGCAAGCAACAGCCCATGGGATTTCCTCGATGAGACCAAATGGAGCCTGGTGACCCTTCTCTCCACAGCAAAGGGTTTAATATGGATTTCAGAGAGAGAAAGGGAGAGGGAGAGAGAGATTGAAACATCAGTTGGCTGCCTCCTACAGCCCCCTACTGAGGATTAAGCCTGCAACCTAGGGAACTGAACTGGTGGCCTCCTGGTGCATGGACCAACACTCAACCATTGATCCACCCAACCATTGGCCAGGCTTTCCTGTATTTTTATTAGAAATCACATGATTTAGCCCAGCCTTCAAACCCTTTGTTGCAAACTGAAACCAATTTGCTCTTCTCAGTTTGTTTGTTTTTCCGTTCATTCCCTCTCTTCTCAGTTTTGGTATACATTGCACACTTTCCTGGGATAGAGTTTTGTTTTCACATAACAGCAATAGTCAATATAATTTTAAAATGTTTTATTTGGAAATGTCTTACCTTTAAAAAAAAACACCACAGAACCACATATACGTTTTATTGATTTCAGAGAGAAAGGGCAAGGGAGAAAGAGATAGAAACATCAATGATGAGAGAGAATCACTGATTGACTGCCTCGTTCACATCCCCTACTGGGGATCAAGCCCACATCTTGGGCATGTGCCCTGACCGGGAACCGAACAGTGACCTCCTGGTTCATAGGTCAATGCTCAACCTCTGAGCTATGCCGGCCGGGCTAAATCATGTGATTTCTAATAAAAATACAGGAAAAGCCTGGCCAATGGTTGGTGTGGGTCAATGGTTGAGTGTTGGTCCACGCACCAGGAGGCCACCAGTTCAGTTCCCTAGGTTGCAGGCTTAATCCTCAGTAGGGGGCTGTAGGAGGCAGCCGATTGATGTTTCAATCTCTCTCTCCCTCTCCTTTTCTCTCTCTGAAATCCATATTAAAAAACATTAAAATACACAAATGGTGGGGGGGGAAAATACAGGAGAGTAATGCAGCCCACCCCAGCACCAGAGCACATACAACTTCCTGTTGTTATCTGTGGCTTTTCACCCACAAAAAAAGCTGTGTCTGAGTTTCTGTGGCCCCTCCACCCCACTTGACACATAACTGCTCTTTAACTGCTTTTTGTAGAGAGTTAGAGAATTTATTCACCAGGGCTCAAGGGACTAAGGGAGGTGGGAAGGCTAAGTCTAGCAAACGTCAGCACTTTGGGGGTTGGGTGGGAAGATAAGGGCATAGAGAGCCAGCAGATGTCACACAGCAAATTCAACTCGTGGAAAACCCCGGCGGAGGGGGGGAATTTCAATGAGGGAGGAGTGTTCAACTAAGAGACTGAGAGGAGATGGGAGAACCCACAGCATTGAAAGCTTATTATTTATTGAGCACCTACTATGTGCCAGGGACTGTGTGAGCTATTGAGGGGAACAAGGACTACAATAGAGGGAGGGAGGCAGCCTCAGGAAAGCTCAAAGAGCCTCCCAGACAGAGGGAACAGCATGGGCAAAGGCCCTGAGATGGGAGAGGCTTGGCAGGCAGCTAAAGAATGTTGTCCAGGAGGGGGCTCTGCAGGGACCTAAGATGCAGGCAGAGACTTACAGGCCAGGGTTGGGCTTCATTCACATTGGGTGCACAGGAGAGTTTCAGGTCGGGAATATTTCATTTTCTTAACAATGAAATCATCTAGAGCTTGGCTACTGGACTGAAATAGCTTAAAAGAGGCAAGACTGGGAGATGAGCTAGATGACCTCAAGGGATTGGTGGGCCACAAAGCTCCTGGTGGCTTTAGCACAGGGCGAGTTTTTTCTGTTGGAAGAAGTAAGTGGGAGGGCATGAGGAGAGGTCAGGGGAGGTTTGATTCAGGGTCACTTGGGAAATTCAGGGACAGGGTTTGAAAGAACAAGAATGGTGACTGATGTCCGGTTGGTGTGGCTCAGAAGTTGACTCATGAACCAAGAGGTGGCCTGTTCAATTCCCAGTTAAGGCACATGCCCAGGTTGCAGGCTCCATCCCCAACAGGAAGTGATCAATGTTTCCTTCTCAGCGATGTTCCTGTCTCACCATTCCTCTCTCTCTAAAACAATCCATCAATCTCCAAAAGAGCCCAGCTGGGCATGGCGAGGCATGGATCAGTGGTTGAGCATCGAGCTATGAAGCAGGAGGTCCAGGTTCAATTCCTGGTCAGGGCACATGCCTGGGTTGTGGGCCGGATCCCCAGTAGGGGGTGTGTAGGAGGCAGCCAATCAATAATTCTCTCATCATGGATGTTTCTACCTCTTTCTCTCTCTCCCTTCCTCTCTAAAATCAATAAAAACATATTTAAAGAAGAAGAAGAAGAAGAAGAAGAAGAAGAAGAAGAAGAAGAAGAAGGAGGAGGAGGAGGAGGAGGAGGAGGAGGAGGAGGAGGAGAAGAAGAAGAAGGAGGAGGAGGAGGAGGAGGAGGAGGAGGAGGAGGAGGAGGAGGAGGAGGAGGAGAAGGAGGAGGAGGAGAAGAAGAAGAAACATAAAGAAAAGAAAAGGAAAAAAAAAAGGTGCCTGGGACATGAAGTGAGGATAGGGCTAAGGGTAATGAAGGCTGGTCAGGACCTGTAGTGGGCAGCCCCTGGAGGTGGGAGATTCAGGCCAAAGATGGGCTTTATAGTATGAAGGCATGCCAGAGGGGTCCCTGGAAGTGAAGGAGGATAGGATGTGAGCACCAGTGGGGCTCTGCTGGGACTGCCTACTGGAAGTGAAGCAGGATAGGACGTGAGCACCAGTGGGGCTCAGCTGGGACTGCCTCCTTCCTTAGGAAGGTATGGGCCAGGCCAAAGGTAAGGAAGATCCTTGCCACTAGTGCCCTCCCCTCCTGGGGCAGGGTCCCTCAGGATTATCGGGACCAGCGGGAAGCTACTGAAAGGGTCCGGCTCCAGCCATTGCTCCTCTTGCAGGACTGACAGCTGGCCCTGGTGGGGAGCTCCCTCTAGGAATCAAGATTTCCTTCCTACCTTCCAAAGGTTCTGAAGCTGGCAGAAGAGGGTGCAGGATACTGACCCACAGAAATGTCCCCATCCTGCAGGTTGCCTGGCTCCCAGCCCCTCCCCACATCCACCTTGGAGTGTTTGCTCTTCATCAGGCCCACTTCCTCCCTTTTCCTCCTGCTTCTGGTCAAAGCCCCACCTTCATCTCAGCTCAGCAGCTGCTATTTGCTGCCAATCACCCCTGAATGCAAAGCTGGTCTTCATACATCTGCCTGGAGCAGGGAGTCAGGGCTGGGGGGTGGAAGGCATTTGGCCTCACAGATGGTGAGCTGTGCTGGCCCTCTCAGGCCTCAGGCCTTGCTCCAGGCTCCCCCAGTCTCTACATTTGCAGTCCCAGGTGAGGTGGCCAGCCCAGAGATCAGATGGCTGACCCTGCCTACTCTGCCTTCCTTCTAGGCTCACATGGAAGTGCACCCTGCCCGATCCCTACTTCCACCACTGCCCCAGTCCCTGGGCCTCTGATTTTGGAAGAAACGTGAAGGAGTTTGAGAGGCCCAGCCCAGCCCCAGTGATGAAGGCCCAAAGAGGGTGGTCAGGAAAAGCAAAGGGGCCAAAGCCCCTCACGCCTGAGCTCCTGGTGTTCAGGAAGGTGCAGCTATTGAGCACTTACTGTGTGCCAGGCACTGCAAGAAGCCGTGCACAGGCTGAAATCCAGCTGCTCATGGTAAGTCCACGGTCAGTGTGACCAGCGCCCTATTTACAGATTAGAGAGGTCAGGTGGACTCTGTACTTAGTTAATCACTGGCCCTAATGCACATTCAGGAAATCACTTGCCCTCTCTTAGTTATCTGGTCCTTCAAGAACTATTTATGTAAATACTCCCAATGTATAAGGGTCATAAACCAAGGATATAACAGCTTAATTAGAGGGAGGTCACTGGCTCCATCCACGATGGACATTAGATACAATCTAAGTTAACCCAAGTTCTCCTTTTTCAGCAGAGCCAAGATCCAGGCTTAGCTCCATCTGATTGGTGCACAGAGCACCCGCCCTCCACCTCCCAACTCCCATCCAGTCAAGCACTCAATTTGGTTCAATCAACTTTTGAAGCTAATCACCTTTATTGTTGAAAGTATTACAGATCTCCCTTTTTTCCCATTGACCTCCTCCACCCCACTCGTGCCCCCTCCCAAGGCCATCCAACTTTTATTAAAATGTCATAGCAAGAGAAGGTAATCCAGGCAAGCTGGGAGGAGAGGCTGTGAACAGGGTGGAAGTGAGGGAGGTTGTGGAGGATGGGTCAGGGGTAAGTAGGAAAGCAAATATTCTATCTGGGAAGCAAGGAATCAAAGGGCTGGGAGGGGTGGCTGAGCTCCTCCAGGACCTCATGGGACTCCTTAGGCCTGGCATAAAATTGAGAAACACTTTGCCACACTGGAGTATAATTTCTCAATGTCACTCCAGATGCTCTCCATCTTTTTGACGAGGGAGGTACAATCCTGCACACATTCCAGCACGTCCTGGAACAGCTTCTCCAGTCGCTTTAGCATATCTTGGAACAAGCTCTGTACCGGTTTACAATCGCTCTCCCCAGGCTTTTGGACCTCTATGAGAAAAACTGGTTAGCAAGCCAGGGCAAGTGGAATAGGGAAGCTGAGACAGATGGTTAAAGGACCGAGCCTTTTCAGCCATCTAGTACATTGCAAAATCCATTTTCCCTAACCAGGGACACAAGAGTAAATGGTTTAGAGCATCATCCTGTACACCAACACAGGTTGTGGGTTTGATTCCTACTTAGAGCACATACCTAGCTTGCAGGTTCAATCCCTGTTCAAAGCAAATACAAGAGGCAACTGATTAATGTTTCTCTCTCACATAGATGGTTCTCTCCTTCACTCTCTCTCTCTCTCTGGCTCTCTCACTCTCCACCCCTTACTCTCTCTAAAGTCAACATACATCTTCAGTGAGGATTAAAAATAAATAAATAAAAAGACTTAAGTGGCTCATACTTCTCCTCTCAAAACAGGGAGTTAGTGCCAACCACACCCAAGCCCAGATAAGGTAAAGGGACACAACTCATTTTGGCACAGCAGCATAAAGCTGGTGAATATTCTATTGAGATCCACCCCAAGAACTCCAGCCTTTAAACCCCTCAAGACAAAGGAGCCATTAGCAAGCCCACACCTTTCTTCCCTTTCAGGCATGCATCGCCTAAACTCTGGGTCGCTGGGAGACTTGCCACCAGAGGAGCAATGGGCAGCAGCAGCTCTTCTGGACTGACCTCCCAAACCTGTCTCCAAGGCCCCCATTTCTCTAAATTTCCAGTGAGCCAAAGCAGCCCCACCGAGGCTCTCTGCTGGTGCTGCTTCTATCATAAGCCCTCCTCATTTCACCGTCCCCAGCGTTAATAAACTTCCTCTCAAAATCACCTGAACTTTCATTGTTCGATCCTTCCGGCTCAGATTTCTGCTCTGGGCCTGGTTCCTGTCCAGGCTGGACTTTACTACAGACTCTGTTACGCAGTTCCTGCTGCTGTTCCGGAGGAGAGGGAGCAGATTCCTGTGGGGATGGGGCATGTGTAGGATCCGAATGGGTCCTGACAGAGGCTCACACATGGAGCTGCCTGCTTTCCTGCCAGCAGTCCACAAAGACCGCTTGCAGAGGTTCAGGCCGCAATTCCCCTTTGCAGCTAAACCACGATGGTAGTACCTGCTTGTTGGCTGACTGGCCCCAGGGGGTGCCCAATTAATGCATGAAATTGAGGACAGGGATTTGGCCACTGTGCACTGGGTGGGGAGGTCAGGAGCTAGTGCCAGCCACCCCTCCACCTCTCCATCCACCCACCCAACCCCACTCAGGGGCTGAGTGTGCACATGGCAGCAACAACAGCAAAAGAGATTGGGGTGAAGGGGAAGCACAGAGGGCTGCGACAGGTGCCTCAGACTCACCTGGTTGTCCTCACAGTGAGCAATTACGGTATCAACCAAGGCCTCGTTGAAGCGGTCCTGAAGAGAGGAAGGTGGGAGGCTGCAGACCTGCTCCTGACATCCCCACCCAGAGGTCTGTAGGCCCCACTGTGACCTCCACGGGAGCCAAAGCTCACCCCAATAACCTGGCCCAGCCAAAATCCTGGGGACTAAGCTTTGGGGGAAGGGCGAGGCCAAAACTCACCTCCCGCTCTTCTACGCCTACTTGGACCAGTTGGGAAAAAATTACTTGGTTTAAGTCCCCCCGGTCTCCCTCACTTTCAGTCTTGTCCCCTGTTCTCAGCTCACCGTCTCCCCATAACTGGTCAGCCATGTCCTTGGGGCCCTGCTCTGTATCAGTATACCTGTGACTTGGACACCTCTCAGGCTCCCTGGGCCTTCCTATCCCCCACCTGTGTACTCACCCACCACACAGGTGTGAATTTTGTCCAGCTTAAGGAATGAGCCAACCTGAGGTGGCACTGTCATCATCATTGTCATCATCATCATCATCATCATCATCTTCATCGTATTATCGTGATACCATCCCACCCAACTTGTTCAGGGCACAGGAGTGGGAACCCTGACCCACCGGGTTCTTTTCTCCGAGTTTATTATAGATTGTGTCTTCAAGCTCTTGCTGGAAAAAAAGATAGAGTTGGGACAAAGAGATCTGATCCTTCTCCTTCCTGGACCGCAGGAAGGCCAGGACATTCTCACCCTCACACAGTAAAACCCAGGCCCCACCCTCACCCTATGTGTACATGGGGAAGAGCTTCTTACCACTTCAGTCTTCATTTTCTCTCCATCTTCTTCGAATTTCTGTAGAAATAATAGTGACATTGATCTTATATGACTTGCCAACCCCCAGACCTGTTGTACACATGCTCACACACTCACACTCACCAGGACACTCAAGCGTACAAGTATGAACATTGTTCTGGAGTGTGGAGGGCAACCTGGTTCCCAGATACCCAACCCTCTATGGTAAGAGTTGCCTGAGGGAGGAATCGGCAGAGACCACTGCGCTCTGAGGAGGGGACAGACACAGAGGTGCCTACATCCAGCTGCTCTTCCTGACTGCTGGCCTTGCAGGCCCACAGCATCCCAGGCCCTTTTTCAATCTTCTTTTTTTAAAATATATTTTATTGATTTTTTTACAGAGAGGAAGAGAGAGGGATAGAGAGTTAGAAACATCGATGAAAGAGAATCATCAATCAGCTGCCTCTTGCACACCCCCTACTGGGGATGTGCCCACAACCAAAGTACATACCCTTGACTGAAATCGAACCCGGGATCTTATAGTCCACAGGCTAACGTGCTATCCACTGAGCCAAACCGGTTTGGCCCCAGGCTTTTTTTCACCCCTAAACCCTTGGCTTAAGCAACGAGGCAGGGAGTGCCCCATAGACTTCCTCATTAGTCTCTACCTTATGGCCCCAATCTGGTCACTGAGCCCTGGATCACTTTATTCCTCACCAATGATTCCACGATCCCTTGGTCACAACCCAAAGCATCCTGGAGTTCAACCTCATGGTTAAGGTGCGGGGTGGGGCTGAGGATGCTGGTAGTGTGTGGGAGGTTGGAAGGCACCATAAAACGGAAGAATAGACACTGAGGCCAATGCCTAGAGGATTGTTAAGTTCCCAGGAAAGCACTGCCCACCTCCCACCTTCAGGGTATTAGGATGTAAAGGGTCTACTGGGATTGGTGTCTCTTCTCAGCAGTAGACTCTCCATTCTCCAGCTCTTGCCCCAAATATGACAGATCTAATTGTTAAAGTAACACTTTGTCCCATAAGACTCATTGTTTCTCAGTCACGCACACACACACACACACACACACACACACTCCCCTCTTCTCATACACACAGAGTTGCCCCCATGATTTCTCTCCCAGACATGAATTTTGGCCCCACAACCAGAACCTGCTACATGAAGTGAAAGGCTGAGCACAAAATGAAACCGTGGGGCCTTTGTGAAGAATTAGTCAGAATTTTAGTTTGGTGCCAGGATAGCATCCACCCAACCAGGCCCAGGGCCTTCACCATGACCATACAGGTCACATCCTCATGACACCCTGCTTCCAGGGTCTCCCATGGCCCAGGGGCATGGAACAGAGCCGGGTGCATGTAGAGATCAGCTAGGCTGGGGCTGCACTGGTGGGAGAGGGGAACGAACACCAGTGGGAAATGGGACCCCACTGTCCCCTCCTCATTTTCTCTCACTCACCTCGGAGTGGTCCATGGCTGCTCAGGGTTCAGAAGGCTGTGGCCTGATGGCGAGGAACAGGGGTGAGAAGTGTTTCAGAGGAGCAGCCTCTTTGACAGAATCCCTTTGGCTGCAGCTCCTTTTGGGCCCCCACTGAGCCAATCACCTGCTGCTCCGGGCCTGGCAGCTCCCAACCTGGCTGCTCCGGGCTTGGTTGCTGCTGATCCAGTCCTGGATGCTCCCAACCTGGCTGCTCTGGGCCCGGCCGCTCTGGGCCTGGCCGCTCCTGACCTGGTTGCTCAGGGCTTGGTTGCTGCTGCTCTGGGGCCTGGCTGCTGCTGCTCCGAGCCCGGCTGCCACTGCCTGGTGCCTGGCTACTCTGGGCCTGGCCTCCACCGTTCCAACATTCTGTCCTTTTTTAAAAAAAACGCATTTATGTTGCAATGTTGGCTGCTGAGTTCAGTTCTGACTTAGTCTTCGATTTTTCAAGATCTTCTTTGTATTCTTTCTTAAGTAATTTTACTATCTTTTGCTCTTACTTGATTTCTTCAGATTGAAAACTTCTTCGGTTTCTTCCTCCTTGTCCTAGAAGCTCAGCAAGTTGGCCTGGAGCACCCCTTTGTTCTCCACGGACTCCTGTGCGGCTTCAGCCTGTTGCCGGGGTCGGCGCCACCCAGGAAGCAGCCCCCAGCCTCGGCTCCGTGGCCCACGCTCAGCAGTCGAGGATCCACCGCCCCCCACCCTGGGGGCCCCGTCGCCCGGCTCCTTACTGGCACCCGGCTGGCCGGTAGGGGAGTCTAGCATCCGTCAACTGACTGTCCTCTGCCCGCGATGTGTGCGACTCCGGAGGCTCTGCCCCTCACCGTTCCCCTGGGACTCCATCTCACAGCCCTGTCTCCCTCTCTTTGAGCCTGGGTCCCCAGGGATTGGCCTAGAACTGGGGTTCAGAGCAGTCAAAACTGGGGCCCAGAACGGCCGGAGGTTTTGTTTCCTTCCCGCCAGCGCAATCTAGTATCAGAGTCAACATTCCTTCCTCTGCGCACAATGTGCGCGACTCCGGGGGCTCTGCTTTTCGCCGCTCCCCTGGGATTCCGCATCACAGCACCGTCTCCCCCTGCCTGAGCCTGGGTCCCCAGGGTCTGGCCCAGAACTCAGCAGGGCTCAGCACTGCTGGTTCTGGGGTTCAGCCCAGTCTGGGGCTTTTATTTCCTTCCTGCTAGGGAATGCCAGGCAGGCACCCAGCCTTCTCCTCCTCTCCGGCTCCATCCTGTTCCTCGCACACACGTGTGTGTGCGCGCAGCATGTCTCTGTACCTTTTTTCAGCTCCTCTGATTTTCAGCTTTTTCAGCTCCTCTGATTTTCCTTCTGGTTTTCTCTTTCCTTCTTGTAGAATTTTCAGTCAGTTGACTACCTAGAGCTCTGGGCACTGTCCATTTTATATTTTAGTTGTATTCCATTGAAATTGTTGTGTGTGCTGCTGTGGTTAGGTGTTTACCTGAGCAGCCATCTTGGATCCTCCGAAAGTGCAGATTTCAAAAGCAGGTTGGAGCATTTCTCAGAGCTTCCAGAAAAAAGAGCTTCTGTCTGGGGAGTCTAGGTGCAGGGGAATGTCTGGAATGTCCACCAGGTGCTTGGAACAGAGTGCACCCCAGCTCCAGAGTGCAGAGGTTCTATAGCAGCCACAGGCTCAGGGCAGGGCAAGACCCCTGAGGCGGCTTTGTCACACATAGCCTTGCTCCCCTCTCAGCTCTTCCCTAATACCCAGCTCTGGGCCAAAGCCCCACACAGCTCAGCACAGCGACTGTCTTGCCCTCTGAATTAGTGTCCCAGGGCTGCCAGATAGGGTGGCTAAACCACACAAACTGATTTTTTCACAGTTCTGGAGGCTAGCGGTCTAAATCAAGCTGTTGGCAGAGTTGGTTCCTTCTTCTTCTTCTTCTTCTTCTTCTTCTTCTTCTTCTATTTATTTATTTATTTATTTATTTTAAATATTTTACAGAGAGGAAGAGAGAGTTAGAAACATCGATGAGAGAGAAACATTGATCACCTGCTTCCTGCACACTCCCCATTGGGGATGTGCACACAACCAAGGTACATGCCCTTGACCAGAATAGAACCTGGGACCCTTCAGTCCACATGCCGATGCTCTATCCACTAAGCCAAACCGGTTAGGGTGAATTGATTCCTTCTGAAGCTGCAAGAGAAGGCTCCTAGGTTTTGTAGATAGCGTCTTTATGTTCACACGGCATTCTTCCTGTATCCATGCCTGTCTCCTACTTTTATGAGGACACTGATTCTACTGGATGAGGTGCTACCCTAGTGACCTCATTTAACCTCCCTTCACAAAGACCCAGTCTCCTAGTAAGGTGATATTCTGAAGTAACTGGGGTAACTGGGGGTTAGGGCTTCAGCATACGAATTTGTGGAGGAACACAATTCAACCCCTAAGATCCTCAAAGAGAACCTGGCTCCTGAGAGGCTACTCATGAGCCCCATAAGGACAAGACCTATACATCACACTTCCTTAGTGGAAGTCTCACCTGGGTTAACTGGACCTCAGCTGACATCTCCCTGTCCCTTAAAACCCCATTTTATTGTCTGAAAGCCCCTTTCCACACTAGGAAGTCCAGATCCTTCCTTGAGCTGTCTTTGTATTCCAGTCTGGGAGAGAAGGGAGCTGCTCCTGCCTCAGGTACAAGTGTTACTTCTGGGTTTGTCTGCAGAAGCCTGGGTCCCTGAGCCCCCACAACACTCCACTCCTCCATGACTGTCGCACAAAAGCCACCATCTGAAGACATTCTGTGTTTCATTGGGCACTGTACCACTTTCTAAAAAAATGTTTTTATTGATTTTTTTTTTTTGAAAGAGAGAGAGAGGGAAAGAGAAACATTGATGAGAGAAATACATCAGAGCTCATTTATACAGGTTCGGGGTGCTTTCCCTGTAGAGAGAGTCAGATTGGCTGCCTCCTGCACACACCCCCACCAGAGATTGAGGCTGCAACCAGGGCATGTGCCCTGACAGAAAAGCTACCTCTTTTTTTTCTTTTTCTTTTTAAATATATTTGATTGATTTTTTACAGAGAGGAGGGGAGAGGGGTAGAGAGTTGGAAACATCGGTCAGCTCTCTCCTGCACACCTCCTACTGGGGATGTGCCCACAACCAAGGTACATGCCCTTGACCGGAATCCAACCTGGACCCTTGAGTCCAAAGGCCGACACTCTATCCACTGAGCCAAACCAGTTAAGGCACTACCTCTTTTTTATTTTTAAAATATATTTTTATTGATTTCAGAGAGGAAGGGAGAGGGAGATATAGACACATCAGTAATGAGAGAGAATCATTGACCAGCTGCCTCCTGCACGCCCCCAACCTGGGATCAAGCCCAACCTGGGCATGTGTCCTTGACCAGATTCAAACCCGAACTCTTCAGTCCCCAAGCTGACATTCTATCCACTGAGCCAATCCAACCTGATAAGCTGTTAAAATACAAATTTCCCCCTCCTTGTCCTTAATAGGGATCCTGACGGAGCCTCAGATGGCTTAGAGCTCTCAGGTCATGGACTGGTCAAAGGTGTGCTTGCCTTGATAAACAGCAGGCACTGTTGGTGCTCACTGGGACTGCAGCCCACAGCCCCAGCTCCAGGGAGCCCCGTGGAGCAGGACGCTGCATAGCAACCCTAGAAAAGACCACTAAGTGACTCCAACCATGGGGGTGACCCATATCAACTGTGGCCATCAGCGTGGGGGACATGGAAAGGTTGGCTCCTGGGAGAACACAGCAGAGACACAGAAAAGCCACAAGGCAGCCTCTTTGCCCATCAGGCCATCCCACCCCACCCCAGCTTGCTCAGATGTAGACTACTGACCCCATCCAAAGTGAAGATTGACGATGAGGGCATGGGACTTGCACGTTAAAAGTTCCCTGGGTGATGCTGATGTGGAATGTTCCAGAAGCACAATTCCAGAGGCACTGATTTAGATCCTGAGTTCTGTGGAGAGTGGGCCATGAACCAGATGGCTCAGGTTTCACCCACTCATCACCCAGGAGTGCTGAGGAAGCAGTGACCCAGGTTAAGAGGGCGGTCAATCTGCTGTCTTTCTGTCAGCATTGAGCGGACTGGAGCCAAGCAGTTCTCCTTAGGGAACTGTAGACACGCGATGTGGAGGCAAAAAGAGGTTTTTACAGATACGGAGGGAGTCCTGTTGAATGGAACAATTCTGAATTCAGGGTGGTGACTGGCAAGGAGGTTCAGGGCCCAGACTATGGAAGGTCATCCTTGTGGTCATTGGTGTCACCCAGAAGGTGCAGCACTGGTGCCCGGAGTGGTCTCAGGCCTGGGTCCCAGTTCCCCACCCATGTGGTGTTGACTGGGACCTGGTGGAAGCGGTACTGGGTGAGAAACTCAGGGAAAAGTGAGCGGGGAGGGTGTGCTGCGGTTTAGTTTCCCAATTTGGCCTGTCCTCTAAAGACCCTGGCACCTGAGCTGCTGTTGTCAGGCAGGGCTTGCGCTGCAAGGAGTCAGCAGGCTGTGTTCTGAGAAAAGCCAGCCATTCCGGGAAAGCACAGTCCTGGGGAGGCCAACCTGGGTCAAGGTGGGGGGAGGAGTCTCAGCACGCCTTTGTCTCCACCCACCCCACCCCTTCCCCCAGGGCTTAGCTCTACCCACCTTGCTGGGCTGCCCTGGGAACAGAGGATGGGACTGGGCAGCGATCACCACCCCTTACAGGCTGGTGGTGGTAGGATCGGCCGCCATGTAGCCAGCGTCCTGTACCCCATCAGCGGGGGGCGGTGTCCCCCTCAGCGGGAGGAGGTGTACCCCTCAGCGGGAGGAGGTGTCCCCCTCAGCGGGAGGAGGTGTCCCCCCTCAGCGGGAGGAGATGTCCCCCCTCAGCGGGAGGAGGTGTCCCCCTCAGCGGGAGGAGGTGTTCCCCTCAGCGGGAGGAGGTGTCCCCCCTCAGCGGGGGCCTGCTCTCAGCCAGGAACAGCCAGGAGACCCTCAGGGGAGGTCAAAACGACCTCTGTGAAAAAGCCTCTCTGAGGCACTTCATCCTTCCTGTAGGAGTTGACTTATTCAGCCAGTATTTTTGCTTGGCAGTGCCAGACCCTGGGATCCTGGGCTTACATTGTTGTGGGCGACCCGCGAATGACAACCACCAGTCAGCCAAATTGGAATTTAGGAAGCTTTTATTACAAACTCGAGTCTGGGCTCACGTCTCAACTGACACAGCAGCGAGCAACGAGAGCCCCGGCCCACTCTAAGCATGCTACTTTTATCCCCGTCTTAGGGAGGCCTGGCAGATTATGATTGGCTAAAGTTTTAACAAAGAAAGGTCAGTTATAAGTTATAGAAAAATTCCACTAGTACAGTAACATTTAAAGTTTATACAACACCTCGGGTGGGGGTTTATTTTCAGCTTAAGCAGTCTCTGTTTGACCTGGTTTGGTCTGTTTTTTCTGCCTTGCTGCTATTGGAAACAGGATGTGCCTGCCTAGGGGCTGAGCCTTGCAACATAACTATTTTATGACTAACAGTTATGCTACATTCTTTGTTGTGGGTCTGGAGCCCTGCCTCGACTGGGTCTTGCCGGCCACAACAACATAGCCGTGGTCAGCAAACTGCGGCTCTCAAGCCACATGTGACTCTTTGGACCCTTGAGTGTGGCTCTTCCACAAAATACCATAGCCTGGACGAGTCTATTTTGAAGAAGTGGCATTACAAGTTGAAGTTTAAAAAACTTTGGTTCTCAGAAGAAATTTCAATCATACCATTGATATTTGGCTCTATTGACTAATGAGTTTGCCGACCACTGGGTTAGGCAAAGGGCAGGAGGAGACAGTCTGGCCCAAGGAAGACTAGCCACACTGACGTAGGCCTGCCCAGAGAGACACGGGGGAGGGGAAGCACGAGACTGGGATGCACACAGTTCCCTCAAGGAAAGTCCCAGCCCTTCCAGTTTCCCTCTCCCAGTTCCAGCCAGTGGTCAGAGGTCCCTCTCAAAGTCAGGGGGTGTGCAGGAGGCAGCCCATCAATAATTCTCTCTCATCATGGATATTTCTACCTCTTTCTCTCTCTCCCTTCCTCTCTGAAATCAATAAAAACATATTTAAAAAAAACACATAAAGATAAGAAAGAAAAAATGGTGCCTGGGATATGAAGTGAGAATATGGCCAAGGGGTAATGAGGCTGGTCAGGACCTGCAGTGGGCAGCCCCTGGAGGTGGGAGATTCAGGCCAAAGACGGGCCTTATAGTGTGAAGGCATGCCAGAAGGGTCCCTGGAAGTGAAGGAGGATAGGACGTGAGCACCAGTGGGGCTCTGCTGAAAGGCATCCTCAGCTGGGGCTGCCTCCTTCCTTAGGAAGGTTGGGCCAGGCCAAAGGTAAGGAAGATCCTTGCCACTAGTGCCCTCCCCTCCTGGGACAGGGTCCCTCAGGATTATCGGGACCAGCGGGAAGCTACTGAAAGGGTCCGGCTCCAGCCATTGCTCCTCTTGCAGGACTGACAGCTGGCCCTGGTGGGGAGCTCCCTCTAGGAATCAAGATTTCCTTCCTACCTTCCACAGGGTCTGAAGCTGGCAGAAGAGGGTGCAGGATACTGAAAACCACAGAAATGTCCCCATCCTGCAGGTCTCCTGGCTCCCAACCCCTCCCCACATCCACCTTGGAGTGTTTGCTCTTCATCAGGCCCACTTCCTCCCTTTTCTTCCTGCTTCAGGTCAAAGCCCCACCTTCATCTCAGCTCAGTAGCTGCTATTTGCTGCCAATCACCCCTGAATGCAAAGCTGGCCTTCATACATCTGCCTGGAGCAGGGAGTCAGGGCTGGGGGGTGGGAAGCATTTGGCCTCACAGATGGTGAGCTGTGCTGGCCCTCTCAGGCCTCAGACCTTGCTCCAGGCTCCCCCAGTCTCTGCATTTGCAGTCCCAGGTGAGGTGGCCAGCCCAGAGATCAGATGGCTGCCCCCTGCCTACTCTGCCTTCCTTCTAGGCTCACATGGAAGTGCACTCTGCCCGCTTCCTACCGCCACCACTGCCCCAGTCCCTGGGCCTCTGATCTTAGAAGAAACATGAAGGAGTTTGAGAGGCCCAGCCCAGCCCCAGTGATGAAGGCCCAAAGAGGCTGGTCAGGAAAAGCAAAGGGGCCAAAGCCCCTTAAGCCTGACCTCCTGGTGTTCAGGAAGGTGCCGCTATTGAGCACTTACTGTGTGCCAGGCACTGCAAGAAGCCGTGCACAGGCTGAAATCCAGCTGCTCATGATAAGACCTCGGCCAGTGTGACAAGTGCCCTATTTACAGATTAGAGAGGTCAGGTGCCCTATTTACAGATTAGATTAACAGTACCTACTTAATCACTGTTCCTAATGCACATTCAGGAAATCACTTGCCCTCCCTTAGTTATCTGGTCCTACAAGAACTATTTATCTAGATACTCCCAATCTATAAGGGTCATAAACCAAGGATGTAACAGCTTAATTAGAGGGAGGTCACTGGCTCCATCCACGATGGACATTAGATACAATCTAAGCTAACCCAAGTTCTCCTTTTTCAGCAGAGCCAAGATCCAGGCCTAGCTCCATCTGATTGGTGCACAGAGCAACCTTCCCTCCTCACCTCCACCCTCATCCAGACAGGCACTCAATTTGGTTCAATCAACTTTTGAAGCAAATCTCCTTTATTGTTGAAAGTATTAGAGATCTCCCTTTTTCCCCATTGACTTCCTCCACCCCACTCGTGCCCCCTCCCAAGGCCATCCAACTTTTATTAAAACGCCATAGCAAGAGAAGGTAATCCAGGCAAGCTGGGAGGAGTGGCTGTGAACAGGGTGGAAGTGAGGGAGGTTGTGGAGGATGGGTCTGGGGTGAGCAGGAAAGCAAATATTCTATCTGGGAAGCAAGCAATCAAAGGGTGGGAGGTGTGGCTGAGTTCCTCTAGGACCTCATGGGACTGGTTAGGACTGGCATAAACTTGAGAAACACTTTGCCACACTAGAGAAGAAACTCTCAATCACACTCCAGATGGTCTTTGCCACTTTGACAAGGGAGGCAAAAACCGAGGCCAGCACATCCTTCCACTTCTTCTTCTGTCGACTTAGCATCTCTCGGAACAACCTCAGTACGTGTTCCCCAAAGCTCTCCTCAGGCTTCTGGGCCCCTGTGAGAGAGACTAGTTAGCAAGCCAGAGCAAGTAGAATAGGGAAGCTGAGACAGATGGTTAAAGGACTGAGCCTTTACAGCCATCAAGTACATTGCAAAATCCTGTCTTCCCTAACCAGGGACACAAGAGTAAATGGTTTAGAGCATCATCCTGTACACCAACACAGGTTGTGGGTTTGAATACTAGTTAGAGCAGATACCTAGCTTGCAGGTTCAATCCCTGTTCAAAGCAAATACAAGAGGCAACTGATTAATGTTTCTCTCTCACATAGATGGTTCTCTCCTTCTCTCTCTCTCTGACTCTCACTCTCCACCCTTTACTCTCTCTAAAGTCAACATACATCTTCAGGTGAGGATTAAAAATAAATAAATAAAAAGACTAAGTGGCTCATACTTCTCCCAAAACAGGGAGAAAGATAGCAGAATCCAGTTAGTGCCAACCACACCCAAGCCCAGATAAGATAAAGGAACACATCTCATTTTGGCACAGCAGCATTAAGCTGAGAATATTCTACTGAGATCCTTTTCCAAGAACTCCAGCCTTTAAACCCTTCAAGACAAAGGAGCCAGGAGCAGGCCCACACCTTTCTTCCCTTTCAGGCATGCATCGCCTAAACTCTGGGTCTGGGGCAGACTTGCAACCAGAGGAGCAATGGGCAGCAGCAGCTCGTGTAGACTGACCCCCCAAACCTGTCTCCAAGGCCCCCATTTCTCTAAATTTCCAGTGAGCCAAAGCTGCCCCACCGAGGCTCTCTGCTGGTGCTGCTTCTATCATAAGCCCTCCTCATTTCACCATCCCCAGTGTTAATAAACATCCTCTCAGAATCACCTGGACTTTCGTTGTGCGATTCTTCAGGCTCAGAGTCCTGCTCTGGGACTGGTTCGTGATCAGGGAGGACTTCACTACGGATTCTGTTACGCAGTTCCTGCTGCTGTTCCGGAAGTAAGGGAGCACATTCCTGTGGGGATGGGGCATGTGTAGGATCCGAATGGGTCCTGACAGAGGCTCACACATGGAGCTGCCTGCTTTCCTGCCGGCAGTCCACAGAGACCGCTTGCGGAGGTTCAGGCCGCAATTCCCTTTTGCAGCTAAACCACGATGGTCGTACCTGCTTGTTGGCTGACTGGCCCCAGGGGGTGCCCCATTAATGCATGAAATTGAGGACAGGATTTGGCCACTGTGCACTGTGGGGGGAAGTCAGGAGATGGTGCCAGCCACCCCTCCACTCCTCCACTCCACTCACCCCACCCCATTCAGGGGCTGTGTGTGTACATGGCAGTGCCAACATCAAAAGAGATTGGGGTGAAGGGGAAGCACAGGGTCTATAACAGGTGCCTCAGACTCACCTGGTTGTCCTCACAGTGAGCAACTACAATATCAGCCAAGGTGTCGTTGAAGCGGTCCTGCAGAGAGGAAGGTGGGAGGCTGCAGACCTGCTCCTGACATCCCCACCCAGAGGTCTGTAGTCCCCACTGTGACCTCCACGGGAGCCAAAGCTCACCCCAATAACCTGGCCCAGCCAAAATCCTGGGGACTAAGCTTTGGGGGAAGGGCGAGGCCAAAACTCACCTCCAGCTTTTTTATGCCTACTTTGACCTGTTGGGAAAAAATTACTTGGTTTAAATCCCCCTGAGCTCCCTCACTTTCAGTCTCATCCACTGTTCTCATCTCGCTGTCTCCCCATAACTGGTCAGCCATGTGCCTGTGGCCCTGCCCTGCCATCAGTATACCTGTGACTTGGACACCTCTCAGTCTCCCTGGCCTTCCTATCCCCCACCTGTGTACTCACCCACCACACAGGTGTGAATTTTGTCCAGCGTAAGGAATGAGCCAACCTGAGGTGGCACCTTCATCATCATTGTCGTTGTCATCATCATCATCATCATTGCGATAGCATCCCACCCAAATTGTGCAGAGCACAGGAGTGGGAACCCTGACCCACCTGGTCTTCTTTTTCGGGATTGAGTTCATCCCAGAATGTGTCTATAGCCTGGTTCTGGAAAAACAGAGTTGGGACAAAGAGATCTGATCCTTCTCCTTCCTACACCCCAGGAAGGCCAGAACATTCTTACCCTCCCACAGTAAAACCCAGGCCCCACCCACACCCTATCTATACATGGGGAAGAGCTTCTTACCATTTCAGTCTTCATTCTCTCTTGATATTTGTAGAATACCTGTGGAGATAATAGTGACATTGATTTTATATGACTTGCAAACCCCCAGACCTGTTGTACACATGCTCACACACTCACACTCACCAGGACACTCAAGCGTACAAGTATGAACATTGTTCTGGAGTGTGCAGGGCAACCTGGTTCCCAGATACCCAACCCTCTATGGAACCGGTAAGAGTTTGTTGAGGGAGGAATCGGCAGAGACCACTGTGCTCTTAGGAGGGGACAGACACAGAGGTGCCTACATCCAGCTGCTCTTCCTGACTGCTGGCCTTGCAGGCCCACAGCATCCCAGGCCCTTTTTCAATCTTCTTTTTTTAAAATATATTTTATTGATTTTTTTACAGAGAGGAAGAGAGAGGGATAGAGAGTTAGAAACATCGATGAAAGAGAATCATCAATCAGCTGCCTCTTGCACACCCCCTACTGGGGATGTGCCCACAACCAAGGTACATGGGTACATGCCCTTGACCAAAATCGAACCCCGGACTTTATAGTCCGCAGGCTGACATTCTATCCACTGAGCCGAACCAGTTTTGGCCCCAGGCCCATTTTCACCTCTAAACCCTTGGCTCAAGCAACGAGGCAGGGAGTGCCCCATAGACTTCCTCATGAATCTTCACCTTATGGCCCCAATCTGGTCACTGAGCCCTGGATCACTTTATTCCTCACTGATGATTCCACGATCCCTTGGTCACAACACAAAGCATCCTGGAGCACCAGCTCAACCTGATGGTTAGGGTGCAGGGTGGGGCTGAGGGTAATGGTAGGATGTGGGGAGATATGAAGGCACCACAAAACGGAAGAATAGACAATGAGGCCAATGCCTGAGAGGATGGCTAAGTTCCCAGGAAAGCACTGCCCACCTCCCACCTTCAGGGTATTAGGATATAAAGGGTCTACTGGGATTGGTGTCTCTTCTCACCAGTTGACCCTCCATTCTCCAGCTCTTCCCCCAAATATGACAGGTCTAATTGTTAAAGTAACACTTTGTTCCATAAGACTCATTGTTTCTCAGTCACACACACACACACACACACACACACACACACACACTCCCCTCTTCTAATACACACAGAGTTGCTCCCATTATTTCTCTCCCAGACATGAATTTTGGCCCCACAACCAGAACCTGCTACATGAAGTGAAAGGCTGAGCACAAAATGAAACCGTGGGGCCTTTGTGAAGAATTAGTCAGAATTTTAGTTTGGTGCCAGGATAGCATCCACCCAACCAGGCCCAGGGCCTTCACCATGACCATGCAGGTCACATCCTCATGACACCCTGCTTCCAGGGTCTCCCATGGCCCAGGGGCATGGAACAGAGCCGGGTGCATGTAGAGATCAGCTAGGGTGGGGCTGCACTGGTGGGAGAGGGGAACAAACACCAGTGGGAAATGGGACCCCAGGGCCTTCTTCCCCTCCTCATTTGCTCTCACTCACCTTGGAGTAGCACATGGCTGCTCAGGGTTCAGGAGGCTGTGGCCCGATGGCGAGCAACAGGGGTGAGAAGTCTTTCAGAGGAGCAGCCTCTTTGACAGAATCCCTTTGGCTGCAGCTCCTTTTAGGGCCCCACTGAGCCAATCACCTTCTGCCACATCATCCCAGCACAGAGCTAACTGAGGTTTCTTCACCAGAAAGTCAGCTGATTTCAGAGCAGCAGAGGAGGACCTGGCGGTAGAAAGAGGGGAGGGTGACATGCCATGGAGAGTAAAGTATGGCTGATAGTGGTGGTGGGGGAGGGGATGTGACAAAAATAAAAACAGGAAGGGTGGGCACACCCTCCACTCTGAATCAGAAAATTCCAGAGACCAGGAATCTCCTCATCAGCCCGAGATAGAGGAGGGGCAGAGAGAAAGGGCAGATTTCAAAAGCAGGTTGGAGCATTTCTCAGAGTTTTCAGAATAAAAAGCTTCTGGCTGGGGAGTCTAGGTGCAGGGGAATGTCTGGAATGTCCACCAGGTGCCTGGAACAGAGTGCACCCCAGCTTCAGAGTGCAGAGGTTATATTGATTGGGAGCATACGACATTTTGGGGGGCTAGCAATCTGATTGTGATCCAGTAACCTGCTTTATACTGTACACTTCAAAAAACAACAACAAACAAAAAAAACACACAAAAACCAAAACAGTGTGGAATTAGAATTCCTGGTATCTTACTGGGACTGGTTTGGCTCAGTGGATAGAGCAGACTGAAAAGTCCCGGGTTCGATTTCGGTCAGGGGCATTTACCTTGGTTGCAGGCACATCCCCAGTGGGGGATGTGCAAGAGGCAGCTGGTCGATGTTTCTCTCTCATCGACGTTTCTAACTCTCTGTCCCTCTCAATTACTCTCTGTGTAAAATCAATAAAATATATTTAAAAAAAAAAAAAGAATTCCTGGTTTATTTTCTTTTAAAAAAATATTTTTATTGATTTTTTTTTTTTTTTTTTTTTACAAAGGATGGGAGAGGGATAGTCAGAAACATAGATGAGAGATAAACATTGGGGATGTTCCTGCAGCCAAGGTACATGCCCTTGACAGGAATTGAACCTAGGACCCTTAACTCTGTAGGTTAACATCCACTGAGCCAAACCGCTTAAGAATCTACTGCACACTCTCTTTTTTTTTAATTTAATAAATCTTTATTTTTCAGATTATTACAATTGTTTCTCCTTTCCCCCCCCATAGCTACCCTCCACCCAGTTCCCACCTCACCCTCTGCCCTTACCTCCCTCCACTGTCCTCATCCATAGGTATATGATTTTTGTCCAGTCTCTTCCCGTACCTCCCAAACCCCTTTCCACCTGAGAATTATCAATCCACTCCCATTTATGCCCCTGATTCTATTATAGTCACCAGTTTATTCTGTTCCTCAGATTTTTAATTCACTTGGTTTTTAGATTCACTTGTTGATAGATATGTATTTGTTGTTCATAATTTTTGTCTTTACTTTCTTCTTCCTCTTCTTAAAAAAATACCTTTCAGCATTTCACATTAGAACTCGTTTAGTTTTTTCTTATCTGTGAAGCTCTTTATCTGCTCTTCAATAATGAATGATAACTTTGCTGGGTAGAGTAATCTTGGTTGTAGGTTCTTGCTATTCATCCCTTTGAATATTTCTTGCCACTCCCTTCTGGCCTGTATAGTTTCTGTTGAGAAATCAGCTGACAGTCATATGGTTGCTCCCTGGTAAGTAACTAACTGTTTTTTCTCTTGCTGCTTTTAATATTCTCTCTTTGTCTTTTGCCCTTGGCATTTTAATCATGATGTGTCTTGGTGTGGTCCTCTTTGGATTCCTTTTGTTTGGGGTTGTGTGTGCTTCCTGGACTTGTAAGTCTATTTCTTCACCAGGGAGAAGTTTTCAGTCATTTCTTCAAATAGGTTTTCAGTATCTTGCTCTCTCTCTTCTTCTGGCAACCCCCATAATTCTGATGTTGGTATGCTTGAAGTTGTCCCAGAGGCTTCTTACACTGTCTTCAAGTTTTTGGAATCTTTTTTTCTTTTTGCTTTCCTGCTTAAGTGTTTTTTGCTTCTTTGTATTTCAAATCTTTGACTTGATTCTTGCATTCCTCTAGTCTGCTGTAGGGTCTCTGTATAATATTTTTTATTCCAGTTGGTGTATGTTTAACTTCTAGTTGGTCTTTTTTCATGTCCTGTAGGGTCTCACTAAATTTATTGGCCTTTTCTAAGAAATTCTTGAAAAACCTTATAACTGTGATTTTGAATTCTATCTCCAGTCGTTTTTTCCCCCTCCATTTCTTTAGTTTGTGATCTGTTTCTTTGTCTCTGCATTTTTGCTGCTTCCCTGAATTGGTAGGGTGACTTTGTCTGAGGTTACCCAACAGGAGCTATATCAAGAACTACAGTTTTCTCCTCTTTGCTTGGGGTTTTGAAGTTTTGGAGCTATCCTACCAGTGCTGTAGTTTGTTAAGTAAGCTGTGATAGGGCAGGCCATTTATATGCAAAAACTGCTGTGTGGAGCCTGGGTAAATTTGTAGATTGTGCGAGGCAGGGTCTCAGGGAGTCACTAGGCTAAGGCGTGACAAACAGTGATGGCTGCCAGTCAGCTGTCTCTGCGTTTCCGAGTTTCCAAGTCCCCATGTTCCCTGCCCCAGTGCAGTAAACAATGATTGCTGCATGCACCTCTGCAACAAAGTTACCTCACTTTCCGACCCAATGGCAGACAGTCCAGCTTCTCCCCATAGGAGTTTGGGTCCCTAGCATCTCCCCAGAAACTGGAGTTCAGAGTAATCAGAACTCCAGCTTGTCTCACTTGGGGTTGAAGAAGGCAGGGCACCCAGATGCCCGCTGCCAGCATGATTTGCACACCTCCATACCTCAGCTTTTCAGCTCTTGTCTCAATGCCCTTTTGTTTTCCCTTTTGGTTGTAGAACTTCCACTCAGCCAGCTTTCCTGTGATTCTGGGTGATAGGCGTTTTGTCTTTTAGTTGTAGTTTTGAAATTGTTGTGCGAGGCAGCAATTTAGGTGTTTACCTATACTGCCATCTTGGCTTCTCTCCCTGCACACTTTTATTTTTTATTTTTTATTTTTTTATTTTTTTAACAGACTTCACAAGGGCAGGGCCCAGGTCTGTTTATTCCCTAGAGAATACAACATAATAGGTGCTCAATAAATATTTCTTAACAGAATATCTGTCTTGGTCCTACTTTCTTTCTTTTTTAATTACTTTATTCCCCTGCACACTCTTGCTACCTAATAATTCCATTTGTGAAAGAATGTAGGAGACTAGCAGTTGGACTCTGTACCTAGTTAATCACTGTCCCTAATGCACATTCAGAAAATCACTTCTCCTCCCTTAGTTATTTGGTCCTGTAAGAGCTATTTATCTAGATACCCCCAATCTACAAGGGTCATGAGCCAAGGGTGTAACAGGTTAATTAGAGGGAGGTCACTGGCATCATCCTTGATGGACATTAGATACAATCTAAGTTAATCATTCTGATTCTCAAAGGTGGGGCGGTCAAGTGTTGGAGGGGAGAGCTGTGAGAGTCCACTACAGAAGCATAATAGTTAGGGAACAAAGAAACTCAGAAATATATAAAGAGAAAATCTCATTGTCTAAGATATTGTTCAGGATCTGGATCTTAGAGTCCCCTGAACCAGCAGTGCTGCTTTGAAAAAAGGCTTTTCCTGAAACCTCAGAGAGGAAGGGAGAGTTAGAAACATCGATGAGAGCCGAAACTGGTTTGGCTCAGTGGATAGAGCATTGGCCTGTGGACTGAAATGTCCCGAGTTCGATTCCAGTCAAGGGCATGTACCTTGGTTGGGGGCACACCCCCAGTAGGGGGTATGCAAGAGGCAGCTGATCAATGATTCTCTCTCATTGATGTTTCTAACTCTCTATCCCTCTCTCTTTCTCTCTGTAAGAAATCAATAAAATATATTAAAAAAAGAAAAAAGAAAAAAAGAAACATCGATGAGAGAGAAACATTGATCACCTGCTTCCTGCACACTCCCCATTGGGGATGTGCACACAACCAAGGTACATGCCCTTGACTGGAATAGAACCTGGGACCCTTCAGTCGGCATGCTCTATCCACCTAGCCAAACCAGTTAAGGGTGAATTGGTTCCTCCTGAAGCTGCAAGGGAAGGCTCCTAGGTTTTGTAGATAGCGTCTTCATGTTCACACGGCATTCTTCCTGTAGCCATGCCTGTCTCCTACTTTTATGAGGACACTGGTTCTACTGGATGAGGGGCTACCCTAGTGACCTCATTTAACCTCCCTTCACAAAGACCCAGTCTCCTAGTAAGGTGATATTCTGAAGTAACTGGGGGATAGGGCTTCAGCATATGAATTTGTGGAGGAACACAATTCAACCCCTAAGATCCTCAAAGAGAACCTGGCTCCTGAGAGGCCACTCATGAGCCACATAAGGACAGACCTATACATCACACTTCCTTAGTGGAAGTCTCACCTGGGTTAACTGGACCTCAGCTGACATCTCCCTGTCCCTTAAAACCCCATTTTATTGTCTGAAAGCCCCTTTCCACACTAGGAAGTCCAGATCCTTCCTTGAGCTGTCTTTGTATTCCAGGGTGGGAGAGAAGGGAGCTGCTCCTGCTTCAGGTACAAGTGTTACTTCTGGGTTTGTCTGCAGAAGCCTGGCTCCCTGAGCCCCCACAACACTCCACTCCTCCATGACTGTCACACAAAAGCCACCATCTGAAGACATTCTGTGTTTCATTGGGCACTGTACCACTTTCTAAAAAAATGTTTTTATTGATTTTATTTTATTTTTATCTTTTGAGAGAGAGAGAGAAAGAGGGAAAGAGATAGAAACATTGATGAGAGAAATACATCAGGGCTCCTTATACAGGTTCGGGGTGCTTTCCCTGTAGACAGAGTCAGATTGGCTGCCTCCTGCACACACCCCACCAGAGATTGAGGCTGCAGCAATGGCATGTGCCCTGACAGAAAAGCTACCTCTTTTTTTTTTTTTTTTTTTTAAACCAACTTATTTTTTACAGAGAGGAGGGGAGACGGATAAAGTGTTAGAAACATTGGTCAGCTGCTTCCTGCATACCTCCTTCTAGGGATGTTCCCACAACCAAGGTACATGCCCTTGACCGGAATCGAATCTGGACCCTTGAGTCCGAAGGCCAACACTCTATCCACTGAGCCAAACTCTATCCCAGTGAGGGGCAGGGCGTGCTGCGGTTCCATCTCCCAATGGGGCCTGTCCTCTAAAGACCCTGGCACCTGAGCCGCTGTTGTCAGGCAGGGCTTGTGCTGCAAGGAGTCAGCAGGCTGTGTTCTGAGAAAAGCCAGCCATTCCGGGAAAGCACAGTCTTGGGGCGGCCACCCAGGGTCAAGGCCAGGGGGGAGGAGGCTGAGCACTTCCTGTGTGTGCTCCCAGGGCACGCCTTTGTCTCCAACCCACCCCACCCCTTCCCCCAGGGCTTAGCTCTACCCACCTTGCTGGGCTGCCCTGGGAACAGAGGATGGGGCTGGGCAGCGATGATCACCCCCTACAGGCCGATGGTGGGAGGACCGGCCTGCCATGTAGCCAGCGTCCTGTCCCCCATCAGAGGGGGGCGGTGTTCCCCTCAGCGGGAGGAGGTGTCCCCCTCAGCGGGAGGAGGTGTCTCCCTCAGCGGGAGGAGGTGTCCCCCTCAGCGGGAGGAGGTGTCTCCCTCAGCGGGAGGAGGTGTCCCCCTCAGCGGGAGGAGGTGTCTCCCTCAGCGGGAGGAGGTGTCCCCCTCAGCGGGAGGAGGTGTCCCCCCCTCAGCGGGAGGAGCCCCCCTCAGCGGGAGGAGGTGTCCCCCTCAGCGGGAGGAAGTGTCCCCCCTCAGCGGGAGGAGATGTCCCCCCTCAGCGGGAGGAGGTGTCCCCCTCAGCGGGAGGAGGTGTCCCCCTCAGCGAGAGGAGATGTCCCCCCTCAGCGGGAGGAGGTGTCCCCCTCAGCGGGAGGAGGTGTCCCCCTCAGCGAGAGGAGGTGTCCCCCTCAGCGGGAGGAGGTGTCCCCCCTCAGCGGGAGGAGGTGTCCCCCTCAGCGGGAGGAGGTGTCCCCCCTCAGCGGGATGAGGTGTCCCCCTCAGCGGGAGGAGGTGTCCCGCTCAGCGGGAGGAGGTGTCCCCCCTCAGCGGGAGGAGGTGTCCCCCCTCAGCGGGAGGAGGTGTCCCCCTCAGCGGGAGGAGGTGTCCCCCCTCAGCGGGAGGAGGTGTCCCCCTCAGCGGGAGGAAGTGTCCCCCCTCAGCGAGAGGAGATGTCCCCCCTCAGCGGGAGGAGGTGTCCCCCTCAGCGGGAGGAGGTGTCCCCCTCAGCGAGAGGAGGTGTCCCCCTCAGCGGGAGGAGGTGTCCCCCCTCAGCGGGAGGAGGTGTCCCCCTCAGCGGGAGGAGGTGTCCCCCCTCAGCGGGATGAGGTGTCCCCCTCAGCGGGAGGAGGTGTCCCCCTCAGCGGGAGGAGGTGTCCCCCCTCAGCGGGAGGAGGTGTCCCCCCCTCAGCGGGAGGAGCCCCCCTCAGCGGGAGGAGGTGTCCCCCTCAGCGGGAGGAAGTGTCCCCCCTCAGCGGGAGGAGGTGTCCCCCTCAGCGGGAGGAGGTGTCCCCCTCAGCGGGAGATGTCCCCCCTCAGCGGGAGGAGGTGTCCCCCTCAGCGGGAGGAGGTGTCCCCCTCAGCGGGAGGAGGTGTCCCCCTCAGCGGGAGGAGGTGTCCCCCCTCAGCGGGAGGAGGTGTCCCCCTCAGCGGGAGGAGATGTCCCCCCTCAGCGGGAGGAGGTGTCCCCCTCAGCGGGAGGAGGTGTCCCCCTCAGCGGGAGGAGGTGTCCCCCCTCAGCGGGAGGAGGTGTCCCCCTCAGCGGGAGGAGGTGTCCCCCTCAGCGGGAGGAGGTGTCCCCCTCAGCGGGAGGAGGTGTCCCGATGTCCCCCTCAGCGGGAGGAGGTGTCCCCCTCAGCGGGAGGAGGTGTCCCCCTCAGCAGGAGATGTCCCCCTCAGCGGGAGGAGGTGTCCCCCCTCAGCGGGAGGAGGTGTCCCCCTCAGCGGGAGGAGGTGTCCCCCCTCAGCGGGAGGAGGTGTCCCCCTCAGCGGGAGGAGGTGTCCCCCCTCAGCGGGAGGAGGTGTCCCCCCTCAGCGGGAGGAGGTGTCCCCCTCAGCGGGAGGAGGTGTCCCCCCTCAGCGGGAGGAGGTGTCCCCCTCAGCGGGAGGAGGTGTCCCCCTCAGCGGGAGGAGGTGTCCCCCTCAGCGGGAGGAGGTGTCCCCCTCAGCGGGAGGAGGTGTCCCCCTCAGCGGGAGGAGGTGTCCCCCCTCAGCGGGAGGAGGTGTCCCCCTCAGCGGGAGGAGGTGTCCCCCTCAGCGGGGGGCGATGTGCCCCACCAGCAGGGGCAGCAGGAGCAGCAGGAGGGACACGGACAGCCGCCCAGCCGCCTGGCTGATCTCGCACTGACAGTCGCAGGGTTCGGGCTGGCGCGTGGCTCTGGGGGGACTGGGGGGGCGGGGGCTCGCGCTGGGGGCCGGGCAGTCCAGCCACTGGGGGCCCATGGGCCGGGGGGAGTCCGGCTCGGCCTTGACGCTGCCCTTGGGGAAGCGCCAGTAGTGGGCGCCCTTGAAGAAGTAGGTGTCCCCTGTGTGTGTGTGTGGGAGAGAGAGAGAGAGAGAGAGAGAGAGAGAGAGAGAGAGAGAGACGCTGCTGGGCTGGTGTGGGCTGCTCCGAGGCCCGCCCACCCGATGGCCCTTCAGGGGACCCCTCTCCCCACCCCCCTTCCGGGGGTGACATCTACTCCCAGCCCAGGGCCAGCAGCTTGCAAGCCGCCGGGCGCGGGCTCCCCTACAAGTCCTTGCTGACAGGGACGGGAGGCTGGGAGGCGCGCCCTCCCAAGGACTCAGGTCGCGCGGGTAGCCCGGGTCCGGGCGCGCGGCCGCCTCGTCGAACCGCCAGTAGCGATGGCCCCGGACCAGGTAGGTCTTGCCGTTGAGCGGCCACGAGAACACGGCGTCCACCTCCTCCCCCAGCAGCAGCCCCAGCTCGGCCAGCAGCCGCGCGGCGCCCTCTAGCTGCCGGTCCTTGAACACCCAGAAGCGCGGGCCTGCGGGCAGGGAGCCTGGTGAGGGAGGGAGCTGGGTGGCCCTCCCTCTTGGCCCGGGCTCGCCCCGTGGGGCGCCCCACTCACCACTGAAGAGCAGGATTCGGCCATCCCGGTGCCGGGTGTAGGCAGCCTGGATGACATTCTCCTTGGGGGGCAGCCCCTCCCAAAAGCGGTGGAGCCGGGCAGGCCGGGGGGGACACCAGCTGTCCTGGGGGTTGGAGGCGCCAGAACCAGGGGCCTGTGGGAGAAGGGGTGGGCATGGAGCGAGAGATGGCAAATGGCCGTGTCCCACGGGGTGTGCGGGCGGCTGGGACTTAGCGCTGGGTGGGAGGTCCATCCGGAAACCAAAGTGTCCAGTGGCTCTAGGTGGCCAGATGTCCCGATTTTGGTGGGACAAACTGTTAAAAATCGGGACTGTCCCGCCAAAGGCGGGACGGCTAATCGCCTTACTAGGGTGACCAGCTGGCCCGGGACTTTCCTTCTACCTCCACCCCCAATGTGTGTGTGTGTTTGTCAAATACAAGCAAAAGTTTGTGTACAAAGTCACACGGGTAGAAGTGAGCCCTGGGATAAAGGAGCCAGCTGAGCTGGCTGGGCTCAGGAAGCAAGTTACAGAGGCAAACATAGGGCTTAGGAGAAACAGCAAGGCCATAGCCTGGGGGAGGTAGGGGCAGAAAGGCTCCGGTGAGCCTCAGAGAGTGTGTTCTGGGGAAAGAAAGGGGTTGGGGAAGGGCAGTCCCTGGTGTGTGTGCTCCACCGAGAGCCACTCCCACCCGCCTTGAAAGTCCGTGTCCTGGGAAACCCATCAGGCCTGGTGGGTCACCCTCAGGGGACAGGAAACCAACTCTGTGGGCCCAAGGAAGATCCCAAGTGACTCACCTTTGAAGAAGAAGGTTTCCCCACGGATGTTGGCGATAGCATCAAAATTGCCATCACATCGATCAGGGACAGGAAGGGAGGGGCTGAGGAGGAAAGGAGAGGTGAGGAGAAAGGGGTCAGGGCTCCTCCTCTCTGTACTTCACCTTGAGGACAGCCCTGGGGGGACTCTTACTGAGCCCCACTCCAAAGAGGACACCCTGGGGAGGGGAGGCCGCTCACCCAGGATTGCAAAGCTGGAGGACTCACCTGCCTGGGGGCTGGGCGGGGGGCGGGGGAGGAGGAGCCAGGGGTTTCCTTGTGGGCTCATCATATGGGGTTTGGGGTGCTTTCCCTGTAGAGAGAGAGTCAGAGAGACATGTGCTCCCCGACCCTGCTGCAGAGGCCACATGGGGAGCACCCTCCCACTCCCCCCCACCCCAGACACACACACACACACACACACACACACACACACAACTCCCTGTACCATAGAGCTGCTGCAGGCCTTCACAGTCATCTTGGGACAGCCGGTACTTGGTGGGATCGCCAACAGGACCCTGGTAAAAGGGCCTCATGATGGAGTCAGGGGCAGAGGAGTGGCCCAGGCCCAGGGCGTGGCCAAACTCATGGACTGCCACTGCAAACAGGTCTGTCCCCTCACCATCTGGGGAGGAAGGGAGACGGGGCTGGAGCTGGGCCTGCTGGCAGCCAGGAACAGCCAGGAGACCCTCAGGGGAGGTCACAGCGACCTCTGCCCAAAAGCCTCCCTGAGGCACCTCATCCTTCCTGTAGGAGTTGACTTATTCAGCCAGTATTTTTGCTCGGCACTGCTAGACCCTGGGATCCTGGGCTTACATGGCTGTGGTCGGCAAATTGGGGCTCACGTGTCACATGACGCTCTTTGGCCCCTTGAGTGTGGCTCTTCCACAAAATACCTTGGCCTGGGTGAGTCTATTTTGAAGAAGTGGCATTAGAAAAAGTTTAAGTTTAAAAAAATTGGGCTCTCAAAAGAAATTTCAGTCGTTGTACTGTTGATATTTGGTTCTGTTGACTAATGAGTTTGCCAACCACTGGGTTAGGGAAAGGGCAGGAGGAGACAGTCTGGCCCAAGGAAGACTAGCCTCACTGACGTAGGCCTGCCCAGAGAAACTTGGGGGAGGGGAAGCAGGAGACTGGGGAAGCAGGAGACAGTTCCCTCAAGGAAATTCCCTTTGAGTTTCCCTCTCCCAGCTCCAGCCAGTGGTCAGAGGTCCCCACCCACCCCTCGACACCCTCCCCACTCCCACCCACGAGGAATGCTGCTCAGTCACCTTGGCCTCTGCTCCTGAGACTTTCAGAATCCTGCTCCCACCCCCATGGTCCTCCCCCCTCCCCTCCTCCCATCTCTGTGGCCCTTCCCCACCTTTCCCTTCCACAGCTTCCGCAGCTCCCCAGCCCCCTGGGGTCCTGGCCTCTCCTCCCACCACTGCAGCCTCCATCCATCTCCTCAGAACCCGCAGCCTCAGCATGCACTCTCTGACCACAGTCTGCTGGCCTGGGTGCTCAGCCTCACTCCTGCCTCTCTCTGCACACGGAGGCCTCTTCCTTGGGGACCCAGCCCAGGCGCCAGAAGCAAGCCTCTCTACGTTCCCAGCTGCCGGCCAAACCTCAGCTCCTCTTCCATCCGCAAGCTTCCTGCTGGCCCCCGCTTCGCAGGTGAGAGGCCAAAAGAGACAGAGACAGTGAGAGGGGTGAGGAGCCCCCAGGAGGCATAGCTTTCCCCACCTCGATGTAGATTTACTTCATGGAAACCTCTAACCAGCACAGCAGTGCTGAACATGGCTTAATTGGACGTGGCCTAGGAACTGAGAAGCAGTTTTCTCTCAGCTGCTAAGTGAGAGTCTAAGAGGGAAATGTGTATGTCGTAAGAGGAGGAGTAAACACTTGTCCTCATTTACTCCTCACAAAACCTCCGCCTCCCACCACCGTTTCCAGGCCGGGACACGGAGGCACTGAGAGGTCAGGCTAATGCGGCTGAAGCCCAGGCTGTGCTGGCCCGCTCTCGGCGAGGACCTCCGACGGTCTTGTTCACACTCAGAGGTCCTGTGCTGCCTGTGGGGTTCCCGTGGCTCTGGGTCCTTTTTCTGAGAAATGAGGAAGTTTGGTGGGTTTTTGTTGTTGTTGTTGCTGCTGCTGCTGTTGTCCTCACATGAGGATATTTTCCCCATTGCTTTTCAGAGAGAGTGGTAAGGAGGGAGAGAGGGAAGGATAGAGGAAGAGAAGGTGAGAGAGAGAAAGAGGAGGGAGGGAAGGAGAGAGAAAGAGAGGGGGATGTGGGGAGAAACATCGATGTCCATGGGCTGGTTGCCTCCCTGACTTGTCCTACTGGGCAAACCCCAAAAACCTAGGTATGTCCCCTTGACTGGGAATCCATGCTTGGGCCAACACTCTAACCACCTAACAACACTGGCCAGGAGAGTGAGGTATCTTAATCATGTAGGACTCTTTCATCTTTCAGTCCCGCCCCCCCGCCCCCCGCCTCTCCTTTGGCCTTCCTTGCACTCTTCTCATGCTCTGCAGCTGGGGGAAATTACCCAACAAAGCCAAACATCAACAGCACAAAGATTGAAATTTCTTTTGAGAGCCAAATTTTTTAAACTTAAACTTCTTCTAACGCCACTTCTTCAAAATAGACTCGCCCAGGCCCTGGTATTTTGTGGAAGAGCCATACTCAAGGGGCCAAAGAGCCGCATATGGCTTGAGAGCCACGGTTTGCCGACCACGGGTCTATGGCGGTTCTCAATACCTTCTCTTAACCTTGCCCTGGGCCTCGGCTGGAAGCTGCTTTGCTCTCAGGCACTCAGCCTCAATTCCAAGCCCACAGCCCCTCAAGTTACCACCCAGGTCCAGCCCCCAGCTCTTAGGCGACAGATGCTGACAAATGCATTTCCTATTTCAAGACAGGCCGTCCTATGTAATTTCCTGTGTACCCAGAACAGATAGCTTCACCACCACCACCACCACCACCACACCCACCCCCTACCCCCGCTCACCTGCTGCCCTGCCCTTTTCCAGGACCCTGCCTTGCTCAACTCCTCTAGGACGAGAACAGTGCCCCACCCATTTGTCCATGCCTGCACCCTCCCCTGCTTCCATCCATCCATCTGTCTGTTTATCCATCCATCCACCAACCCTTCCTTCCTATTAACTCAGTCGGCATCCTGAGTGCCAAGCATCCTAAGACACTCCCTAGACCTGTCCGTCTACTCCTCAGTTCCTCTCATGCCTACCCCTCCTGTGGTCTGGACTCTTCCCCCCTCCACCCACCAAGCCTACAGGCACCAAGGTCACTTCATTCCCACATGGCCAAATCCAAGTCCATGTCACTCACGGGATGGGTTTGCCATGCTGGCCACTTCCTCTTTCACTCTTGTTCTTGATCACCTTTTGGCCTGTTCTTTCCTTATTTCTTTGATTTCCCATCCCCTGATGCCTTCCCCTTTACTATGGGGCTCTCCACAACTCTATATTTGACCTTCAAATGCCACACTCTCCTCCTTACCAACCCTCCAGGACCTCTGACTCTCAAATCTGCCAGCAGGCCCAGACCAGACAGCAGCTGGCCATGAACAGAGCAGAACTCTGTGTCAGGCCTTGTGCAGAGAGCTGGAGGCGAATTACTCACTCAATCCGTAAATCCACACTACCAACGGGTAATATTATTCCCATTTCTCCGTGCAAAAACTAAGCACAAAAACTAAGCACACTGAAGTCAAGTAACTTACACACATAGCAAACAGAGGACTATAACCCAGCCTTGAGTTCTGCTTCAAGCTTGCAATCTTTTGTTGTGTTTTGTTTTTGAGAGGAAAAGAGAGAGAGAAAGAGAGGTAGGGAGAGAGAGAGAGACATTGATAGGCTGCCTCCTGCATATCCCCAACTGGGGATGGAGCCTGAAACCTAGGCATGTGCCTTGGAAATCGAACTTACAACCTTTCAGGGCAGGGGATGACACCCAACCCACTGAACCACACAAGCCAGCAAGAACTTGTGTTGTTAGCCGAGGCCGGTTTGGCTCAATGGATAGAGTGCCTGCCTGAGGACTGAAGGATCCCAGGTTCGATTCCAGTCAAGAGCACGTGCATTGCTTGCCGGCACATCCCCGGTAGGGGGTGTGCAGGAGGCAGCTGGTCGATGTTTCTCTCTCATCGATGTTTCTAGCTCTCTATCCCTCTCCCTTCCTCTCTGTAAAAAATCACTAAAATATATATTTTTTAAAAAGAGCTTGTATTCTTAAATGCTGTATCACACAGTCTCACTATTGTGGCTGCTAGCTGTACCTTGCCCAAAACCTCTCTGAGCCGGTGTGCCTGTGCCCTGGCTGCCCCTGCCTCAGAAAATGGCTCTCTCTCCCTCCCAGGCCACCTCTGCCCAGCAGGTCACAATGGCGGACGGATGCAGCACGAGGAGAGCTGGGCACGTGGCCTCCAAGGAGGACCAACTATGAGGCACCCCTAGTGCTCCAGAGCTCCGAGCCGGGTCCGGCTCCTCTGGCCGAGACCACATCCTTGCTCAGCTCTTTCCCCAGGCTCCTGCTTCCCTTTCCCCTGAGAACGTACCCCTGAGAAACTGCTTGCCTAAGAATTTACGTCGGGAGCTCCCGTTCTGGGGAACCTAACCTAAGTCACAGGAGCCCAAGCTCGTGAGCCACATGCGGCTCTTTGGCCCCTTGAGTGTGGCTCTTCCACAAAATACCACGAGCGGGTATTTGATTGAAACTTCGTGGCCCATGCACAGAAGTCGGTTTTTGGCTCTCAAAAGAAATGTCAATCCTTGCCGAAACTGGTTTGGCTCAGTGGACAGAGCGTCGGTCTGCGGACTGAAAGGTCCGAGGTTCAATTCCGGTCAAAGGCATGTACATTGGTTGCGGGCACATCCCTGGTAGTGGGTGTGCAAGAGGCAGCTGGTCGATGTTTTTCTCTCATCGACATTTCTGGCTCTCTATCCTTCTCCCTTCCTCTCTGTAAAAAATCAATAAAATATATTAAAAAGAAAAAAGAAAGAAATGTCAATCCTTGTTCTGTGGATATTTGGCTCTGTTGACTAATGGGTTTGCCAACCACTGCTCTAGAGCAACATACTGAACCACCAAAGCATGCACTAGCTGCACCGACTGCCCATAGCTCTACAGACACATACCCACGTAAACTCACCCCTACCTTCCCGCAGCCTGCTTCTCCTGCCCCCACACTTCCCACCTGCATTACCAGGACTGTCCTCCAGGGGTCAGGACGCCAACCTCCTATACCCTTTGTCCCCAGGACCCAGTCAGACCCCAACCTTTACCATCCAGATTAAACTTCCCTCAGAGCCACTCACTGCCCTCCACTCACCAACCCCCATCTCCCACCACCATCCTCGCGTTTTCTCTGTACCAACTGTCCGCCTTCCCGCCCTATCTTGCCCTGCACCTCAGCAGCCAGTGGCACCTCTAGAATGCAAAACCTTCCACATGGATTCCTACAGAACCCTACAACTCAGACACCTCCCCATGCTCCCCAAGGCCCCTTTGTGTGATATGAAACCTCCCATCCACCCTCCGTGGTCTCCCTCCTGACACTGTGCTGTTTGCCTCCCAGCCCCCATGTCCTCGGCCACCTCTCACCCCAGTGCTCTCATCCCTGACCACATGACCATCCTGCACTCGGCCAGCTCACTGGCTTGTGCTTCCATATTGAACCTCACCCCCTCCCTGTATACTCTAGGAGAGCAGGGCCTGGTGTGCTAGTTGGCACTCAGTGTGTGTGTGTGTGTGTGTGTGAGAGAGAGAGAGAGAGAGAGAGAGAGAGAGCAGAGTCACTGCTTCCAGGAAGTCTCCTGCAGCCCAAAGCCTCAAATCAGTCCTCTCTGAGCACCCACAGGCTTGAGGACTTCCCTGTTGTAACTCCTTGTGGTTGTGTCATGATGTGTAGCAACCGCCGCTTACTCTTCTGACTCAGGGGCTGCACAGAACTGCGTTTTTGCCTTTTTAAGTTCTCGGCCCCAGCTCGGAGCTGGGCACTCACAGGCCTCTTGGATGGGTCGTTTTCTGTGTCAGAGTGGCCAGACGATGGCGCCCAGTTGCTTGGTCAAATGCTAGCCTCGATGCTGCTATGGAGGTTATTTTGCAGGTGCAATTCTAAGTAAAGCAGATTACTCTCCATTCTGTGGGCGGGCGTCACCTAATGAGCTGAAGGGCTTAAGAGCAAATCACTGAGCTTTCCCCGGAAAAAGAATCCTGCCTTCGGACTGCAACATAGAAAGCCTGCTTGGGTTTCCAGCCAGCTGGCTGGCCCTACAGATTTTTAAAATATATATTTTTTATTGATTTTTTACAGAGAAGAAGAGAAAGGGATAGAAAGCTAGAAACATTGATGAGAGAGAATCATCGATCAGCTGCCTCCTGCACACCCCCTACTGGGGATGTGCCCACAACCAAGGTACATGCCCTTGACTGGAATCGAACCTGGGACCTTTCAGTCCACAGGTCGATGCTCTAGCCACTGAATCAAACCGGTTTCGGCTGGCCCTACAGATTTTGGACTCAAAATGGCAACATCAATTCTCATCTGAACTTCCAGCCTGGGGACCTGCCTTACTGATTTTGGATTTGCCAGTCCCACAATTCCGTGTACCAATGCCTTAAAATAAAGCACACCCGTGTACACACACACACACACACACACATCGTATTGGTTCTGTTTTCCTGGTTGCCTCCATCAACAAATGTAATTTAAACCTAATTCTTAAAGGACAGACAGACAGACAGACCTGGGGAGAGGACTTCTCAGAAGAAGGGACATTGTACCTTTTGACCCAAAAGTCCAGATTTCTTCATCGTCGAAGTGAGTGTCCCCAGAGATGGAATGCTCCCCGGGAAAGAAGGCGTGGGCGAGGGTGCCCCCCAGCCCGTCAAAGGGGTAGCTGTCCTGGTGGTAGGCCCGGACAAAGTCGATGAGGATGTCCGGCTCCGGTGAGCCCTGATGACCCACCTCCTGGAACTTGAGGCCCGACTCAATGCCCCAGGCGGTCAGGGCGTGGTGCATGAGAGTCCGCACGGTCTCCTGGCTCAGCGCCGAGCTCCGGGGGAAGGAGAGTATCCTGGGGAAAGAGGGGTGGGGGTAAGGACAGCCGGGGAGACAGAGACCGGGGCCCAGCAGGCCAGCCCGGGGAGGGTGGGGTAGGCACCAGCACCTACCTCCACGTCAGGGTCTGCTTCTTCCAAATACTGCCGCTCAGAGCATAGCGACGGCGCCGCCGCCTGACCAGCTCTGCCACCCCCATCACGTCGGGCAGAGAGCAGCGGGGCTTATGCATGGTGGCTATGGTGACTGGGTCTGTGGGACAGGTTGGGGGAGCGGGATCAGCAGGACATCCTGCCATAGCCATGATGCCAGCTAACTTCCCACATGGGAAACGGGTTCAGGGAGATTAAGACCTGTGCCCCCACTTGGATTGGAACCCAGGCGGTCTGATTCTGTAAGCCAGCTCACACCAACGGGCACCGGGCCCTGGGAGCCTGGCAGCCTCCAGTGGGGCTCGGAGCCTCAGGCGGGGAACTTCCCTGGGCCCTGTGGGTGCAGTGCAGG
This sequence comes from Nyctalus aviator, assembly GCA_036971965.1. Taxonomy (NCBI): domain Eukaryota; kingdom Metazoa; phylum Chordata; class Mammalia; order Chiroptera; family Vespertilionidae; genus Nyctalus; species Nyctalus aviator. The sequence continues at coordinate 11,816,797 of CM072926.1, read as the reverse complement.
CTCCTCTCTGAGGCTGGAAACCCCTAGGAGGGTGCCCACACCCCACACCAGAGGCTCCAAGAGCCTATCGTGTCTAGATAAAATCTGTCCAGAGTCCCCATGCCGACCGGGTCTCTGGTTTCCTGTGACTAACCACCCGCTCCTGGGTGAGTGCTGCCCGGAACCCCCTTTTCCAGCTGAGCTCAGTTCCCGGCAGTCTCCTCTGCCTCCACAGAAGGTCAGACCTCACCTCGATGGCGGAGGCCACGACGGACGTGTCACTGAGCACGTGTGGATGCCAGCTCTGCTGGGCAGCGGCCAGGGCAGGGGAACGCCCTGCCTTCCCTCACCGCCAGCCAGGAACCCACCACTTCTCTCTTCTTCCCCGTTCAACCCGACAGATGAGCCTCTCAGCTCTGCCTCCAAAATGGGCACTCTGGAGTCCACCGTGTCTCATCACACGTTCCGCCATCAGCCCTCGCCCGCACACGGCACGACCTCCTTGCTGGTCTCCGTGCTCCCCACCCACCATCCTCCACCAGCAACCAAAGGGAATAAATGTAAAGCTGCAATACAGACCATGTTGCCTTCCTCCTTCAGACTCTTCCATGGCTTCTGGCCATGCTTTGGAATCAAACCCAAACCCCTTTCAAGCCCCCCCACCCCCACCACCACCAGGCCTCTGCTTAGCTCCTTAGCCCTCCCTCCTCCCAGGTGCACAGCCTGTGCCAGCCACAGGGCCTCTGCACTGGCCTGGTACCCTCTTCTCCAGCATCTTCCCCGCAGCTGGCTCCTCCTCGTAGTGTCCTGAGTTCTCTGTGTCATAGGAATTCCTCTCGACTCCCGTGACACCTGTCAGAGGACCCTGACCTGGCCAGCCCAGCCCCTCAGCACTATCAGCGTTTTATTTTCTTCAAAAACACCACTCTCTGAAATTATCCTGCCTGTTTCTGTTTCTGCCCTCCAGAATGTATCTGTCTCCGGAAGGTTAGCTCTATGAGAGCAGGGACTTATCTACTTTGCTCACTCAGGGTCCAGGTCTGAAATGGCCTCTCACGTAAGCGATCCTCGATACATTTTTCGGTATTTCTTGGGTGAGGGCCTGAGTTCAGCACCGTCCTAACCCCCTTGACTCCGTGCAGGCTGAGGTTTAGGACCAGCTGGGTAATGGTCAGGCTGGTGGGTGCGGAGGGAGGCAGGGCTGGGGGCACCTACCCAGTTGGCCGGTCTCGGGCAGCCCAGCAAACCTCTGCATCACCTTGATGGCATCCTGAAGCTTCTCAGGGCTCTGCAGCTGGGCCTGGGCTGGGTGGGGAGGTGGCAGGTAGCCATAGCGGGTCAGCCAGTCCTAGGCGGTAGGAGTGAGCAGGTGAGGCGGGCAGGGCGGGAGCGGTGGGACTCTGCTTTCTGCAAGCCTCGCCGCTTACCAGTCCGGAGCCGGGGCGTCCCTCTCCAGTCCCTGCCCTCCCGCCCTGGGTTGGCAGTCTTTTCCTAGCCCCCGAGTCCTGGTGCCCACCTCCCCCGCCCCGTCCCATTCCAATCTTCAAACCCTGGTTCCAACCCTGACGCTTCCTAGAATCCGGGATCCCAGACCCCATCTGCACTCGGTCACTGCGGACACTGGAACCAGCGCTCAGCCTGACCTGGGTGTCCGGCGCCAGCTCCCCTCCCCCCACGCCCCTGCGGATCCCAGAGGCCGGGAGACCCCACTCACCAAGCCCAGGCTCACGTCCTGCGCCGCGGGCTCCGGGGCGAGCGCGGGTAGCGGCGGCGGGAGCAGCGCCAGGAGCAGCAGCGCCGGGAGCCGGAGCCCCGGGAGCCGGAGCCGGAGCCCCGGGAGCCGGAGCCGGAGCATGGTGCGCTCCGGCCGGAGCAGCGCGGGGCTCCAGGGGGCCCGACTGAGCCGCCCGGGTCCGGGGAGGAGAGCGGAGAGGCTAGGGTGGGGCACCTGGTGCTGGGTAAGGGGGTGGGCAGGGGTCCTGGGGAGCAGGGGGCAGGGGTATGTGGAGCCCAGCGGAGGGTCCAGGGGCGCTGGGCCTGTAGTGACGGATCCGAGGGGTCCCGGCCGGTCCTGTGCCGGCGGCGGCCCCGCCCTCGGCGGGCGGCGCGGGGCGGGGCGGGCACACCCCGATTAGCGGTGAAAGCGCGGCGGGGAAATGATCCAACTTTCTGACATCCAGCGAGACGGGGCGGGCCAGGTGAACCCCCTCCAGCTCTGAGCCGGCCCGGGGGCCGGGCAAGGCGGGGAGGGGCGGGGCAGGGTGAGGGGCGGGCGGGGGGAGGTTGGCAAGAAGCCCCGGCCGCAAGTTTCTCTTCCCAGGTCCGAACGCCGGTGGGGCTCGGGGGCGCGCCTCACTTCTGCTTTCTCAGGCGACAGCCAGCTCGGCTGCACGGGAAGGAGCGTCTCCAGCCCACTCTCCCCGCCCCAATTCCCTCCATCCCCCTCTCCTCCCCAGCCACCGCCCCCCAGACCCTACGCCAGGAGGAGGCGTCTCGCCTCCACGGTCCGCGCGCCCCAGGCGGGTCGCAGCCGGTGCCCACTGTGTGCCCGGGGTGGGGCTGGGGGCGCCTGCGGTCCCGGTTCATCTCCCCAACCGCCTGGGCTGCGCGGGTCTCAGCCTCGGCCCGCGGGATCCGGGTACCCCGAATCCCAGCCCTGGAGCTGCCCGGCCGGTGCGCTTCCCCCCTCTGCTAATCGGAGCATCACAATCCAGTAACCGAACAACTGGAGCGCCTGGCCTGCAGCGTGCCGCGAGCGCGAGGGGAGCAGACCCTAGAGCAGGGATGTGGGGGAGACACCCCCCCCCCTCGCCATGCCGCCGGGGAGCGCAGGGCTCGGAGGCCCGGCAGCTGGAGAAGGATTAGGAGGAACCACGGCACCTTGCAGGGAGGGGCCGGAGAGCCGCACAGCTCTGTCTCTGGGCCGGGCAGCCACGGACACAGGTGTGTTTTAGACAAAGAGCAGGCGGGACAGGAGCCAGAGGCACAACCACAGCCCCTGAGGTCCTGCGCTGGTCCTCCGGGCTGCCGTGACCAGCTACTGCAGACCGGGTGTCGTCAGCCGCAGAAATAAAGATTTTCTCACATCTGGAAGCTGGAGGTCCAAGGTCTAGGAGCAGGCAGGTGGGTTTCTCCTACCATCTCAAGGCCTCTCTGCTTCGCTTGAAAGTGGCCGCTTCTTCCCTGTGTCCTCGGGTGGCTTTCCTCTGTAGCCCAGAAGCCTCTGCGTGTGTCCACATGTCCTCTTCCTTAAAAAACACACCTGTCCAGCCCCGCCGCAATAGCCCCGTGGCTGAGCATAAACCAGGAGGTCTCTGGTTTGATTACCTGTCAGGGCACAGGCCCAGGCTGTGGGCTCTGTCCCCAGTAAGCCGTGCAGAAGGCAACCAATCAGTGATTCTCTCTCATCATTGATGTTTCTGTCTCTCTTTCTCTCCCTCTCCCTTTCTCTCTCTGAAACCAATAAAAAATATTTTTTTTTTTTTTATTTTCAAAAAGACACCAGTCAAGCCCTGGCGGATGTGGCTCAGTGCTTAGATCATGGGTTCAATGGGGGAAGGGGGTGCATTCAGGTGGCAACCAATTAATGTGTCTCACATCAATGTTGTTGTTTTTTCTTTCTTCCTTCCTCCTTCCCTCCTTTCCACTCTGTCTGAAAATTGATGGGGGGTGGGAAAAATATCCTTGGGTGAGGATTAACAACAACAACAAAAAAAAACCTTAATGTTAAAAACAAACAAACAAACAAAAAAAAACAGTCAGTCAGATAAAGATCAACCCTAATGGCCTCATTTTGCCTTAATCACCTCTGTAAAAAGCCCTGCCTTCAAATACAGTTTCATTCTGAGGTCCCGGGATGGGGGTTGGGAGGCACAATTCAGTCTGCTACTGATCCCACACTCCTCCTGGGTGTCCCCCCTGCTCTCTCACTACCACCACCCTCACAGCACTCTGACAGCAGCTGTGTGGGTTCCTTCCCACGCCAAGCAACTCTCTGACACCAGCTCAGTGACCTGAAATCCACTTACAACACTAACCAGACTTAGCACCCCCACACACAGGCTGAGGGCTCAGCCCCGGGAGACTTCCCCCATGTTCAGATGCCAATTGGAGTCAGTGGACCAAGTTTACCCACAATTTCTACAGACTTGACTACAGAGCGTAGGTTCCTATGGCCACCACGGATCATTTGCTAGAACAGCCCGCAGAACGCAGGGGAAGATAATAAAGGATACAGAATAACAGCCAGACACATCGGGGGAAATCTGGAAGGTTCCCAACCAAGCACAAGAGCTTCTGTCCATGTAGAGTTGGGGTGCCACCTCCCGACAAGTCAATGTTCTCCAACCCTGGAGCTCTCTGAACCCCATACTTTTGGGATTTTTATGGTTGGCATGACCAGCTACTAACTCAATCTCCAGTCCCTCTCCCCTTCCTGAAACATGAGCGGTGGGGCTCCAAGTTCCAAGATACTAACCATGGTCTTCTGGGTGACCAGCCCCCCTCCAGGAGGTACAGGAGCCCATTCAAAGTCACCTTGTTAGAACAAAAGACACTCTATGGCCCAAGAAGCCCTGAGGGATTTAGAGCCCTGTGTCAGGAACTGGAGCAGAGACCAATACATATATTTTCTATTACTTCACAGCCCCCCACTGGCCTCTGATCATAAAATACGTCTCAAAAGATATTGGCACATTACTAGAACCCCATACAGTCATTAGTATTCATTTCAGTCAATCCTCATGTCATATAAAAATGTCCCCCAGGCCATAGCCAGTTTGGCTCAGTGGATAAAGCATCGGCCTGCAGACTCAAGGGTTCCAGGTTCGATTCCAGTCAAGGGAATGTACTTTGGTTTAGGGTACATCCTCAGTAGGGATGTGCAGGAGGCAGCTGATTAATGTTTCTCTCTTATCAATATTTCTAACTTTTTTTCTCTCTCCCTTCTTCTCTGTACAAATCAATAAAATATGATTTTTAAAAAAAGAAAAAGGAAAAGAAAATGTCCCCCAGAATGAGGCCACTCAGGTTTGCAGGCTTCCATTCAATCTTGCAAAAGCAGAGGTGGTCTCAGCAAACATGGATACACCCTTTCAGGTATCCTATCTAATGAAAGGGTGATATGCAAATTAACCATCACTCCAAGACAAAGATAGTGGTGTCCATAGCACCAGTGTTGGACGCTAGCATTCCACACCGAGGACGTGGAGGGAGGGAGGGCTGCAGGTAAAATGTGGGACTGCTGGGCTGGGGGTGAGCCCAGCGGGCAGAAGCCCAGCAGACAGAACGTGGGGCCTCTGACCTGGGGGTGTGCACCAGGCAGCTGCCACCGTGTGTCTCGGGACATGCCCCCAGCCAAGCGGCCAGAAGCCCAGTGAACACAATGCAGGGGGTCCTCTGGGCATGAGCTGCAGAGGAAACACCTTTTCTGGTGGCTCATTGGCTAAGCTCCCTGTAAGCTGCCACTCACAGTGTTCTTGGTAACTTGGGTAATAAGAGTCCAAGAAGGTGATCTAGGGTTTTTCCACCTCACTCCTGGAAGAAAAACTAAGGTCTGCTGCTGGAGGGGCTAAGAAATGTCTTATCCTGCCCTAGCCAGTTCAGCTCAGTGGCTAGTGACTCAGCCTGCCGACCGCAGGATCCAGGTTTGATTCTGATCAAGGGCGTGTACCTCGGTTGCAGGCTCCTCCCTGGCCGGGGCCCAGATCAGGGCTCATGCAGGAGGCAGCCAATCGAAGTGTCCCTCTCACAATGATGTTTCTCTCTGTCTTTCCCTCTGTCTTCCATGCTCTCTAAAAATCAATGGAAACATATCCTCAAGTGAGGATAAGAAAAAAAGAAAGAAAGAAAGAAAGAAAGAAAGAAAGAAAGAAAGAAAGAAAGAAAGAAAGGTCATATCCTATGAACGACACATCTTGAAAATGCCTAAAGAAAGTTGTCATTTTTTCATGGTGAAGGGACTGGAGTCTGTGCTGATGAAAACACTTTGGCGGTTGTGACAGCGGCAGCAGCAGCTGGGTAATGTAGCTGGCGCCTTCCCCTGATCAGCCCGGTCACCTCCTGCAGAGGGAGGCCAGTCTGGGGCTTAGGCCCGCTCCCTGTCAGTAGGACATCCCCTGAGAATTCCCAGTCTGTGAAAGGGGGCAGGCTTGGCTGAGGGACTCCCCCTGCCCCCCGTCCAGTGCAGGAATTTTGTGCACTGAGCCTCTAGTCTGATGTAATCGTGCTAAGAGATGATATCATCTCTTGCTCTGAGCCTCTTTCAAGGTGTTAATGTAATATTGGTCTCTCATTACATAACCCATTTGTTCATAATTTTTCCCTTAGCTGCTATTTCTCCTCTTTATTTATCCCCAGACTCTTGCACTGTTGGAAGAGATGTTTTGGCCATTGTGCTAGTCTAGATTGCAGGCAGCAACACTAGTCTATCAAGAAGGTAAGAACAGATCAGTAACCTCCCCTTCAGTCCACTCCTGTTCACAGGGTGAGGTTACACAGATGCAGATCTTGTGAGCTGTTCTTATCAGCAGGTATACAGCTGCAGTCACCATTAGCACCAATTTTGGCAGATGGAGCAGATGAAGACACATCTTGCTCCAGCAGGCCCTTAGGAATTCTGACAGAAAGTTTAAAATGTAGTTGCCGAAAAATAAATTAATTAATTAAATTAAATTGAATTTTTTTTAAAAAGCCAAAACCAATTTGGCTCAGTGGATAGAGTATTGGCTTGTGGACTCAAGAGTCCCAGGTTCGATTCCTGTCAAGGGCATGTATCTTGCTGTGGGCACATCCCCAGTAGGAGGTGTGCAAATCAAGCTGAACGATGATTCTTTCTCATCCATGTTTCTAACTCTGTCCCTCTCTCTTCCTCTCTGCAAAAAAAATCAAGAAAATATATTTTAAAAAATAAAATGTAGTTACCAGAGCCAGCAGCAATGAGCGGGGCCCATGGGGCCAATGTCTGCAGTACCCCATCCCTGGGAGATGGAACCGGGTAGTGGGGTCCAATCGTGGTGGAGTACCGTGAACACTGCAGCTTTGAGGCGACCTACCTAAGCTGGCGCATGCTTAGAAGGAGCAGTACCCTGGCATCGAGATCAAGTCTAGCCTGGGGGCCACAGGGGCCTTTGAGATGGAGATCAATGGACAGCTGGTGTTCCCCAAGCTGGAGAATGGGGCCTCCCTTATGGGAAAGCTCTCACTGAGGCCATTCAAAGACCCAGTGATGGAGAACCCCTAGGAAAGATCACCAGCAGCTATACTGCCTGCGTCACCCTGTGACTACATGGGATGCCAGGTTCCTGGTGTTCTGAGATACAAGCCCTGGTCCCCCCTTTGGTCCTGCTGAGGGTTCCCCACTGCCTTTCCCCTCACTTGGCTCCAGGTAGCTGAGACCCTGGTCTCCACTTTGCCCCTTTGGGTACCAGGAGGGAATAGAAACTGCTATTGGTCTGGAGGGTGAGAGAGCCTCTCCCCTGATATTGTCACAGCCACTTTGCTGGAAGCTAATTCCAGCAGGTCATCAACGCAAGAAGTGTCTTCAAAAGGTTGATGGAACTCGGGGATTCAGCAGGGCTCAATACATATTGCCTGCTGCTGTAATAGCTAAGGGCATTTCCCCACTGGATCTGGGGGAAGGAGGTGGAGAATTATGCTGGTAAGACACTGCAATTCTTTCCTAGAGGAGACGATGATGGTATAATGAGTCAGTCTTAAAGATTTGCATATATTATCACCTGCTACCAGACAGCTGAGGATATTTTAATCTACATGTTATTGCCTACTGCTGGCCAAACACCTGAACAGCCGAAGGCAGTTCCCCAAACTTACAATTGCCTACTGTGTACCAAACTTACCTTTGATATGTATATCTACTTTGCTATAGGGCGAAATGTGGGAATAAAAGAGCCCTGGGTCTGGAGATAGGGACAACTCGGTTCCTATAGCTAAGCTTCCTCTGGCTCCCCCATGGATTATAAATTTATATTATATTTCTAGTCTCTTTATTAATTTACTCGCAGCACCTTCTCCAGATTCCTGGACTCTTCCAGATGCTGGGAAAGAACCCCAGCATTACCACCTAGTATCCCTTCAGGGATCAGTATCCACAAAAGCTTGCTCCCATCTCCAGCCTAACTATACCTATAAGAGGCCACTGTAGTTCTAATTTATTTTCTACTAGCCCCACACATTGTCAGCTATTGGCAAAAAACAGGCATTACAAAAAAAAAAAAAAAAAAAAAAGTTGCTGAAACCAGTTTGGCTCATTCGGCCTGTGGATTGCGGGGTGCAGGAGGCAGCTGATGCTTCTCTCTCGTCGATGTTTCTAACTCTCTGTCCCTCTCCCTTCCTCTGTGAAAAATCAATAAAATAAAAAAGTAATAAAATAAAATGTAGTTGCAAACTCTTTTATTTAGAAATCATTGCTGTTTCAGGCACTTGCATTTGCAGCCCTGGGTATAGGACTACTGAATCATGTATGGAAAAACAATTGAGGTGATGTGAGGAAGAAGAAAGAAAAAGACTGAGTCACTATCTCAGTCTTGCACCATCTCCTCCTCTTGGGAAGAATTGCAGTGTCTTACCAGCATAATTCTCCACCCCCTTCCCCCAGATCCAGTGGAGAAACTCCTTTAGCCCCACTCATGTTCCTGTTGAGTGTGAGCATACACTCATGAAGGTGTGTCAGCCTCTGTCTCCTTTCATTTTAGACAGTGTTTCTATTGCCCATTCCAATTCTCTACAAATAAAACTCGGAGAAGGACATCTCTCTGCCCAGTGTTGGACATCATGGGCTATAAAGGGTGGTCCTTGGCCTGAAGAAATGACAATTGGCCATAATAATTGGTGCATTATCTTCTGTTCTGTTATTGCTTTTGTTTGTTTGTTTGTTTTTGTGTGTTTTATATATTTTATTGATTTTTTACACAGAGGAAGAGAGAGGGATAGAGAGTTAGAAACATCAGTGAGAGAATCATCAACCAGCTGCCTTTTGCACACCCCCTGCTGGGGATGTGCCTGCAACCAAGGTACATGCCCTTGACCGGAATCGAACCCGGGATTCTTCAGTCCACAGCTGACGCCCTACCCACTAAACCAAACCAGCTAGGGCTGTTCTGGTGCATGTGTGTGTTTTTTTAATAGCATCTGAGCATTTGCATCTATCGCTGAGTAAGCAAAGCCCAGTCCAGATTCAGTGTCTGTTCTCATCAGGACCCATTTGTAGGCCACCAGCATCAGTCTGACTTGCCAGCTATGATCAAAGCCTTTGCCCCAGGGAACCTGCCCCAGAGCCACTGCAGTCTTCCTGCACGCTTAGTTTGTGGGCCCAGGTGGCTGCCTCCAGTGAGCACACAGAGATATCTGCTGGTTGATTTTCATCATCTTCCAAATCTGGAAGGAGTTCTTCAGATGGACACCTGCGTGTCCTACTTTATTCACGCCTCAAGTTCCCATAGGGATTTCCACAGGGACCGAGTTCCCATTGCCCTCCTGCCTGCTCAGATGGCCAGGCCATTGGTCACTACCGATGAGTTGGTAGGAACAAAAACAGAGAATTTGACTGTTTAGTTCTCCCATCACTGCTGGGAAAACAGCATGCAGTTCAGTCCACTGAACCGACCTGTCCTTACTTCTTTGATCAGCGTAGTGGCTACCTAACCACTATGTTATTTATTCACCATGGAACTGCCGTCCACAAAACAAGCAGCTCTTTGTTGGTCAGTTAAGGGCTATTGACAGGGCACCGTCCGGTGACAACAGAAGCCAGGAGCTCCTCACACCATCCCAAAGTTGGTTGAAGGGGGAAAGGCTCCCTGCTGGTGAGCATGTCTTTGTGTTCCCAGCAGCACCAGCCTGTATAAACCATTTCCGTGTCATCATCCAGCTCTTCCGGGCCCCGCAGTACCCATTAGAGCATTTCTCTGACATCACCCAACACACTGTGGGTAGTTCAGGTTTCAAGATCATTTTATGTCCTTCGGCCTTATGAGTAGCTTCGGTTTATGACTGATAGCAAGGTAGGAAATACTCCAAAATGAAAATTCTCTTGTCCAACGTACCCGTAGTCATCACTAGGTGGCGCTCACGGGGTATTGTAATAGTCCAGCCCGCACTCCATTGGGCTACTGCAGAGGAGCTGTTCCAGCTTCCCTTCCACGCTTTGTGGGCTCAGGCAACTGCCCAGCTGCCCATTCAGCATGTCCAGTTAATGTGGCCAGACGGACGCATTTACATACCTGTTTTACAGGACTAGGTAGGGAACCGTTCCCCAGTTAGAGACATTGTCCATCCCATAACACGGTGGTTCTCAACCTTTCTAATGCCACGACCCTTCCATACATCTCCTCATGTTGTGGTGACCCCCCAACCATAAAATTATTTTCGCTGCTACTTCATAACTGTCATTTGCTACTGTTAATGAACTGTAATGTAAATATCTGTGTTTTCCGACGGTCGTAGGCTCTACAGCAGTGGTTCTCAACCTTGCAGCGTCGCCTAAGACCAGCACCCAAAACTATCTGCTTACTCTCAGAATCCCTTTCAGTGAAGATTCTTCAGGAAACCGGCGATACCGATCTGCCCTCTGGTTTCTGTGGTTTCTTGATTTGGCCCTTCCCTGATGTCGCCTTCTTGGCGACCACAGATCTTAGAGATTCTTTCTGTGCTTCCTGCACCATTTTCACCTTGAGCAGCAGTTGGGAGGCCAGTGGCTGAAGCTCAACCTCACTGAAGTCGGAGCTTGTCCTAGCTTCAAGGTCCAGCCCCAAAATCTTTTTTAAAAAAATATATATTTTATTGATTTTTTACAGAGGGGAAGAGAGAGGGATAGAGAGTTAGAAACATCGATGAGAGATGTTTCATTCTACTGGGGATGTGCCCACAACCAAGGCCCTTGACCGGAATCAAACCTGGGACCTTTCAGTCACAGGCCAACGCTCTATCCACTGAGCCAAACCGGTTTTGGCCAGCCCCAAACTCTTTTTAAATTTTGCTTTAGTTATTCTAGCTAACAATAACCAAGAGATGGAGTGTTTTATTTTTAAAAAAAATATATATTTTTATTCATTTTAGAGAGAGAGGAGTGGGGGGAAGGGAGAGAGAGAGAGAGAGAGAGAGAGAGAGAGAGAGAGAGACTGAATAGTTGCCCCCCATATGCATCCTGACTGGGGACTGAGCCCACAACTTGGGTATGTGCCCTGACCGGGAATTGAACCAACGACCTTTTGGTGCCTGGGATGATCTACACCAGCCAGGGTTTACCTCTTTTTCATTTGTGTTTTTTTTTTAATGCATTTTATTGATTTTTTTACAGAGAGGAAGGGAGAGGACAGGGAGGAAGGGAGAGGGAGAGAGAGTTAGAAACATTGATGAGAGAGAAACATCAATCAGTTGCTTCCTGCACACCCCCTACTTGGGATGTGCCCACAACCAAGGTACATCAAACAAGGAATTGAACCTGGGACCCTTAAGTTCCACTGAGCCAAACCGGTTAGGGCACCTCTTTTTTTTTTTTTATTAGTTTGCATGTCCTTATCCATCCCCTGAACCAGCTCCTCAGGAGAAGACTCATTTCTAAATTCTGTTGGTAAATTTGCCTTTGACAACTGAGCACATCTCATCCATGGGTAACCATGTGGCCAGTAGGAACCAAAGGCTCCTTCTCTTCATCCTTTCTCTCTCCCAACCGTATGTTTCTATGAGCCAGAACCATCCTAGCAAATCCCACTTTCCTCATACCAACGGTAATGAGACCCTCATTGCTTGTAGCACTGGTGTTTTCAGAGTCCTGTGCCAGGAAATGGGGTCAGAGACCAATATATACCAATTTTTTCTCTATTGTCTCATACCATTTTGTCATCAGATTGACAAAAATTACAAAGCCTGATGATGCCAAGTATTGGGCAGGTGTGGGCTGGGCCAGAAGAAACTCACTTTGCTGACAGGAGTGCATTTTGTTGTTCCACAATGGAATCAACCCTCCCCACAAAATTTGGTTCAGATGTGGAGACAGATGAGGCCACTCACACCGAGAGAATATGATGAGAGGGATGAGGTTTTCGTGGGGAGCAGGGGATGTCTGAAATGTCTTGAAAAAGCAAAGAGGGCCCTGACTGGTTTGGCTCAGTGGATAGAGCGTTGGCCTGCGCACTCAGGTTCGATTCAGGTCAAGGGCATGTGCCCTGGTTGCGGGCACATCCCCAGTAGGAGATGTGCAGGAGGCAGCTGATGGATGTTTCTCTCTCATCGATGTTTCTAACTCTCTATTCCTCTCCCTTCCTCTCTGTAAAAAATCAATAAAATATATTTAAAAGAAAAAGCAAAGAGGGGCCTTTCTGGTGGTGAGGGCTGAGGCGGCCGGAGGCCCCTACACACTGCCAGGGCTTTCCTGGTGTCCGTTTCCCTCGGCACCAAGGCCTCCTTGTCACCTGCCCTGCTGGGCAGCGCAAGGCGAGGAAGGGCACACGGGGCTTTGCGTCTGCCAGCAATCAAACATCAAAAACGGCGCCAGACGGTTTATTACAGAGTGCAAATTAGTACCTGCACTTTGGGAACCAGTTTGGCAATATTTAATAAAGCTGAAGAGCGTAGCCTGTGTGGTAGATAAAAGATGGCTGCAGAGTCTTTGCCACCCCTTCCAGTAAGAGATGAAATCTATCCTCTCCTCCTGAGCCCCAGGTGGGCTCCGTGACTTGCTTGCCCAGTGGAATGCCCCGGGAGTGATGGTCCTGGGACCCCCAGGCTGCATCTGAAGACCTGCAGCTTCCTGGAACCTCTCCTTGGGGGAGGTCAGTTGCCATGTCAGGAGTCTGGGGTGGCCAAACTGTGAGGAAATCCACGAAGGCCACAGGCAGGGGCTGCGGGGAGAGAGAAATGGTGTCTGGCCCCAGGTCACACAGCCATCCAGCCCAGGCATCAGACGTGAGAGCAGAGGAACCTACGGGCGACTCCAGCCCTGGCCACCGTTTACCTGCAACCGCACGAGGTCCCAGCAGCAAGGCGCCCGCAGAACCAGCCGGGCCTCGGGACATATTGTAGTTTAAGCCTCTTGGTTGTGGGATGGTTATTACGCAGCAGGAGATCGTGGGAACAGCTCTCCCCACTGACTCCGCCTCTAGACGGATGGAACACCCACCACTGTGCCCATGGAAACGTGGGCACAAAGGCTGTGTATTAGAATGTTGGAAACGTGCCAACAGTGTTCATTGATAGGAGCGTAGAGGAATAAAGTAAAGATAAACATAGGGTGATACGCCATACAGCTATTAGGGACAGACAAAATCCAAATGCATCATCCTGGATAAATCTCAGAAACCTTCTGGGAAACAGCTGCCTGGATTCTTTTTTAAAAATTATTTTATATATATATATATATATATATATATATATATATAATTGATTTTTTTACAGAGAGGAACAGAGAGTTAGAAGCATCGATGAGAGAGAATCATTGATCAGCTGCCTCTTACACCCCCCCACTGGGGATGTGCCTGTAACCAAGGTACATGCCCTTGACCGGAATCGAACCTGGGACCTTTCAGTCCGCAGGCCGATGTTCTATCCACTGAGCCAAACTGGTTTCGGCTGCCTGGATTCTTTAAAAATAAAAATAAAAAGTCAGTATCATAAAAGACACATAAAAAAACAAAGGAACTACTTTAGATTAAAAGAGTCTAAAGAGAAATGACAGCTAGATTCAATATGATCTTTGAATTTCTCCTGGATTAAAAAAAAATATCATTTAAAGAGGGCATCTTGTATGGCCGGTGTTGCTCAGTGGTTAAGCATCAACCTATGAACCAGGAGATCACTGGTTCAATTCCTGGTCAGCGTACATGGCCCAGTTGTGAGCACAGTCCCCAGTAGAGGGTGTGCAGGATGCAGCTGATCAATGACTCTCTCTTATCATTGATGTTTCTATCTCTCTCTCCCTCTCCCTTCCTCTCTGAAATAATTTTAAAAATCTAAAATTATAAATAATAAATAAAAAGGGCATTCCTGTAATAAACAGAAAAAGGATTATTGCATCTACAGTATTTTACCAGTGTCCAATTTGTCACGTGTGATAATAGTATGTGCTTGTGTAGGAGAATATATGCGTCTTCAGGAGATGCTGAGTAAGAAGCTGAAGTAGCCAATGGTTTAGCAAAACGTGAGCCTGTGTGTGCAGCGTGAGAGAGAGAGGAAGCAAATGTGGCAAAACGTTCACAACTGTGAGCCTTCGGGAAAGCTATTCATTGCATTGTTCCCGCAACCTTTCTTTAGGTCTGGAGCTTCTCAAACCTCTCGATTCCACTGATTCACACAACATAGATGTATCTCAAAAGCATTATGCTTAGCTTATCAAAGAGGTTTATAGTACAGGCACAAAAGACCACACACTATACCCTGAGCGGCCAGATTATTATGATTGCTGAATGCATAATAATCTGGCCACTCAGTGTATATATATTAGAGGCCCAGTGTATGAATTCGTGCATGGATGGGGTCAGGCCAGCCTGGCCAGGGGGAGGGGACATGGGTGGTTGGCCAGCCTGCCTGCTGGTCGAACTCCTGGTCAAGGAGACAATTTGCATATTAGCCTTTTATTATATAGGATATACACTGAGTGGCCAGATTATTATGCATTCAGGGATCATAATAATCTGGCCGCTCCGTGTATATGATTCTGCTTAGGGAGTGTTCTGGAAAAGACAGAAGGACAGTGACAGAAAGCAGGTCAGGGATCACCGGAGGCTGGGCTGGGAGAGTGACTGGCCGCCGAGGGGGATGAGGAACTTCGTGGTGACAAAAGCGCTCTGTGTCTCTCTGAGGAGGACGCAGTGGCCACGGCAGTGAGCCCCGCTCGCCCGCCCACTCCTGCTCCTGACTCACCCGTTCGCTCTCACCGAGAACAAGTGGGTCAGAAGCTAAAGCTTTTAAAGAGGTGGAAAGACACCACGGGACCAGAGGTGGTGATTCACCGAGTTAGATTACTCTCACCAGCCACAGTGTAACATCTTCGAGCTGATTGGAGGCGAAAAGGAAAAGGATCTCAAACTGTAAGGACCAGTGCGGATGTGTGCCAAGACTCGGGGAATCACCACGAGAAACACTCCCTGTGGGGAAGGTGCCAGCACGTGGGATCGTTTTCAGAGGAGGATCCACAAGTGGGTCACTGATTACACAGGCCCTCTGCGATGGTCATCGGGTGACTTCCGCCAGCACTGAGCCAGGAGTCCAGGTTAAAGTCGCCATTGCAGATGTTCAAATCAACCTTTTCAATAAATTGACTATCAGCTGTTTTTAAAAATATGTATATTTTTATTGATTTCAGGGAGTAAGGGAGAGAGATAGAAACATCAGTGATGAGAGAGCATCACCGATCAGCTGCCTCCTCCCTACTGGGGATCAAGCCCACAACCTGGGCATGTGCCCTTGACCAGATTGAACCCGGGACCCTTCAGTCCGCAGGCAACACTCTCTCCACTGAGCCACACCAGCCAGGACTATCAGCTGTGTGTTTTTAAAAGTGTTCCTTATCATGATTGTGGTGGCAGTTACGTTACTGCATATACTTCTCAAAAGCTCATCAAATGAAACACTTAAAATTGCTTAACTTTATTATATAAAAATTATTCCTTGGAGTAGGCTGAATTGTGTCTCCAAAAAACACAAGTCCCAGTCCTAACCTCCAGTCCCTGAGAAGTGACGCTATTTCAAAGGAGCATCTCTGCCGTGGCGTCATCCCCTGACTGAAAGGTCGCCGGTTTGACGCTGGGTCAGGGCACATGCCGGGGTTGCAAGCTCGAGCCCCAGTAGGGGCATGTCAGAGGCAGCTGATTGAAGGCTCATTCTCATAATGATGTTTCTCTTTCTCCCTTTCCCTTCCTCTCTCTAAAAAAGAAAAAAAAAAATCAATAAAAAATACTTTTTAAAAAAGGGGTCTTTGCAGATATAAGTTAAGTCTCTAGATGACATCACCCTGGATTTAGGATGGGCCCTCAATCTAACCCCTGTGTCCTTAGGAGAGAAAGTAGGGAGCCCTGTCAGACCCAGGGACACAGAGAAGACCAAGGGGGTGAAAATGGAGGCAGAGGTTGGAGCGATGTGCCTACGAGCCTAGAAGTGTCAGGTGCTGGCAGCACCAGAAACTGGGAGAGAGGCACAGAATAGATTTCCTCTTAGGAGCATCTGTAAGGAACCAACCCTGCCCACACCCTAATTTTGGTTTGGCCTCCAGAACTAAGAGACAGCAAGTTTTTGTTGTTACAGCAGGTCTAGAAAACAAATACCTACCTCAATAAACCTGATTATTATTTTTTTAATATTTTATTGATTTTTTTACAGAGAGGAAGAGAGAGGGATAGAGAGCTAGAAACATCAATGAGAGAATCATTGATCAGCTGCCTCCTGCACACCCCCCACCGGGGATGTACCGCAACCAAGGTACATGCCCTTCACTGGAATCAAACCCTGGACCTTTCAGTCTGCAGGCTGAGGCTCTATCCACTTAGCCAAGCCAGTTTTGGCTATTTTTTTTTTTAAGTTGGGGGGGTTGGGGGGGGACAAACACTCAGAAACATCAGGTTAAATGCATCAGGAGCCAGGTAAGGGTCTACCATGTAGGCACAGGCCAACCACTCACCTCCCTGAGCTGGTTTCCTGTTTGAAGGGTGTGAACACATCAAAGTGTCAGGAGGATAAAACACTCTAATGTGCGTGGTGAGTCACCTTTGTGGCTAGGCTGAGGATCACTAGCCTGGCCTTCTCAGGCTTGTACTTCAACCTCATTTAATCCTCACACCTCTATGTGCTGGACTTTGTCACACCCATTTTATAGATGGTGAAACTAAGGGCTGCAGAGGTTAATGAGCTGAACAACACAGGCGTGCACAGTGAGAAGTGGCCAGACTGGGATCTGGATCTGGACTGAGGTTATTGGCTCATTTTTGGTTTATGGGTTCATACCTGTTCCAGCTCCGGGGTGGACTGTGGATCTCTGGGGAGCCAGGCCTTGACCATTTCATCTCCAGATGAGCCCGGCCCCCTGCCGGACAGGAGGAGGACTTGGGGAAGTGTGGGTGTGGGTGAGAATGGGTGACCTGGCATCTAGAGGGGGTCAGCCCTGCCAAGTCCCCCGGGTTGTTACCACAGATGCCAGGGGAGTGCAGGGCAGCCTTGCTGGGCAATAGAGCTCCCAGACCCCTTTGCAAAGAACTGGCTCTTCTATCCATGGCGCAGGAACCCCAGGGCCCAGGAGTTCCAGCACTAAAACACCCCTCCCAGGAGTCTGCACCCATTTTTCCACAAATCAGTAGTCCCAGCTCCCATCTTCTTATTTTTCTAAGATCCAGCCAGATAGATCTCTGTACCCCATGACCCGGGCATCCTTACCTCCAGCCAGAGGGACACAGGACCCCCTGGACGGACAGACAGGGCTGGATATGCACACCCCCACCCACCTTCACCTCCAACCGTGTCATGTGGTAGCCTCGCCTGAATTCAGCGGGGAGGGCGTCTTTACACCACAGAAATTGGCAAATGCAGCAAATCCAGGCGTTCTTTCCCCCCAGACAGCCTGTTCTTAAATAGGTACCTCGCCCCAGCTGGTTTGGCCAGTGGATAGAGCGTCGACCTGCAGACTGAAGGGTCCCAGGTTCCATTCTGGCTAAGGGCACATGCCCAGGTTGTGGGCTCGATCCCCAGTAGGGGGCGTGCAGGAAGCAGCCAATCAACAATTCTCTCTCATCATTGATGTTTCTATCTCTCTATCTCTCTCCCTTCCTCTTGGAAATCAATAAAGAAATACATAAAATAGCCGAAACCGGTTTGGCTCAGTGGATAGAGTGTCAGCCTGCGGACTGAAGGGTCCCAGGTTTGATTCCGGTCAAGGGCATGTACCTTGGTTGTGGGCACATCCCCAGTAGGAGGTGTGCAAGAGGCAGCTGATGGATGATTCTCTCTCATCGATGTTTCTAACTCTCTATCCCTCTCTCTTCCTCTCTGTAAAATAATCAATAAAATATATATATTTTTTAAAAAAAGAAATATATAAAAGAAAAGGAAAGAAAAGAAAAGAAAAGAAAAGAAAAGAAAAGAAGTAGGTACCAGCACACCATTGCTCCAAGCTCTCCATTTGTCACTGCTCAGCAGACCGGGAGTCCCCGATACAGGAACCCAGGGGGCCCTGGAAGGTTGAGGAGATGAAACAAGCCACCAGGCCTCAGCTGGGACATCACCTACATGCCCAGCTGCATTGGGCTGGACCGTGGAACTCAGCCCTGGATCCTCCGGTCTCCATTCGAAGGCCTCCATCCCTGAGTAGAGAGTACCGCGCCCAGCTCGGTGCCGCTGGGGACTGAGAGCACCGAGCCGGGAACCACTCCAGCAAGTCACTTCAGCTGTCCTCCTCCGGGGCACGGGGAGCACCCACCCCAAAGCCACACGTCTGCAGGGCACGTTCAAGGTCTGTCCATGTGACCCCAAGCAAGCCAGACCCTCCCTGAGCCTCAGCATCCTGATGGACGTAATAGTAGTTCCTGTTTCATTAGGATGTCATAAAAGTGAGTTGTGCACTTGTGCCTATAAAAGAGCTGACTTAGCAGAGTGCTTAGTATGTATTAGATGTGTTATTATAATTGTTATTAATTTCCCATCCCAAACCACCGTGAGATATCAACTCACACTTGTCAGAATGGCTATGATCAATAAATCAGAGAGCCCTGGCCGGTGTGGCTCAGTTGGTTGAGCATTGTCCCAGGAGGTCACTGGTTCAATTTCCTGTCAGGGCACATGTCTGGGTTGCAGGATTGATTCTCAGTGGCAGGTGTACAGGAGGCAGCTGATTGACATTTCTATCTCTCTTTCTCTCTCTTTTCTTCTCTCTCTAAAATCAATAAAAACATACTTTAAAAAAATATTTTATTGATTTTGTACAGAGAGGAAGGGAGAGGGATAGAGAGTTAGAAACATCGATGAGAGAGAATCATCGATCAGCTGCCTCCTGCACACCCCCTACTGGGGATGTACCCGCACCAAGGTACATGCCCTTGACAGGAATCGAACCTGGGACCTTTCAGTCCGCAGGCTGACGTTTTACTCAATGAGCCAAACCAGTTTCGGCAATAAAAACATACTTTTAATAATTTAAAGAAACATGCCCAGCGTGTGGCTCAGTGGCTGAGCGTTAACCCACGCACCGAGAGGTGGCGGGTTCGATTCCTGGTCAGGGCACGTGTCTGGGTTTTGGACTTGATCCCTGGGAGGGGGTGTGCAGGAGGCAACCGGTCAATCAACATCGGTGTTTCTCTCTGCCTTTCCCTTCCTCTCTCTCTAAAATCAATAAAAAAAAAAACCCACATTTATTTAAGAAAATATTTTTATTGATTTCAGAGAAGAAGGGAGGGGGAGGAAGAGAGAGAAACATCAACGATGAGAGAGAATCATTGATGGGCCACCTCCTGCGTGTCCCACGCTGGGGACTGAGCCTAAAGCCCTGACTGGAAATCGAACCCTGACCTCCTGGCTCATAGGTCAACACTCAACCACTGAGCCACACTGACTGGGGGGAAAAATATGTTTTAAAATAATCATGGAGCCCTAACCGGTTTGGCTCAGTAGATAGAGCATCAGCCTGCAGACTGAAAGGTCCCAGGTTCAGTTCCAGACAAGGGCATGTACCTGGGTTGTGGGCACATACCCAGTGGGGTGTGTATAGGAGGCAGCTAATCGATGTTTCTAACTCTCCCTTTCCCTAGCTTTCTATCCCTCTCCCTTCCTCTCTGTAAAAAAAAATCTATAAACTATATATTTTTTAAAAAAAGAATTACTGGAGTGAACCCTTTGTAAGGTATCTAAATCACTATGTTGTACATTATTTGAAACTAATACAATAGTGTATGTCAACTGTAATTGAAAAATAAAGAAAAATATATAAACAAATGAATTTCTATCCCACAGGACAGTTGCGAGGGGAAAGGAGCTGACATGATGCTCAGCGCAGAGCCTGCACACAGTAGGCGCTCAGTCAATGGGCCTGTTGTTTCTGGCAGTAGCCAGATGGCCAGTGCCTCGGACCTGGGCTGCGGTGACTTTCCTGCAGCCCCGCCTGGCCATTCCGGTCGCCAGGGGGCGCCCCGCCCCGCCCAGGGCACGCCCCGCACCTGTGCACCTGGCCCGCCTCCGGAAGAAGGACCGGGCGGCGGGGACCTCGGCGGGACCCCGGCGGCGTCGTGGGGTGAGAGCCTGGGGGCGCTGAGGACAGGCCCTCCCAGCTCCAGGCTGGACGGTGCCGGGCGGGCGGTGTGGTGGGCTCGGGGCTGGAGGCACCGGCCGGACCCCGGGCTGGAAGGAAGGCGGTGGCCGGGCTTCCCACACCTGGGCTGGGGGTTCGAGGGACTGTGGGCCCCGAGGCCTAGGTGGAGGTACCAAATGGCAGCTCCGCTCCGGGAGGGGGAGAAGGGACACATCTCCAGAGCAGCCTGACTGCGGGGGCCGTGCCAGGGAGACCCTGGGGCCAGTCTGACGGCAGCTGGACGGGGACTGCTGGGATCCCGAGGCTGGGCGCCTGGTGAGGGGAGTGGGTGAGGGACAGGTGTGTGAGCTGGGGGACACCCCAGGGAAGCCCCCTGGGCCCCCTCCCCCTGGAGTCCCTGAGCTGCTGGGCCCGGGAGGTCCTCGGGGAGTGCCGCCGGCTCCTGTCCCCAGCGGCCGGCTGGGGAGTAAACAGGAACCGGGATTGGCAGGCAGTGGCGGCTGGCACAACCTGTTACCTCGCCCTGCCTGGGAAACTGGAGGGCTGGTGCCCACACTCCCGAGAGCGCGGCTGCACGTCCGGCACCTGCGCCCGGGTGAGGAACGGACACCTGAGTCCTGAGAAAACAGGACAGGCCAGGGCACCCGGGAGGGCGTCTGTGTGCCCAGGAGCCGGGCACCTGGGCTTCTGGAAGAGGAGGGGCTGAGGGTCAGGACACCCAGTTCCCAAGGCCCTGTGTTCTTGGAGGGAAAGGGGTCTGGACTTGTCCCTCAGTCCCTCAGAACCTGGGTTCTGGGAAGCCCCCCAGACGGTGAGGGGCTGGGAACCGGAATCCATCTGGGTTCTAGGAGGAGGGAGGCAGGGAGTGTCCGCGCTGGGACAGGCCTGGGGGTGGAGAATGTCTGCTAGAGGCGAAGGCACCCATTTATTTCCTGCTTCTCTCTGCCTCAGTTTACCCCGGGGGCAGTAACTGAGCTGACACTCAGGGTATTAACCACTACGCGGATCATTAACCCCTCATGGTCCCGGGAGGCCCTGGCTGAAGGACCGGGAGGGCCAGTGGGCAGGGGGAGAGTTAAGGGAGGGCCAGGTCTTGGTATGGGGTGGGGGCGGGGGCTGTCAAACCCCAGGCTGCAGAGTAGAGTGTCCCACAACCCATCTGTCCGTCCCCCCACTCCCCTTTCAGGCGCCATGAGCTCCCCAGAAGGGCCAGGCTTCCCGCCGGGGCTGCTCTCCGGGGGCGCCTCCCCCAGCTGTGACGAGGGCTTCTTCCCCTTTGTGCTGGAGCGGCGGGACTCGTTCCTGGGAGGGGGCCCGGGGCCCCAGGAGCCCGAGGACCTGGCCCTGCAGCTGCAGCAGAAGGAGAAAGACCTGCTGCTGGCCGCGGAGCTCGGCAAGATGCTTCTGGAGCGCAACGAGGAGCTGCAGCGGCAGCTGGAGGCGCTCAGCGCCCAGCACGCGGAGCGAGAGGAAGTGAGCGGGCCGGGGGTGGCGGGCACGGGGCAGGGTGGGCGGATGGAGGGCAGGTGAGCAGGGGTGGAGAGCCTGACAGGGGGTGCTTCTGGGATAGTTCGGGCCAGGGCCTGGTCCCCCTGGCCACGCTGTTTGAACAGGGGCTCTGGGGACAAGTCAAGACCTGGGTTCAGACCCCCAGCCTGACTGCGTGGCCCTGGGCAAGCTGCTGGTCCACCTCCTCATTAGTATATGGAACCCCAGCCAAGTGGTTGAGAAGCCCCTCCCTGCCTGGCTCTGGGCTAAGGACTTTCCATGCATCACCTCTGTCAGTTCTCGCTCAGCCAGTTCTCCACTCCTTCCTCTGCCCAGCTTTGCGGTCGGCCACAATGTCACTGGGGGCCCCATCTGGCCCCTAAACACCCTGGGAACCCCGACGCAGGGACCTGTGTCCTCAGCCCCGACTGCTGCCCTCAGCCCAACCCGAGGAGCCTCCGTC
The DNA here is from genome assembly GCA_036971965.1 of Nyctalus aviator. Taxonomy (NCBI): domain Eukaryota; kingdom Metazoa; phylum Chordata; class Mammalia; order Chiroptera; family Vespertilionidae; genus Nyctalus; species Nyctalus aviator. The sequence continues at coordinate 11,794,631 of CM072926.1, read as the reverse complement.
CCTGCGCCGCTCCAAATGGGCATCTCCACGGAAGTGCACTCTTCATTATGCCCCACACCCCCCACCCACCCCCGCTTCCCACCGCAGCCCCAGACCCGGAGCATCTCCGTGACCTCCCTCCTCTGCCCCGCCTGCAAGCCCCATTGATACCTCTTCTGAGCAGGAGGACCCTGAGGCGGCCCCCCACCTGGTCACCCGTCTCTGCCCCAGACACCACAGCCACCTCTTCCCTGGTCCCCAGCTCCTGCTCTTGCTCCCTGGAGCCCACTGCCGATGGGGCCGCCAGAGGGGTCTCCAGTATCACAGACCAGGTCATTCCGGTCCTTGCTCAGGGTCTCCCAAGGGTTCTTGGTCACATTTAGACTGAAATCGAAGCTCCTCGCCAGAGCCTACAAGTGCCCATGGGCGGCTTCCCCAGCCTGAGCTCAGCTTCCCACCCCTCCTACTGGGGGAGGGGAGGGAGGGCTTTTTCAGTTCTTTGAATAACCCGCAAGTTGGCTCCCTCAGGGCCTTTGCACTTACTGTTCCCTGCATTCAGCCCTCTTCCTTCTTGCCCTGCGGGAGTCCGTCCACACATCACTTCCTGCCTAGGGAGTCTCCACCCTACCCTGCTCTTCATTCCTTTCCAGGGCTTCCTACAGCCCTTACTGTCCCTCCGAAAGGAGCTAGCTCAGTGGTCAGCAAACCGTGGCTCTCGAGCCACATGTGGCTCTTTGGCCCCTTGAATGTGGCTCTTCCACAAAATACCACGTGCGGGCGCGCACATACAGTGCGATTGATACTTCGTGGCCCATGCGCAGAAGTCGGCTTTCGGCCTGGGCCAGTCTATTTTTGTAGAAGTGGCGTTAGAAGGAGTGGGGGTGTCAGTCGCATGTGGCTCGCGAGCCGCAGTTTGCCGATCACTGACCTAGTTCAAGCTCGTGTCTATTTGCCTCAGACCTCTGGGCTCACGCTGTTTGAGGCAGGGAACCCTGTGCTCTCGCTTACTGCTGACAGCCAGACCCCAGAGCAGGAGGAGCTCAGGCAATGTTGGATGGGTGGGTGGGTGGATGGATGGATGGGTGGATGGATGGATGGGTGGATGGATGGATGGATGGGTGGATGGATGGATGGATGGGTGGATGGATGGATGGGTGGGTGGATGGATGGGTGGGTGGATGGATGGATGGGTGGATGGATGGATGGAGGATGGGTGGGTGGATGGATGGGTGGGTGGATGGGTGGATGGGTGGATGGATGGATGGGTGGGTGGATGGATGGGTGGGTGGATGGATGGATGGGTGGATGGATGGATAGATGGGTGGATGGATGGATGGAGGATGGGTGGGTGGATGGATGGATGGATGGGTGGGTGGATGGATGGGTGGATGGATGGATGGATGGGTGGATGGATGTGTGGATGGATGGATAGATGGGTGGGTGGATGGATGGAGGATGGATGGATGGGTGGATGGATGGATAGATGGGTGGATGGGTGGGTGGGTGGGTGGATGGATGGGTGGATGGATGGATGGTTGGGTGGATGGATGGGTGGGTGGATGGATGGATGGGTGGATGGATGGATAGATGGTTGGATGGATGGATGGAAGATGGGTGGGTGGATGGATGGGTAGATGGATGGATGGGTGGATGGATGGATGGGACTTGGTGATATTAAGGGACTTGCCTGACCACAAAACAGCAGCAGAGCTGGGCACCAGCCAAGACAGTTGGACCCCAATCCTGTGGGCTTAATCCTAGAGATGGGCTGCCCCCCAGTATTTGGTTAAAAACCTGGCTGCCTGGGATCGATGCTGGTTGGGATCGATGCTCCACTAATTCACCGTGTGTCCTTGGCAAGGCACTGCCTCTCTGAGCCTGTCCTCTCTGAGCCTGTCCTCTCTGATTCTGCCCTCTCTGAGCCTGTGCTCTCTGATTCTGCCCTCTCTGAGCCTGCCCTCTCTGAGCCTGTCCTCTCTGATTCTGCCCTCTCTGATTCTGCCCACTCTGAGCCTGCCCTCTCTGAGCCTGCCCTCTCTGAGCCTGTCCTCTCTGATTCTACCCTCTCTGATTCTGCCCACTCTGATTCTGCCCACTCTGAGCCTGTCTTCTCATTTGTAAATGCGGACATCCGTGGACTAAACGAGATAGCCCAGGTCACACAGGGCCTGGCGACTACGGCTAACAGCTGTGGCCGCGATGGCTAGCATCACTTTCCCGCTTCGGTAATTAGAGAGAGGGGCCGGCTTGCCCGCCTCCCCACGCTGGGTATCTGGGTGTGCCAGGCTTGCCCGCCCACTCGTTGGACGGGTTTGGAAGAGGGCGGGCAGAGGCGCGGGGCCAGGAGGGGCCGGGCAGGGTTAATTAGAGGGAGCTGGCTGGGAGGAGCCGGGGCAGAGGGGCCGAGCAGAGGCCGAGCAGAAGCTCAGCCTCCAGAGCCCCTCGCTGTGTGAGACGATGGGTCGGGGCTTACACTCTGCCAGACTCAGGCGCCAGAAACGGCGCCTGCAGCATCGGGCCCAGAAGCCCAGACAGCAGCCTGAGGTGAGTGGGCATCAGGGAGCCCCACCCCATGGCCGGGGCGAGGGGGGTGTCAGCCCCTCCTGCTGGGCCTGGAAACTTCTCTCTACTGGGCCCCACCCGGCTCTCCTTTTCTCTGAATCTGCGTGCTGCTCTCCGCAGGCTTCCTCCCTGTTTCAGACGCCCAGGTCTGAGTGCTGCAGGTCTGTTTCTCCTCGGGCTCTGTGTCTCACCTCTGCCTCTCTCTGCCCTTCCCTCCCCGCCCCACAGCGGCTGCAGCAGGAGAACCACGAGCTCCGCCGGAGCCTGGCCGCACGGGGCGCGGAGTGGGAGGCCAGGGCTGTGGAGCTGGAGGGGGACGTGGAGGCCCTGCGGGCCCAGCTGGGCGAGCAGCGCTCGGAGCAGCAGGACAGCGGGCGCGAACGGGCCCAGGCCCTCGGCGAACTCAGCGAGCAGAACCTGCGGCTCAGCCAGCAACTGGCCCAGGTGGGACGCCTTCCCCAGCCAGGTTCCTGGGTCCCAGTTGGGGGGAGGGTGCCCTGGGATCGGTGTTGAGGCTTTTTGGCCACCTGAGGGCTCCATGGTTCCCTTCTCGTCCCCTCCTCCCCCACCCCCTACCCCTCGCCCCCAACCACCTCCACCAGGCCTCCCAGACGGAGCAGGAGCTTCAGAAGGAGCTAGATGGCCTCCGGGGGCAGTGCCAGGCCCAGACCCTGGCCAGGGCAGAGCTGAGGTCACGGCTGGAAAGTCTGCAGGGGGAGGTGAGTGCGGGCTCGGGCTGGGGGCCTGTGGGGCCAGGAAAGCTGGGCTGGGGGCAGTCTGGAGCTAGCCCAGCACCTGCCCTCCAGCTCTGAGGCCTCTCCCTAGAACCAGATGCTGCAGAGCCGCCGGCAGGACCTGGAGGCCCAGATCCGGGGCCTGCGTGAGGAGGTGGAGAAGGGCCAGGCCAGGCTGCGGGCCACCCACGAGGAGCTGCTGCTGCTGCGGCGGGAGAGGCGGGAGCACAGCTTGGAGGTGACAGTGGGGTTGGGGGTGCGGGTGCCTCAGCTGGGGCCTTAGCCGCTTGTCCTTCCTGGGAGATGAGGCCAGAGCTGGGGCGATGGGGGCCCAGCAGCTGGGCCACAAGAGCATAAGCATTAGCCCAAGGCCACGTGGGGCCACGGAAGGGAGCTAAGCAAGGGTGGCACACGCTTAGAACCCAGCCGCTGGGAGGTCAGGGAGAGGCTGAGGCTAGAGCGCAGCGGAGATGGCGGGGACACGGACCAGGTGTGAGGCAGCAGAGATGGAGAGAAGGGAATGAAGAGGCAGCGCTTCAGGGTCACCTTTCCTGGGCTCTTATCCCAGGACCTCTTCTTAGGTTGTGGAATAGCCAGCCTGTTTCCCAGCCTGTGGGCTGGCAGAGTGACGGTATAGAGCTGTGTTGGGGGGTTGAGGCATTGAGCCCAGCACTGCTGGCTTAGGAGGAAGGCTCGCTAAGTGCCGGATGAGAGCAGTTAGAAGACTGACTGGTCAAAGACAGGCAGGGCTCTCTGAGGAGTTACCTTATGGGGGTGTGGCTGGAGGGAAGGTGATGGAAAACTTTAAAACCCAGGCGTCTATCCGCACCCTGCTTTATAGGCCAGGAAATTGGTGCTGGCTAAGGGGAAGTGCACAACCCGAGACCTCTTGGCGACCCAGGAGTTGTGGGGAGGGGACCAGGCACCTATAGCGCGGGGGGGGGGGGGGGGGGGGTGCGCAGACGCGGGGCTGCCCGGTCCTCCGCGGCACGCCGGCGCCCTCTAGGGGCCAGCCGCGGGTGCACCTGGCCGACCGCCTGCGCGCTCTCTCTCTCTCAGCTGGAATGCGCGCGCTCCGAGGCCCGGGAGGCGCTGAGTGCGCTGCGGAGGCTGCAGCGGCAGGTTTCGGAGCTGGAGGAGGAGTCTCGCCTGCAGGGCGCTGACACCTCGGGGGCGTCGCTGCAGTCGGAGCTTGCCCACAGCCTGGACAGCGACCGGAACCAGAACGCAGACGGACACAGAGACGCCCCGGTGAGCCACCACCAGCCCTCCGGGAGGCTGCAGACCCAGCCCTCTTCCTTTTCCCGCGGGGTCCAACACCTCACTGACGAACTCCTTTGGTGAACAGACCACTCCGTCCCCGGAGACCCAGGAGGCATCCGGTCAGCAGCCTTCACCCCAGGAGGAGAGCTCGGAGCCTCCGGTAAAGAGAGCGTCCCTGAGCCCAGGAGAGGTCCTGGAGGAGAAGGAGATGGAAGTGGCCCGGCTGCAGGATGAGGTGGGGAGCGGGGGCAGTGCTGGATGAGAGCCTTCCTCAGTGTTTCTCTTTTCCATCTGTAACGCTGAGCCTCTCCCCACGAATGCCCCTCCGCCTGGATAATCCTTCATCCCAACCAACTTGCAGTGATGGCCGGTTTTGCTCAGTGATTGCAGCGTCAGCCTGTGCACGGAAAGGTCATGGGTTCGATTCCAGGTCAAAGACATATATCTGGGTTGCAGGTTGGATCCCTTGCCCTATCAGCATGCATGTGGGAGACACCCAGTCAATGTATCTCACTCACACTGAAGTTTTTTTTTTTTCCTCTCTCCCTCTCCCTCCTTAAAAAAAGGGGGGGGAGGGAATATACTCTGAGTATTTTTTTTTTTTTAAATGTCAGTCTGTTTGCCACCTCCTCTGGGATGACTTCCTGGACTGCATTGCCCCCTTAGTCCCACCTCCCAGTACTTCTCCATGCACCTTTCCTGCGGTTTATTCCATCCAAGTAGCCCCACACCAGCCTGGGGGCTCAGAAGATGCATCTCCAGCCAAAACCGGTTTGGCTCAATGGATAGAGCATCGGCTTGGGGACTGAAAGGTCCCGGGTTCGATTCCGGTGAAGGGCATGTACCTTGGTTGCGGGCACATCCCCAGTAGGGGATGTGCAAGAGGCAGCTGATCGATGACTCTCTCTCATCGATGTTTCTGACTTTCTATCTCTCTCCCTTCCTCTCTGTACAAAATCAATAAAATATATTAAAAAAAAAAAGAAAAAGAAAGAAAGAAAGAAAGAAAGAAAGAAAGATGCATCTCCAGCACAGGGCCGCAGCCCGGGGTGTCTGTGGAGCACGCAAGGGAAGGGTGTTGCGAGAGCTGCAGCCCAGGCTGCCGAGGAGAGCAAGGGCTTGGAGACCCAGAGGCCTTCTTGCCTCTCACCTCCTTCCCTGTCTGCAGATGGAGCTTCAGCGGACGGAGCTCCAGTCCCTGCGGGAGGAGCTGCAGAGGCAGAAGGAGCTGCGGGAACAGGAGGACCCCGAGGAGGCCCTAAGCTGCGCCCTCTCTGACAGGGAAAAGGCCGTGAACAAGTGAGCCTGCCTCTGCCGCCATTCACTAGCTCCCGGCAGGGCTCTCGCCCCCGGGGCACTCTGGTCCTCCTAGGTCTCACTGGTGACATGGCTTCCCATTCTCCCCACTCCCACCCAGGGGCCCTCCGATCTCCTTGGTTTCGGTGTTACGGGTCCCACTCCCACCCGGGACCAGAGGCCCCACCTGCTCGCCCTCTAGCTAGCTCTCTGCCCGGCCGCCCGCAGGACCCTGGAGCTGTCCCTGGAGCTGAGCCGCGTCTCTCTGGAGCGGGACTCCCTCTCCCGGGAGCTGCTCCGCACCATCCGCCAGAAGGTGGCGCTCACGCAGGAGCTGGAGGCCTGGCAGGTAAGGGGCGGGGCATGAGGTTGGTGGGCGGGGCCTGGGGCGGGGCCGTGCGTTGACGCGCTCCCTCCGCCCGCTGACCTCCCGCATCAGGACGACATGCAAGTGGTGATTGGGCAGCAGCTGCGCTCCCAGCGCCAGAAGGAGCTGAGCGCGGCCAGATCCGCTCCGAGTCAGCCAGCACCCCGCTTCTCACTGCGCGGGGGCCCTGGGCAGGCCGGCGGCTTCTTCAGCAGCCTCTTCCGAAGGACCTGAGGGGCCTGCCCTGCCATCGCCGGCTCACTCCTCTTCTGGCCAATGGAGCGACAGGGCCCAGACTGTCTTCCAAAGGGGGCTGGTACCCTCCCAACTCAGGAAAGCTGGGCAGGGGCTCGCTGGGAGCAGGCCCCGGCATTGAGGGTCAGGGGCCCCAGGTCGGTGGTGGGGGCAGGTGGGGCAGAGCTGTCTATTTTTTGAATCTCTATGGGTCTTTTCTAAGCACGAGGGCACTAGGCCCCCGGGCCCTGGCCAGCTCCGGGGAAGGGGTGGGGGAGGTTATTTATGTGTCAGATCAGATAGTAATATATAATTCATTGCACCGACTTAAGTCTTCATTCTTGAAAAAAAAGCACAGGGAAGAAAAACTTGAAATTTTATTTTGTAAAAAGAAAAGAAAAAAACAGTTCAGACAATGAGGCCCCAGGGCCCTCTCCCTGTCCGAGAGGGTGGGCTCAGGGCCTCTTCCCGGTCCCCCTGCTCCGGGCCCTGCCAGCTGCCGGAGGTCAGAAGGACAGGGAGAAGGCCCGATAGCCCAGATTGGTGAAAACGTCCACCCGGCAGCTGTTGCCTGCCGCTGTCAGCACCTGGAGGCGAGAGGGGGCGACTGAGCCACCCACACGCCCGGCCTCCCAGGCCCCCGCAGCCCCGGGCGGGACCCACCTTGCACTCGGGTGCCGCTGGCTGCTGGTTGAGGCTGAGGCTGAGCAGCCCCGGGGAGGAACCGGGCACCTGGGCCTTCAGCTCCCCACTCAGTTGCCACTGGTTGACGCAGGGGCCCTGGCCGGCTGACAGGATCTGTGGGGAGCGGGAGAGGACTTAGGGGTCGGGAACCAGGAGCCAGGAGCCGGGCAGGGGTGGCAAAGCCAAGGCGGACAGCCTCACCAGGTCCTGGTAGAAGGTGACGTGCTTCTGGGGTGCCCACATGGGGAAGATGGTGGTGGGCGTGGAGGACCGGAGGTGCCAGAGGGTGAGGGCGGGGCCTCCTCCGCAAACCTGGGCAGAAAGGCCAGGCCCCCCGCCATCAGCCAGGGGCTCTCAGCTGGCGGGGCCGGGGGCTGCCACCCATCCTGCACTTTTCCTGGCTCACCATCCAGTCCGAGTCAGTCGCCAAACATCCGATCCAGCGCCCGTTGTGGGGCCTGGAGCACTCCTGGGAGGAAGGAGGGGAAGAGGGGAGGAGGTCAAGACACGGGAGATGCCCAGGGAGAAGGGAGAACCAGGTGGAGGGGGGGGGGGGGTGTGCATGCCCTCACCTCATGCTTGTAGACCTCAATCGTCTGGACCTCGTTGGCCGTGCGAAGATCTGTGGGGGGAAACCATGAGAGGTACCCCACTTCCTCAACACCCCAGCCTTCCTCACCACCACCTTCCTCTCCAACGAGTCACTCCCTTACCCCAGAGCCGCACGGTTCCATCCTCGCCGCCAGACAGCACCTCGGGGTTCCGCTCGCGCAGGGCCAGGCAGTGGATATAGTCCGTGTGGCCGCGGAGGGCCCGCTGGGGGGAGGGGGCAGAGTCAGGACGGGGTCGGGGAAGGAGGCCTCCGCCTGCCGCCCGCTCCGGCCCTCACCGTGAAGGTCCCCGTCTCCAGGTCCATCGTGTGCAGCTGGCAGTCTCCCCCGGCCAGGATGAGGGAATTCTCCTGCGGGGGGGGGGGGGGGGAAGGGGGGGGTCAGCAGTCAAGGTCAAACAAGGACAGGGCCCGGGGAAGCTATCGGTTTGGGCCAGAAACAGGGCAGGGCAGAGCCCTGGTCACAAAGGGCTCAGACCTTGGGGACGAGAAGCAGAGCGTTGATCTCAGGCACTTCCAGGCTGGTCCTGGAGGAGGGAGAGTGGGGTCAGATCTGGGGAGGCAGCGTCTGCCCCCTCACGTGCCCTCTCCTCCGCCCATTCGGCCCTGGCTTACCTGTAGGGGGGCTGACGGCACCATAGCTCCTTGCAGCCCTTCATGGAGAGAAACACGGGGTGACCTCAAAGGTTCTCTCCGGGGCTGGGTGCCCGGGTGTCCCTGCCCCTCCACTCCACACTCCTCACCTTCTTGAGGATCTCTGCCCAAAGCCAGGCCTTCACCTCCCCGTCCCCGGCGCTGAACAGGTGTCGGTCCGTGGAGACCATGCTGTAGACGGGCCCATCGTGGGCTAAATGGAAACGCAGAAACCTGAATGGCTCTATCCTGCTCCCCTCCTTCACCTGGGGGTCCCCTAAGTCAGACTCAATGGCTGCAACCCACCTTGGAAGGTCACTATAGGCTTCTTGCTTTCCTCTTTGGCCTCAGAGCTCAAAGCAGCGGACAAGCTGCAGGAAGAGGGGAGAGAGTGTCTGAGTCAGGAGCAGGGGGCATCAGTTCTGGGAAGGCCAAATGCCAGAGCCAACAGGGTCAGTGCGCAGAGGCACGGGTACCTGAAGATGGCGATCTGCCCGTAGTTGTTACCAGCCGCCAGGAACTTCCCGCAGGGTGAGAAGCTCTGGGAGAAAATGGTCATGTGCAACCGCTGCAGAGCCTGAAACACTTCCATCTGTGGGGAGAGGAGGGATGAAAGCTGTCTGGGAACCCCACTCCACAGACTCCCTCCTGGTTCCCATCCTTCTCAGACCTCCACTGAGGCCCCCTAAGCAGGCATCTGCCCATAACGTCCCAGGGCTGGCTCCAAGAAGAGAGTGAGGAAGGAAAGGGAGAGTTGATTCGAGGTGCCTAGAAGGACCTCGTGCAAGCACCTAGGCTTTCTTGCAAGTTTCCTTAACTGTTAAATGGAGCTCAGGGGAGATTCTGATAAGACTGTATGAACTATGGTATACAGAGAGCTTCACACTGGGCTGCCTCGTTGAAAGTGCACAAACTGTGGCTCTATCGCCCCAATAAAGAATAACGTGCTACTTTCTAAGCCCTACCCTCTGCTTTTAATGTTAGGCCCACGAGGTATTTCCGGGTTACTCCTCTGCCCAGGGGTCAGAGTCCAAGTCCTACCCACAGCCCGCACAAAGCAGGGTTCAGGACAATAGTGCAGTGAAGGCCTGGGTGGAGGGGAGCAGGTGCAGGGTTGAGGGAGTCAATGGGGAGAAAGAGGGAACATCTGGAATACTGGAATACTTTCAATAATAAAGATAAATGTTTAAATTTTGCTCTGGCCGGTGTGTTGGGTGGTTAAAACGTCGGGCCTGCGGACTAAGGTTCCAGGGCTCAATTCCTGATCAAGGGCATATACCTGAGTTACAGGTTCCATCCCCTGCTTGAGCCGCCTGCGGGAGACAACCAATTAATGTGTCTCTCTCGCATGGATGTTTGTTTCTCTCCCCCGCTTCCCGCCCCATTCCTCCCTCCCTCCCCGCCCCTCACACACACACACCCCCCCACCTCCACTCTCTCTAAGGAATCTATAGAAAAAATATCCTCGAGTGAGGACTGACACCACCAAAATTGGGTTGTCTTGTTGAGTTCTAAAAGTCCTTTCTATATTCCTCATTAAAGTACTTTAAGTAAAATATTAAAAATAAATAAATAAATAAATAAATAAATAAATAAAAAGGAAAACGGTTCAGGGAAGAACTCCTTGCCCTCCCCTTCTGAACTGGGCAGAGACTACAAACCCCAGAAGGCACCGCGCACCATGCCCGCCTCACCTGACCCAGAGGCACCGTGGGCGGCACAGCTCGCTCCATCTCGAGAACTACAAATCCCAGAGTGCTCCGCGCGACACAGCCTCAGTCCGGACGTGTTCTGGAGCGGCTTACCTTCCCGGCGTCCCACTGGCCCAAAACCGCCGGCAGGCTCGGCCGGAAGGCGGTCGCCGCGCACCCCCAGAGCCCCAGGAACCGAGGTGAACGCCGCGAATTCCTCCCGGGCCCCCCGACCCTAAGAGGCGCCCACCGCAGCCCCGCTCCGCTCCGCTGGATCCCCTCCCCCACCCCGCCGAGCAGACCCGCCTCCAGCCGCCCGCCACCCGTCCTCCGCGCCGCGCGGAATCTCGCTGCTGCGCGCGCCTAAGGCCACGCCCCTCGCGTGTGGCCACGCCCTCGGAGCTCCGCCTCTGCCGCCCGGATCCCACCCTCTGCCCCCAGGACCCCAACCCCAATGATTCTTCAGCAGCCCCTGGAGCGTGGCTCCCCGAGACGGGCCCAGCGCGACTCGGGGCTGCCTCGAAGCCTGGACGCGAGGTGTGTATGGGGGCCCTGGGTGGGCCCGGCCCAGGGGCGCAAGAGCTTTGGCCCGGGGCTCAGGGCTTGTCTGCAAGATGACACACAGTGGGACAAATCAGCAGGTCTCAGGCATGAGCTGGGTCAGGTTTGGAGACTTCCAGAGAGTGGGGGTAACTTAGGCGTCAGTTGAGATAGGGGCTGGGGGGTTCCTGGCCGGCGTCCCAGGCTCAGGCTGGCAGATCTTGGGAATGGGGCCAAGAGGGTGGGGTGCACCTAGCTCTCTTTTCTCCCTAGCTCTCCTCTCCGAGGAGCTGTGCCCATGAGCACCAAACGGCGCCTGAAGGAGGAGCAGTGAGTCTGGGGACAGGGAGGGACTCCCAGCAAGACCTCTGTCAACTCAGGCCCCCATCGTCCTGCCTCCCCTCTGAACATCCCAGCTGACCTGCCTCCTGGTCTCTCTCCCCAGGGAGCCCCTACGCAAGCAGTTTCTGTCCGAGGAGAACATGGCCACCCACTTCTCCCAGCTCAGCCTGCATAACGACCACCCTTACTGCAGCCCCCCGCTGGCATTCTCCCCAGCTCTGCCCCGACTCAGGTAAGTACCATCCACGAGCTGCTGACTGGGCCTTCTGGGCCTTGAGGAGAAGCCAACCCCCGGCCTTGCCTCATCCTGCTATTTTTAGCTTCTGGCCACCCTCTTGGCTCCTTAGAAGGTAGAGGCTGCCCAGGAGCCCCGGGGGACCTGCGCCCGGTAGGAGGTGGCTCTGCCACGCCATCCTCAGCCCTAACTATCGTTTCCTCTTCCAGGAGCCCTTGCTCTGAACTGCTTCTCTGGCGCTACCCTGGAAACCTGATCCCCGAGGCGCTGCGGCTGCTGAGGCTGGGGGACACGCCTGCCTCCCGCTACCCTGCGCCCCCAGCTGGGGAAACAATGGAGCCCTGAGTGCTGGCAGGCAGGGTACCTGCCCACGCTCCTTCTCCCCCACAACAGGGGGGATCAACACCCTCGTGAAGGGAACAGCTGCCCTGCTTTTCCTCCAGACCAGGCCTTTGAGCATCAAGGCCTTCCCCCAACAGAGAAAGACAGAGCCTGGGGCCGGAGGGACAGGAGCTTGAAAAGGGAAGGCATTCTCCCCCGTTCCCTCAGAAGAAATGAATGAATAAAGATTGCTGAGCAGACGATGGCTTCAGTCTGGAACCTGGGGCCTTTGGGAAGAGAGGGCAAGACTGGGGCACCAGATGCTTCAGTTTCTCCTCAAGATCTTCCCTGGAAAACGGTCCCGGTCTGGCCAGGTCCTGGCAGGCTGGGCTCAGGCATTGAGAATGTGTGAGTCAGAGCCTCACCCCCGCCCCCGAGGCTGACTCACCCCTCCCTCCGGCTGGAGCTGGGGAATCATGCCACTCTCCATTTAAAGTTAAAGATTCTTTTATTAATAAATTCTCCCGCCCCTCCGAACTCTCTACCCAAAATAAATATCTCCCCTCCTTTGAGGGTTGGTGGGAGCAGTGTCTCAGGGCCAGCCCCCCTAGAGGGCCAGCCCCCTAGTGTTAGGAACAGGTCCCTAACCGCCCAGGCTAAGACCCCAGTGCTGGAATCTCAGCACACAGGAGCGGGTGGGACCCGGTGTTCTGTCTGTGCCTCATTTCAGCCTGACCCCCAAGCCACGGGGATAGGGGACCTTTGTGCAAATGTTGCAGTTCCTAGTGTCAGCCATGTGGTGTGGTGTGAGCCAGCCTGGGTCTCCTTTTCTGTCCCGGAGCCAGAGACGGGGCAGTCCGATGCCTTGGGGGTTCCTCTGAAGCCTGGATCCAGGCCTCAGATAAGTGATTCACCTGTCTGTCCCCATCCCTGCACACCCCTGTGACGGGAGCAGCGTGGCTCTGGTCTGGGAGGCAGGGGCTGGCTCTGCACGAATGAATGAATGACGAGTGGGCACAGTCGTGACCAGGAGAGCTCATTGTCACTGGATCAGCGCTGCGCCAGGACAGCCCTCCCCGCCGGTCTCCTCGATGGGGGCTGCAAGGTAAGAGGGGTCATCAAGAGCTGAGAAACGTTGAGGAGTGATGGGGGAGGCGGGGGGGGGGGGGGGGCAAGGAGGACAGGGCACACTTACTGGTAAACTTCTCTCTCCTGCGGCACCGTCTCCAGACCAGGAAGCCAGAAAGCAGCCCCAGCACAAGAGCCAGTATCAGGGCGCCCCCCAAGATGGGCCACAACAGCCCAAAGGAGGCCGAAGGAGCCCCAGCACCTGCAGCAGGACTCAAAGTCAGACCTCACCCCTCTCCCGACCAGCCCCACCCCCTAGATCTGAGTCTCAAGTCTTTCCCCTCCCCGGACTGGAGCCCCCTCCCCATTCACCTCCCACGTTAATTCCCCAGATCTAAAGCCACCTGCTCCCCTCCCTCCCCTATTCTGGGGTCGCCCCGGCCCCGCCCCCCACTCACATCCCCGGCAGAAGTCGCTGTGCGGCAGGGCTGGACATGACTCGCAGTTCATGCACTTGTCGAGGTCGTCGCTCCAGGAGCTGCCGCGGGAGCAGGGAGTGGTGCCTGGGGAAGGGGATCAGAGGCTGGGGGCGGGGTGCGGCTATTCTGGGGGCTGAGGTCTGGGTCGGCCGGCTCGTATAACGTGAGTCACCGGCGCCCGCTTCCCACATTCCTCACAGGTGACCGCACCGCCCGACCAGGACCCGGCAGCGCGGGTGGGGGGAGCCGTCGGGCAGGAGGTTGGGGGGGGGTGTCAGGTCCCTCCTACCCCCCCCCCGCCGGCGGCGGCGGCGGCGAGTGACTCATTCCTGGGCACTGGGCCCGACCCTGGGCCCTCCCCCCCCCCCCCGCATAGCTGGGCACTGAAGTCACCGGATGGAACGGGGCACCCCACATGGTATGGGGGACACAGACCCCCGTGTCTCTCGACACCCCACCCGGACGCCGGTCCCTGGGGCTGGGCAGGCCCGGTACTGACCAGGCTGGGGGCCTGCCCCGTTACCGGATGAGACATCCCGCCCTCAAACTTTCCCCACTTCCGAGTCCCGTTGGCCGGGCAGGAAACTGAGGCCGGGCTGGGAAGGGGCTCGGAGCGGGATGGGACCTCCCCTGGCCGGGGAGGCGGCGTCTGGAAACTGCCAGACCCCGATCCCGTGTCCCCCCCGTTCTGCCCGCTCCTCTACTTCCCCAAGCCGGCTCCCGCATCCCGGTGCGGGTTCCCGGTCCTCCCGCCCTCCCCGGCCCCGGCCCCGGCCCGGCGCCCGCGTACCTGACAGCGGCTCCGCGGCCGCCGCGCACAGCAGCGCCAGCCCCAGCGCCAGCGCCAGCGCCAGCGGCCGCGGCACAGCGCGCAGCCGGGCGGCACTCATCGTGGCGTCCGCGGCCGCTCCGGTCTGAGCCCGCCGCTCGCCGCCGGGACAGACAGCCTCAGCCGGTCCCGCCCCCGCCTTCCGGGGCGGAGCCCCCGCCCCCGCGGCCCGCCCCGCCCCGCCGGCCCGCTACCCTCCGTCCGGAGCGCTCAGCGCCCCGCCGCAGGGACAGGCCGGGCTGCCCGCCCGGTGCTCAGGGCCGGGATGTGTGTGTGTGTGTGTGTGTGTGTGTGTGTGTGATGGGGGTCGGGGGACGAAGAATCCGACCTGAAACCACCCACCCCAGCTCTAAGGACGGCATAAGAACAATAATGTTAATGTGTCCTTTGGTTTATTTTTATTTTTAAATATACTTTATTGATTTTTTTTTTTTTTTTTTTACAGAGGAAGGGAGAGGGATAGAGAGTTAGAAACATCCATGAGAGAGAGTCATCTCGATCAGCTGCCCCCTGCAGGGATGTGCCCGCAACCAAGGTACATGCCCTTGACCGGAATCGAACCTGGGACCTTTCGGTCCGCAGGCGGACGCTCTATCCACTGAGCCAAACCTGTTTCAGTGTGTCCTTTGATTTTTATTTTAAGACATAATTACCCAGTAACATGTGGGCTTGTCTCCATTTTGCAGAGCGTGAAACTGAGGCTGGGGAAAGTGGAGGAGCCGAGACCCAGTCCTGTTTGGCTGCACGCCCTGCGCCCTGACTCACGGGGGCCCCACGGCAGCCGCCGAGGTCCCCTCGCCCGCCCAGGCGCGGGCGCAGCAGGGACGCAGTTTGAATTCTTGCCCCGCCGCGGTCCGGCCCGGGGTCTCTGCCCCTCCCCGGGGCGGCCCGGTGACGTCACCGCCCCTTTAAGACCCCCGCCTCCGCCCCGGCCCCGCACTCGCGGCTCCTCGGACCTGGCAGAGCCGCCTTCCAGGTGAGCCTTCCAGGGGCGGTGCCGCGCTGCGGAGGGGATGGATGGGGGAGGAGGTGGGGGCCTCGAGGGGCCGGCGCAGGGTGCGGGCGGCATGGAGAGTCTGCACTGACCTCCTGGCGAGCCGCCGGCGGGGCCAGGTCGGGCCCTTGGGCGGCTCGAACGTGGCCAAACGCCCCTCCCCGCTTCCCCTGGGACAAAGGCACCGAAACCCGCGCCCCTCCCCCACCTGCCGCGCCGGCCGCCCCTCCCCCGCACCTGGAGCGGACCCGGGCCGCGCCGCCTTTCACTCTCCCGCGCGCGGCTCCCGGGAAGGCGGGGGGCTGAGGGCACCCACTTCGGAGCCGGACTCCGGAGGGGGGGTCGGGGGCGGTAAGGAGCGTCCTCGGACCAAATCGAGGCGATAGCCTGTGGAGAGGGAACGGAGTGGAGGCAGGGGAGAGGCGCCAGGTGCTGGGCTGAAGTGGCCGGGGCCGGGGCAGGTAGACCGAGGGCTGGCCCACCCCAGCCCGCCTCCCCCACCCCCACCCCCAGCTCTTCAGCTCCGTCCTAGCAGGTGCAAATAAAAGTGAGTGGAGCGTCTGCTCTCTGGTCACACTGCTGGGCTGGTGCTGGGCTTAGGTCCATGCCGTGGCCCGGAACCGGAACCTCTGGACGATGGAGAGCCATAACAAAGCCCTGCACAGAACTGACCTGGGTGGAGACCTGCAACACGAAATGACATGTGAGGGGAGGCAGGCGGAGGGGCTGCTGTGCAGGAGCTGGTTCACTCCATAGACCCCCCCAAGGGTTTTAGCTCCTTTCAGAGAAGTTGTCTTGAGAGGATTGCGTTATGGGAAAGAACACACAAGGAAAAATGTCCCTGACCTTGGCAGTGTGCTCCATGGCCCCAAAGGGAGGGCAGAAGAGTGGGACCCAGGGAGACAGCCAGTGGCCTTAGGGATGGAAGTGCTTTTGGGTGAGAATCCAACCCCCCCGCCTCACCCCCCAATCTCTCCGGCCCCTCCAGGGACTGGCTGAGGCTGTGCTGGGGCGGGCCAGGTGGGGACTGGTGGCCACAAGGCACAGAAGAAGATCTTTACGATCAAGCTGGTAACCACCTGCCTGAGGTATGGGACCCT
This sequence comes from Nyctalus aviator, assembly GCA_036971965.1. Classification (NCBI taxonomy): domain Eukaryota; kingdom Metazoa; phylum Chordata; class Mammalia; order Chiroptera; family Vespertilionidae; genus Nyctalus; species Nyctalus aviator. The sequence continues at coordinate 11,778,670 of CM072926.1, read as the reverse complement.
GTCCGACTCTTCTGCTGGGTGTGGGAAGAAGGTTGGATCGCTCATCTTGATGGCTTTAAGAGTGAAACCCAATCGCCAGAGCCAACCTTCCATCTGTGCTCTCTGTGGAAACACCTGCAGACTTTGCCGTCACTTCATCCCCTCTTGTCACTTTGTTGTACGCATCAAATGTACGCATAGCGGCTGAGGCTTTATATTATCTTTCCTTTCTACTCAAAACAGACCATCACATCACTAGGAGGAAAGAAATATATGCTGAGGCATTAATGCTCATTTTGGCCATGAGAAAATGAGGCTCGGGACAAGACATGGCACCCCGACTCCCAAGGCTTATTTATACTCTGGGTGTTCTGTGTGGCCATGGCGCATGGCCTGGGGAGTAGCTCTCGCTGGAAATGAGGGATCCTGGCCAGCGGGTCTCAACATTGCTCTGTTCTGTCCCCAGGGAAGCTCCTTTCAACCTCCGCCTCGTCATGGCCTCCGCTGGTCTGCAGATCCTGGGCATCGTCCTGACGCTGCTGGGCTGGGTGAACGCCCTGGTGTCCTGCGCCCTGCCCCTGTGGAAGGTGACCGCCTTCATCGGCAACAGCATCGTGGTGGCCCAGGTGATGTGGGAGGGGCTGTGGATGTCCTGCGTGGTGCAGAGCACCGGCCAGATGCAGTGCAAGGTGTACGACTCGATGCTGGCGCTGCCCCAGGACCTGCAGGCCGCCCGCGCCCTCTGCGTCGTCGCCCTCCTCACCACCCTGGTGGGCCTGCTGGTCTACCTCGGCGGCGCCAAGTGCACCACCTGCGTGGAGGACAAGGACTCCAAGGCCCGCCTGGTGCTCACCTCCGGGATCATCTTCGTCATCTCGGGGGTCCTGACCCTGATCCCCATCTGCTGGACGGCCCACGCCATCATCCAGGACTTCTACAACCCCCTGGTGGCCGAGCCCCAGAAGCGGGAGCTGGGGGCCTCCCTCTACCTGGGCTGGGCGGCTTCTGGGCTTCTGTTGCTGGGCGGGGGGCTTCTGTGCTACACCTGCCCCGCTGGGGCGTCCCGGGGCTCCAGCCATTACCTGGCCCGATACTCGGCGTCTGCCCCTCGAGCCATCTCTCAGGGGCCCTCTGAATACCCCGCCAAGAATTACGTCTGATGGGCAGGAGGACGGCGCTCCCTTGACCCCTGAGCTTAACCCCTGAGCTGGAGTCATCAGGGTGCATGACCGTTTCTGGGTTGCTTTTATCTTGTTTTTCCTTTTTATTGGGCAAGGGGGTGTTTGTTTGTTTTTAAGCCACTCGTTAAGCACCAAACCAAGAAGAAATTCAGTCTCTCACCTGGGCTGTGCTGCTGGCATTCCTCACCTTTTGGATGATGAGACCACGGGGGCAACCCTTCCGAGTGTCTCCATCTTCCTCCATCTTGGACATCCCCATCTTGGAGGCCAGCCTGGAGCAGTGACCCCGGGGGGAAGGCTGTGTGCTGGCCCGGTGCTTTGTGACAGCAAGGTGCTTTGATAGCCTGTGCCCAAGGGTTCCTGCTGTGGTGGGGCAGGGCTTGCAGGGACAAGCCCCGCCTTGTCGGTCAGGCCTCTGTGACTGGGGAGCTCTCGAGCCTCAGGCGCCCTTGAGAAGACCAGGTGATACCCCAAACCACCTACCTCCGAGGATTCTGACCTCCGGCTCTTCCGTCCTTGTCTCAGAGTTGCTTCCCAACCACCCTGTAGCCCACTGACCCTCTCTCACATGCAGCCCCTCGAGCCGTCTCTCAGCGTGCACCCACACGCTAGTTTTTACTAATAAAGAGTGTTTTGTTTTGTTACTTGCCGTTGGAGTTGCTGGGGGGCCGTTGAGTTCCAGCCTGGAGTGAGGTGAACACGAGCGGCTCCCCTCCTTTGTTGCTCACCCGCCTAGCACAGCCTTAGGTTACCTGGAGCGGACCTTGGCCTGACATCCCGGCCACCTGGTCTCCCCCGCCCAATCACAGGAAAAGGCAGCAGAGGTACAAATACTCTTTATTCTGGGATCCGGTGGGGGTGGGGGCAGGGAGTGGGCTGGGCCCTGCTGGCTTGGAGGAGATTGGCTTCTCCCAGAGGGCCTGGCCTGGGTCTCTGAATGGAGGTGGGGGCCAGACTGGAGGGGACCGGCTCCAGGGCCTGCAGAGCATAATCTTCTCCTTGTCTGAGCCGCGGAGCACTGCCCTTCGGGGGAGGCCCAGGTCCCAGGGGGCAGGGGAGGCCTCAGCAAGGGGAGGAGAGCCAACCGAGGTCCAGGAGGCAGAAGAAAGCAACTGGTTGGGGAAGTTGGGGGGCCAGGAGGTGGGGACCCCATGGAGGAGGGTCTGGGCTCAGCCAAGCCACCTGAGACTAGCCCAGCAGCCAAGCCTGGCTGGAACTCCTAGAAGGCAGGTTTTTCTTTCATCTGGGGGAGGGGGCAGGGTAGAAGGCAGGGGCTGGAGAAGGCATCCAGCACAAAGTCCGGGCTCTGAGCAGCGGGCCTCTGGAGACGCCTCACACGTAGTCCCTCTTGTCCATTCCGGAGGTGCCGGAGCGGGAGGGGATGGAGTAGCCCAGCCGGGGCCCTCGGGGCCGGTCCATCTGGGGCGGGGGGCACGAGCAGCAGAGGAGGCCCCCGCCCAGCATGAGCAGGGCGGCTGCCGCCCAGCCCAGGTAGAGGGAGGCCCCCAGCTCCCGCTTGAGGGCCTCGGCCACCAGGGGGTTGTAGAAGTCCTGGATGATGGCGTGGGCCGTCCAGCAGATGGGGATGAGGACCAGGATGCCCGAGAGGAGGAGGATGACCCCGGCGGTGAGCACAATCCGGGCTTTCGCGCCCTCGTCCTCCACGCAGGTGGTGCACTGGGCTCCGGTGATGGCCACCAGCAGGCCGAGCAGGGAGAGCAGGAGGGCGACGACGCAGAGGGCGCGGGCGGCCTGCAGGTCCTGGGGCAGCGCCAGCATCGAGTCGTACACCTTGCACTGCAGCTGGCCGGTGCTCTGCACCACGCAGGACATCCACAGCCCCTCCCACATCACCTGGGCCACCACGATGCTGTTGCCGATGAAGGCGGTCACCTTCCACAGGGGCAGGGCGCAGGACACCAGGGTCCCCAGCCAGCCCAGCACGGCCAGCGTCATGCCCAGGAGCTCCAGGCCCGTTGAAGCCATCTGCCCCCTCGGTTAGGTCTTCTCGGCCCTGGGCGGCCCGGTTCACAGAGGGGTGCGTCCGACGCTGCCAAAGGGGGGGTCTGGGTGCCGCTGGGAACGGGCCGTCGGTGTCCTCGGCCGAGACAGTCAGTCCTCACATCTGTGAGCCTCTCGCAGGCGCCTTCTCGCTCTGTGCCCCTCGCAGGTGTGTCCCTGGTCCCGCACAGTCCTTCCCGCTCCGTTGAGTGGCTGGTGTCCCCTCGAGGTGCCTGCTGCTCCCGCTGCCACTCTGCAGACGCGTTCCCACCCCTGTCTGTCAGACCAGCTACGCGGAACCTCCCCTCCGACCCACCTTCAGGCTGGGGAGAGCCTCATCCCTCCGGCCGGCGCAGGATCCCGCAGGATCCGTACGGGGAGCAGCCGTACAGCCTCGCCCAGGGCACCCGGGGACTGAGGCTCCTGGCCACGGACACGGGGTTTTAAGGCCGAGGCAGGGGAGGAGCAACCAGACCAAGGCTGGGAGGCTGTGCTGCGGAGGAGGCGGGGGCTGGGCGGGTGTGTGTGTGTGTGTGTGTGTGTGTGTGTGTGTAGGTGTGGAGGGGAGGGGGAAAGAGCGTACCATGACCGGGAAGAAACAGGAGGAAAGAAGAACATCCATGCCCGTGGGAACCCAGAGACAAAGCAATGGTGAGCACTGGCCTGGTCGCTCACTTGGTTAGAGTGCCCTTGGCATATGCCATCCCCGGTCAGGCTACATACAAGAATTGACTGATGAATGCATAAGTAAGTGGAACCACAGATCTCTCTCTAGAAGAAGAAGAAAGGGAGAAGGAAAGAATGGTGAGACTCAGGGAGAAGACAGGAGCTCCAAATGTAACAGTTGGCTCAGAAGTGGGCGAGTTGGGGCTCAGCCCCCAGGCACCCCCTCCCTCGCCGTCTTCGCTCTTCTGGGCTGGCTCCTTTCTTGATGATGCAAAGGCACCCCAGCTTTTCCAGTATCGAGAACCCCCTCTCGCCCCTCCCCTGCGCTAGGAGCTAGGACTCTCTGGAATTCGATCTGCCTCCTGCCTCAGCCCAGCGGCCCTGGCGGCTCCCGGGGGAGGGGCCCCGCCCGCACCGTCTCCCAGGCGACAGGTGCCTGGCGCCCAGCTCAGGTGGCATCGTCCCGGCAACGGCCTAGAAAACCACCCCCCTCGCTCCTACCTCAGCCCAGGTATGCCCTCCCGCCCCCTCCACTGAAACCGGGGCCCAGCTGCAGTCTCCGGAGCCGGGGCATAAAGGGCCCGTTGTGGGAGCGGCGGGGGAGGAGCACGCAGGCCGGAGCGAGAGGAGAGGAGCAGGGACAGGAGCACTGGGTGCGGTGACGCCCAGGACCCTCTCATGCCCAGGGGAGGTGAGTGATGACTCTGGATGAGATACCACAAGAAAGGCCACAGGGGTCAGGCCCAGGTGACTCAGCTTTCTTTGAACCCTGCCTTGTCATCCTCAAGAGAGACGATCTTGATAGAAACATCAATGATGGGGACTGAAGGGTCCTGGGTTCGATTCTGGTCAAGGGCATGTACCTTGGTTGCGGGCACATCCCCAGTAGGAGGTGTGCAGGAGGCAGCTAATCGATGATTCTCTTTCATCAATGTTTCTGACTCTTTATCCCTCTCTCTTCCTCTCTTTAAAAAAATCAATAAAATATATATACTGGTGATCCAGCCCACAACCCAGGCCTGCGCCCTGACGGGAAATCAAACTGTGACCTCCTGGTTCATCCTCCTGATTCCTGGGTTGACACTCACCACTGAGCCACACCAGCCTGGCTGGAAGTAAATTAAAAATCACACACACACACACACACACACACAAAATACACAATAGCTCAACCCACTATTTTTGCTGGCAAAGGAAAGACAAAAGAGAAAAAGTATAGCTCTTTACCTACAAATACCATATCTTAGTATTTTTTTAAAAACAAATTGTTTTTTTATATTATTTTATTTTATTTTTTTATATATTTTATTGATTTTGTACAGAGAGGAAGGGAGAGAGATAGAGAGCCAGAAACATCGATGAGAGAGAGTCATCGATCAGCTGCCTCTTGCACATCCCCTACTGGAGATATGCCCACAACCAAGGTACATGCCCTTGACCGGAATCGAACCCGGGACCCTTCAGTCCCCAAGCCAACGCTCTATCCATTGAGCCAAACTGATCCTGGCCATATGTTAGTATTTTTAAAAAATATATTTTTATTGATTTCTGAAAGGAGAAAAAAAGCATCAATGATGAAAGAAAATCATTGATTGGCTGGCTCCTGCATGCCCGCTGCAGGGGTTCCAGCCCACAACAAGGGCATGTGTCCTTGACCAGAATCAAACCCAGGACCCTTCAGTCCGAAGGTCGATGCTTTAGCCACTGAGCCAAACCGGCTAGGGCTGTTAGTATTTCTTTAAGCATGGTCAAATGATTTTTATATTAGTATATCTCATAATGTGTTATCTAGATTGGTGACATGAAGTACAAACCAGTACAAAAGCTGTGATATATTGTCTTTCTAGATTTTATGGAGGTCATGAGACCAGCTCTGTAGCACAAAGGGTACCATTATATGTCCACAAATAAACCAAAATATTGGTGTACAATTGATATTTGACAAGGATGCCAAGATCTTTTAATAAAAAAAGAAAAGTCTCTTCAACAGATGGTGCTGAGAAAACTGGAGAACCACATGCAAAGGAATGAAGTTGGAACCCTATCTAACTCCATCTACAAAAATGAACTCAGGGTGGACCAACAACCTAAATGTAAGGTGTAAAACTATAACTTTCAGAAGAAAATATGGAGATAAATCTTAATGAATTCAAATCTGGCAATGGATGTGCGGATTTTACTCAAAAAAAGAAAAAGAAAGGCCCTCTCCCTCAAAACCCCGTGGAGCCCTGGCTCTCCCAGGCGGAGGGCAGCCCGGGAGTCACACAGACCGCGGCTCAAACCCTGCCCCAGCCCACCAGGTCAGATCTCGGAAAGTCAAGGCCCTTAATCTCCTTGGGTCAAAGAGCCCTTTGAGAAACCTCCTGAACCCCTCATTGGGGTGTGGGGCTGTGGACTCTGAAGCCCCTCCCTGGGTGCTAAGAATTGAGAGTTATTGTGTGAAGGAGGGGGAAGGGAGGGGCTTGTGAGGACTCTCAAAGGCAGCCCTCCCCGGGAGCCTCTCGCCTTCACGCCTCCAGAGGAAGACCGGAGGCCTGGCCACCCTGGAGGAAGTGCCCTCCTGGCACCCAGGAGGCTGAGAGTACCCCCTTCACACCCGGTCACCGCACCACTCTGCAGCCCGGGGGGAGGGGAGGGCACGAGGTGCTTCCCATCTGCTCAATGGGGCTCTATTTATAAATAATTATTTTTAAATTTTTCAATATATTTTATTTATTATTTATTTTTTGCAGAGAGGAAGAGAGAGGATAGAGTTAGAAACATCGAGGAGAGAGAAACATCTATCGGCTGCCTCTTGCATACCCCCTACTGGGGATGTGCCCGGAACCAGGGTACATGCCCCTGACCGGAATCAAACCTGGGACCTTTCAGTCCGCAGACCAACGCTCTATCCACTGAGCCAAACCAGTTTCGGCTTATTTTAAATTTTTAAAATTCATTTTAGAGACAGGAAGAGAGAAACATCTACCACTGTTCTTCCCATTCATGCCGCATTGGCAGCTCCTGTCTGCGCTCTGACTAGATATCAAACCCAAAACCCTGGCCCATCTGGACGGTGCTCCAACCCACTGGGCCACCCGGCAGGGCTTTGAATGATTCTAATTTCAGATTGGTGTGTTGCTCTTTAGGATATTTTAAGAGAAGTTCATACTTTCATCAGATTTTGCAAAGGGATGGTTGACCCCCAAAAAGCTTAAGAACCTCTCAAATGGGGAGACTGAGGCTAGAGCTAATCGGTGAGTCTGTGAGTGAGCCACTGTGGATGGTGTTAGGTCCAGGCAGGGGGGAAGCCCAGAGCCCATACAAGCATCTGCAAGGTGGACAGTGACAAAGATAGCTGGCTAGCTGGCGCTTCCTAGGGCCTTCCTAGACCCCTGGCCCCAGACAGGAATTCCACACCTCTCGTGCCCTCCACCCTCCCCTCCCTAAACAGCTGTAGAAAAGAAGTACCTAAGCCGCCTTTTGGCGCGAACTTCCCTGGCCCACCCTCAGACCAAACCTCCTCCCTTTTAATCGCCTGGATTCCGTGTCTTGCTTCTGCGATGCAAACCTCTCAGCTGGGACCTTACAGATGGGGCTTCTCTAACCCTGGTACCTGCCTGGTGCCTCCCCTCAGGGTCTGGTGCCACCCATAGGGCTATGGGGAAGTGCTGTCCAGTAAGTGGGGCTGGCTCCTGACGCCTGAGAACCGGAGGGGAGTGCGACGAGAGCAGGCTGTGATGGACACGGGGACTCGTGCGGGTGTGTCCAGCATCCTAGGCCTCACAGTGCATGGGGAGGGGGCCTCTGAGAAGAAAGGCAAATAGAAGGAGGCTCTGAGCAGCAGGGCTGCCAGGAATCCAGCCCCACAGGTTTGGCAGGTGTCAGGTGGACTCACCAGCAGGGGTCTCTGGAGGGGCCCACTGACCTGCCCACAGGACTCGATCCGGGCCGCCAGCATGGGCCTCTGTGGGCCCACACCCAGAGCAAGCCTGCCTCCTGCCTGGCCATAAGGTGACACTCGTCCTGATTGGCCTGGGGCGTTCTGGTGTGAGCACTGCGTCCTGCATCCTGGGGAAGCAGGGACAGCTGGTCAGCCTTGCTGCCAGGGCCCACCAGTTCCACGGGCGGCTCTCAATCCTTAAGGTTCCCCGGGCTGGTTTGGCTCAATGGATAGAGCATCAGCCTGTGGACTCAAGGGTCCCAGGTTCGATTCCGGTCAAGGGCATGTACCTTGGTTGTGGGCACATCCCCACTGGGGAGTGTGCAGGAGACAGCTGATTGATGTTTCTCTCTAATCAATGTTTCTAACTCTCTCGTCTTCTCCCTTCCTCTCTGTAAAAAAAATCAATAAATATATATATATATATATATTTTTTAAAGAGATGTGCACTGGTTGTAGGCTTGGTTCCCAGTAGGGGGCGTGCAGGAGGTAGTTAATCAATGGTTCTCTCTTGTCATTGATGTTTCTATCTCTCTCTCTTCCTCTCTGAAATCAATAAAAATATATTGAAAACAAACAAACAAACAAACCCTTACCGTTGTCCCAGGCCCTGTGTGGGGCTGCCACCCCGGGTAATGTAAGGCAATCAGAGGACCCTAATTTATTTTTAGATCTTAGTGTTTTGGCCCCAAATCTCTACACTCAGACAGGGAGAGACCCCACAAGGACTGGCCAGCCACATGGGAGTTGGGTGCCCAGAAGATAAAGATAACCCCGCCTCCGGAGACCAGTCCCCGCTGGAGGTACCTCCAGCCAGCCGGCCGCAGCTTCCTTCCCAGACACGCCCATTCTTCCCTCTGTGATAAGGCGCCTGCCTAGAGGGCGAGGAAAAGTGGGAAAATTTGTCGCGGAACTGGAGAGACCGGCAGCGGGTGGGTGTGGCCGAGGACAGGTTCTTAGGGCTCCCAGACAAGAATGCATTTCCCGCCCTGAGGCCTCCTGGGATAGAGGCCAGGAGGCCCGCCCAAGCCCTCTCTCAGGCCCCGATCCACCGGGATTTGGTTGGATCTGGAACTGAAGGGTTAAAGTGGGAGCCTGAAGCAGGGACGGTGATGGGGCCGGAATGCCAGTGAGATGGAGACTCCCGCCCGCCCGAGGCCTAGCTTTTCACTGGCACGTTAACACTTCCTCTGGAATCCGTGCCCCCAGCTTCCTTCGCCCTGGAAGGAGGGGGATAGAACTTTCCCCGCCAGAGGGAGGAAACTCCAGAGGGAGGTGGCCTTGCCCTCCGCCCCCTCTGCAGGAGGGACAGACCTGGACAGGCTTTGTTCTCCTTGGGAGGGTGCAGGGCTGGGCAGGCTCCGGTGGGCAGAGAATACAGAGCCCCATCTTCTAGCCCACTCTTTTTAAAGTGTATTTTATTTGTCCTCACCTGAGAATATGCTGTTGATTGATTTTAAAAAGGGGAAACATTGCCAAAACCAGTTTGGCTCAATGGATAGAGCGTCGGCTTGGGGACTGAAGGATCCCGGGTTCGATTCCGGTCAAGGGCATGTACCTTGGTTGCGTGCACATCCCCAGTGGGGGTGTGCAAGAGGCAGCTGATTGATGACTCTCTCTCATTGATGTTTCTAACTCTCTATCTCTCTCCCTTCCTCTCTGTACAAAATCAATAAAATATATATATATATATATATATATTTTTTTTTTTTAAAGGGGAAACATCGATGTGAGAGAGACACTTATTCTTCGATTGCTTCCCATATGCATCCCAACCGACCTGGGGATCGAACCTGAACTCTGGTTATGTGTCCTGATTGGGAATCGAATCTGCTTTCTAAGATTTAAAAAAAAAAATACATTTTATTGATTTTTTTTTTTTTTACAGAGAGGAAGGGAGAGGGAAAGTTAGAAACATCGATCAGCTGCCTCTTGCAAACCCCCCACTGGGGATGTGCCTGCAACCAGAGTACATGCCCTTGACGGGGACCCTTGAACTACTGAGCCAAACTGGTTTTGGCTACCTATCTCACTCTTATGGGGGACCTTTGGGAAGATGATAATGGAGAATTGGTGATTACCAGACACCACGGTGCTGGCAGTGATCTGGGGGTGGGCTTAGACACCACATACTGCCTTGGAGAGGCGCCAGAGACCCTGGTATTATAATTAGAAAAGCAGGTCCAGGTTTCTGAACCAAAAGGTGTAGCTCAAACTTTGAGGTCCCATCAAGATTCTCCCATTGTGGCTAGGTGATTGGAGCGTTGGCCTGCGCCCTGAGGGATCTTGGGTTCAATTCCCACTTAAGGGCACATAACCGGGTTTCAGGTTCCATCAGGCTGGGAGGTGGGTGGGGCAATCAATGTGTTTCTCTTACATCCGATGTTTTTCCCTCTCCCTCTCCCTCCCTTCCACTCTTTCTAAAAATCAATGGGGGAAAAATAATCCTCCGGTGAGGAATATACACATTTTAAAGAATTCTCACTGGTTTCACACCCCCATTTTACAGACATGGAAACAAGCTAAGGAACTGTGGCCTACGAGTATGTGAGTGAAACATCACAAGCCTGACGCAACCCCAGACCCTGAGCACCGGCTTCAGAGCAGGCTCCTTGCCCAGCGCAGAGGGAATGCTGGGTACGCTGGGCCTCCTGGTGCTTCTCTCTGAGGGCAGCCCAGCAGGACAGCCCCATGGCTGCACCTCACAGCCAGCATCAGCTACCCGCTCCTTCCCCCCCTTCCTGTGCCCGGAAGCCTCTGCAGAGTCACACCTGGACCTGAAACCACCCTCCACCTGGCTCCCTTTCCCGCGTCTGTGTACGGGATGCGGAGAGCACCTGTGTTTGCTTGCCACTGGCAGCCGCCACTCCCTGGGCTCTGGGTCAGACCTGGGGTCAGCCCCACTCTTGGGATGCACTGGACGAGACACAGCTACCCTAAGCTCAGGAGCCTCCTGGCTGTAAAAGGAGGGAGAAGTCTGCCCTCCTCATCCCCGGAGTCACCAAGGACATTTGCCCAGGCCTCCAGCTCCGCCTAGGCCCCGGGGATCACTACAGGCGTTATTTTGTCAAGAGCGTAATGGGGGTTCCACTTGTAAAAGTGGGCAGACTCCGTTAATTGGGCAGCAACGGGCTTTATTATCAGGTGCAATTGTCAGCTTTCAACCAGCAGCAGTGGTCCAGCTGGAGTTTTGAGGGTGGGGTTGCCTTCTGGAAAGATACACAGGATCTTGACCTTCCTGGTTACCGCCTGATCCTTAGCTGAGAGGAGAGGGAGAGGACAGGGCCTAGAGAGGGTGAGGAAGCAGCAGGCCAGCAGGAGTGAGAACTCGGCCATAATCCGACAAAGGGGAAAGACCGGTCATTCTGTTCTTCCTGGCCCAGCGAGAGCTTCATCAAGGTCCCAGTTCCCTAGGCTCCTGCCTGGGGCCTCGAAGGGCAGCCAAGGCTCCAGGTCAGGGAGGGGTGGAGCCGAAAACACAGTAAAGGCAGCTGGGAAGACAGCTCAGGAGATGGGCCAGCCCCAAAGGGAAAAGGACACTATCTATATGCCTAAATGTCACTTTATTTGAAAAAAGGGTCTTTGCATGTGTCATTAGGTTAAGACTCGAAAGATGAGGTCATTCTGGACTTAGGGCGGGCCCCATATCCCATAAAAGGTGTCACTGGAAAAAAAAAAAAAAAAAAAAAAAAAAAAGCCCTAACTGGTTTGGCTCAGTGGATAGAGCATCAGCCTGAGGATGGAAGGGTCCTGGGTTCGATTCCGGTCAAGGGCATGTACCTTGGTTGCGGACACATCCCCAGTGGGAAGTATACAGGAGGCACCTGGTCGATGTTTCTGTCTCATCGAGGTTTCTAACTCTCTCTCTCCCTTCCTCTCTGTGGAAAATCAATAAAATATTAATAATAATTGGAAGAAAAAAAAAAAAGAGAAGGAGCTTTGAAACACAGACACCGGGAAGAAGGCCGTATAAAAATGGAGGCAGAGACTAGAGTGATTTAGCCACAAGCCAAGGAAGGCCAGGCGCCACCAGGAGCGGAACGGGACCAGGGAGGATCCTCCCCTAGAGCCTTGGTAGGGAGCACAGCCCCGGTTTTGTACTCTGGCGCCCAGAGCTGGGAAAGAATATATTTCTGCTGTTTTAAGGCACCAGCTTGTGGCTTGTAGTGATCTGCCACCGCAGTCGCAGGAAACTCATGCTCTGCCTTTCTACTGGTAGCCCCAGGACCTCAGAGGTCCCCCAAGGTCGAGTTGGCTTCCTGATACTGCTCCTGAGTCGCTACAGAAGAGCCCATTGAGATAGGGTGTCTGCCTGGTTACCTGAGCCCGAGCTACCCGAGTAACAAAGAGAACTTTATTCGGAGTTGGAGCACGCCGGCAGAAACTGGCAGGCTGGCCCGGGAGGGAGAGCAGGTGGAGAGGGAAAAGGACAGGGGCTTCCTCTCCTGACTCATCCTGGGATCCTTCCTGTCCCGTGGGGAGGCCGTCACAGGCCTTGCTCCAGCGTCCAGGATCGACTGTCCGTCAACACCGCTGTTTTCCTGGCGCAGCCAGGCCCTGGGGACCCGTGGATCTGTTTCAGCTGAAAGTATGACTTAAGATCTGGAAGGCAAGATCTGAGTTTCCCAGAAGCCATACACACCTAAGTAGAGGAAGTGGCATCCAAACCCTCTATTTTATCAAAGAAAACGAGGCAGAGCCCTTAGTAAGTCCTCTGATCTGTCTCTTGCTTCAACAGTTTGGACGGAACAGACCAGGGATGCCTCTTCCAGCCTCTGACCACCTTCCAACCTCTTTTCTAGTCACCACCTCAGGCTTCCTCAGCGACCAGACCAGCCAGCACCATTTTTTGCCTATTGCTGAACAGCCATGAGCTCCCATGGTCAGGATTATTCTACCGAGGTAAAGGCTGCAGCCAACCTGCGTCTGTGGGCCTCCCACACCTACCTCTCCCTGGGCTCTATTCACCAGACAGTGTGGCTCTGAAGGGGTGGGCCTCCTCCCCTGAGCTGTGGGTTGGCCGAGGAGAAGCTCAAGAGAGCCTTTTATATATATATTATTGATTTTTTACAGAGAGGAAGGGAGAGGGATAGAGAGCTAGAAACATTGATGAGAGAAACATCGACCAGCTGCCTCCTGCACACCCCCCCACTGGGGATGTGCCCGCAATCAATGCACATTCCCTTGACCGGAATCGAATCCGGAACCCTCCAGTCCGCAGACCGATGCTCTATCCACCGAGCCAAACCAGTTTCGGCTCAAGGGCGTCTTTAAAAAAAAACAAACTAATGTTTTGTTGTTGTTCATCCTCACCCAAGGATATTTTTTCATTGATTTTTTTTTTTTTTTTTTTTTTTTTTAAGAGAGAGAGAGAGAGAGAGGAAACATCAATGAAAGAGACACATCGATGGGTGGCCTCCTACACGGAATGAAGTCTACAACTCAGGTACATGGCCTTGACGGGGATCAAACCTGGGGCCTTTCTTTTTTTGTTTGTTAATTCTCACCTGAGGATATTTTTCCATTGATTTTCAGAATGGAAGGAAAGGGGGAGAGACAGAGAGAAACATTGATCTGAGAGAGATTAGTTGCCTCTGGCACACACCCCAACCAAGGCCAGGGATCGAGCCTGTAACCAAGGTACATGCTCTTGACTCGAGTCAAACCCGGGACCCTTCAGTCCTCGGGCCTATGCTCTAGCCACTGAGCCAAACCGGCTAGGGTGAGAGGGTCTCTTAGAAGATGCAAAACCAGTACAGTTGCTGAGTTATCTTCTAGGAGGTGCTGAAGCCTTCCCAAGATGATGGGCAAAACTCGGGATGCCATGGAAGCCACTGTGGTTTTGGAGAACCCAAACCAAGCTCTTCGGATGTGCACGTCCTGCATTTTACCTGCACAAACCCGCATCTCTGTGACTTCGTGGAGAACCAAGCACCTCCTGAATGAGGAGGTGGAACTCACCAAGATGGGTGCCTACCTCACTGACTCCACAGGCCGACTGGCCCCCAGGCTGGGTTGAGGAAGTATCTCTTCAAAAGGCTCCCCCTCAAGCATCACTAGGAACTTTGGGGGCCCTCTGCATTCCCCTGGTGTCTTTTGCCTGAGCCACTCTCTGAAACCTCCAAGCATCCTTTTAACCACACTGGATCCCTCTCCCATGCATTGGGCCAAATGGAAACACACAAACAAAAAAAAAGCTTTTTGCAGCTAAAAAGAAAGGGAAAAAAAGAAACATTTTAAGTGCATTTTAAACTGTTGTTTCATTCCTCAAACCACGTGCTGTGGGCGCCGAGACCCACTCGCCCTGATCCCCAGCCAGCTTATCAGCCCAGGGAGTGAATTACATTCTCAAATAACCAGGCAAGAGGCTTGCTGTGGAGTAGGAAGAGAAGATGGAAAAAAATGGCTTTATTTTCAGACACGCTGCTTTCTCCCCCCCGAACCCGGGCTTCTCCCCTGGCGCTCCCCTCTTCTCCAGCCTGGGCGCTGACACACGCATCCTGACTCTGCCCGCGTGGGAGGCGGCGAGGAGCGCGGTCCTGGGTCCAGGGAGGGTGTGTACCCACGCGTCCGCCGGCGGGCCGGGCCGGGCGGTCAGTAGGGCGGCAGCAGGAACCAGTGCGGCGGCGGCAGCGGCGGGGGGAAGGGGTGCGGCGGGGGGAAGGGGTGCAGCGGGGGGAAGGGATGCAGCGGGGGGAAGGGGTGCAGCGGCCAGGACTCCCGGGGCGCGGGCGGCGCCAGCAGGTTGAAGGGCGAGGGCCGCGCGGGCAGCGGCGGCAGCGGCTGCGGGGGCGCCTCCTCTATGAGCGGCGGGCGGCCGCGCGCGCCCACGGGCCCGGGCGTGGCGGCGATGGCCGTCTCCGGGAGCGGCGGCAGCGGCAGGTGCCCGGAGAGCGGCGCGGGCGCGGGCAGGCGGGGCAGGTGCTGCAGGGCCAGCGCGGCGGCGGGCGGCGCCGGGACGCAAGCCTCGGGCGGCAGCTCGGGCAGCGCCAGGTGCGCGCCGGGGCCCCAGGGCGCCAGCGGCTCGGGGCGCAGCGGGAGCGAGGGCAGCGGGGGCAGCTGGGCCAGGGCGAGCGCCTTGGACGGCGGCGGCCCGGGCCGGAGTTCGGGAGGAAGGCCAGGCAGCGGCGGGTGCGGCAGGATCGGCGGCGGGGACAGCGAGAGCGACGCGCGGGCCCGGCCCGGCCGTGAGCGGGCGCGGGCGAGCCGCGGGTGCGAGCGGGAGCGAGAGAACCGCGTCGCCAGCTTGATGGTTGTCCGCTGCGCCGGGGCGCCGCTCGGGCAGCCGGTGCGCACTTCTTCCCTCCGTCTGGAGTGTATGGGAGACCGCCCGGCCAATCAGAGCCGGGCACCGGTGCGTCCCAGCCAATCAAGAAAGAGTGTCCCGCCGGGCTACGCCTCTTTTCCCCGAGGGCACTAATATCCCTGGCAGCCAATCAGAGGCAGCAGCGCTCTGTCTCCGGTCCAGCCAATCACTGTGTCCCCCGGCGCCTCGCGCTCCGCCCACTTTCCCTGACCGCAGGCGCCGCACACGCACGCCGGGCGCCCCCGCCTGGCCCGAGGGACCACTGAGCCGCTGCGAGCCCCTCGGCCCGCACCGCCCACCCACCTGCAGCTGCCCATGCGGAGAGTGGGTGGCTCTCCTCTTTTTGTAATGCCGGACTGATGTGCCAGCACGCGGGTCAAGATCTTCGGAGATTTCCACTAAGTTATTTTATAGGAAAGATAAAGGGATATCAATTCTGTCCCGGCCGGTATAACTTAGGAAGATGTTACTGATTAGATTTCCGTTAGAGCATCGACCACATAGGGTTCAATTCCTAATCAGGGCATAGACCCAGGTTGTGGGTTTGAGCCCTAGTCGGATGCATATAGGAGGCAGTCGAATTTCTCTCTCTTTCCTCCTTTCCTCTCTCTCTGGAATCAATGAAAAACATATCCTCTGGTGAGGATTTTTTAAAAATTAAAACTATATTAATTCAATAGCAAAGCTTGATTGACATGTAGCATTTGTTAATATTGTTAAGAATAGTAGATGACATGGGTGAAAATCATTAAAAAAAAAAAAAGAATGGTCAATTTACTTATATAGAAACCTTCATAATATTAGGACATTTCTAGGTGGGTACTGCCCTCTGAGACAGTCTGCTTAGGGCCCTGTGCCCAGGTGTTGGCTCCTAATCCTGTTCTCCAGGAAAGAGATGATGTGGTTTATTCCATACCTCAGGGAAGAGAGATATATGAGGAGACATTTTGGGCATTTTAAAAAATCAGTAGTTCTGTGAAAAAGCAAAAGTCTATAATGATTCTCAAATACAGCAAAATCAAATGAGGGAAATTAGGCTGGGATTCCAACAATGTTTACAGAATCTCCCAAAGGTTGATCCCCAAAATGTTGTGCATACTGCAGTAACATTTGATCTCCTCCTAAGTTATCGTAAACCAGGCCGTAAAGATGAACTAAGTTCCTCCTAGAGTGCCAAGTCCCATCAACTCTATTCAACTTGAATTCATTTTTTTCTCTTTTAAAAAATATTATTGATTTCTAGAGAGAGAGGAAGGGACAAGGAGAGACAGAAAGAAACATCAATATTCGAGCGAAATGTGGATCGGCTGCGCTGGGGACTGAGCCCTCAATCTGGTCATGACCTGTGACCTCCTGGTTCTTAGGTCGATGCTCAACCACTGAGCCATGCTGGTTGGGCCAATTTGAATTCTTTTTTTTTTTTTAATAAATATATTTTGTTGATTTTTACAGAGAGGAAGGGAAAGGGATAGAGTTAGAAACATCGATGAGAGAAAAATATCGATCAGCTGCCTACTGCACACCCCCCACTGGGGATGTGCCCACAACCGAGGTACATGCCCTTGACCGGAATCGAACCTGGGACCTTTCAGTCCGCAGGCCAACGCTCTATCCATTGAGCCACACCAGTCAGGGCCCAACTTGAATTCTTCAGTTAAAACTTCACCAGGTTGCAAGAAGAGGTGTGGGTTTGGAAAGACTCAAAACACAGAAGCTCATAGAGACTGATCCTGTAACTGGGTCAAAGTTCAGAATAGAGGGTCAATTCCCAGCCTCCACTCCAGACCCAGCCTCGGAGAGTAACTTGTGCTGCCTTCCGGGGTGAGTCAATGTGCAATCACGAGAGGAGAAACTAAAGTGACCCGGTAGTACTGACGCGGATAGTGGATTAGTAACTGGCTTGTAAGATGTTTGAAAACATCCAGTAATCTGAGATAAGTGTCTCATTTGTTCAATTGCAGGGGTGCTTAGGAAGATGTCACTGATGAGATTCGTCCCCACCCTCCATCAAGTAGATTATCTGTAAATAATAGTATGAAATACCTAAGGGAACTGAATTAATCAGAGTTGTACGACCAGTAAAATATTTTAGGAGAGCACCAACCTGTCAGATTTATAATATAATGGAACATCAATCAAAGAATGTGAAAGTGAATTTTATATCCAAATTATACGATTAATCAGTAAAATGATGTCCAGAAGCCAGTGTCAAGCCTTAAGGAAAATGAGATTTTAGTTTAATAAATTGTTAAAAACTAAGACACAAATAATACACAAGCTCCCTAACAGGGATGTGGCTCCCCCAATAGATTGTTGTCAAGGGATGGCCCTTCCCCGAAGGCAGGCCTGTCTGTTCTGTTCTCTTGGTCTCTCCCATCAGAGCAAAGCCCGGAGCACACAGCCACACAGCTTGCCGAATAAATGAATGAATGAATGAGTGAGTGAGTGAATGAATGAGGTGCAAAGTGGAGACTGTAGGCCCAGGGGGCTCTAACCCCAGGCAGCCAACCCCACCCCCTCACCCCGGCCATGGCACACACAGGCAAACAGAAGCACATCGCCTTTATTAATCCTTCCAGCCCGCAGCCGACCCCCAGCCGGGACCAGGCCCAAGGCCTGGCCGTCCTTGCCAAGCAGACCGGGCTCTGGTCCGGAGGCTCTCAGGATGACCGAGGATCAGCTCAGGGGCTCAGCACTTCCCAAAAGGGCAGTGGCCTGGGAAGAGGTGGGGCAGAGCTGTGGTGAGGTGCCCCCTCCTCGCCACCTGGGGGCAACGAGCCCCTCCCTCCTCTGGTCTCTGAGGCCAGTCACTCAGCGGACTCCAGGGGGTCTGAGAGCCTGGCATCCCTCCCAGGAGCTGGGGGCATTGAAAGGGTGGCAGTGGTGGCATGGGGAGCGGGGACAGGGCCATGTGCCCCCCTCACCTCCATAGCCATTGTCCAGCGGGCCAGTGCTGCCTCGCCGCACCTCAGCGCCTCCTAAGGTACAATCAAGCCCGGGACCCAGGTCACAGAACTTTCCAGGGCTCCCCGCAGCTTCATCCCAGGCCTGGGGAGAACCCCACTCACCAAAGGGTCTGGGGCCCGGCTCCGGCCTCAGCTGCTCATAGGGCCCTGGAGAGGGGGACGGAAGGGAGGAGCACTGCTTGGTCTGGTCTGTCACTTCCTCTTCTTAGTCCAGGTTCCAGGCTCAGGGCCCCTGCTCTACCTCTCCTCCAGTCCCATTTATCCCCGTCCCCTCATTCTTCCTCCACCATGAATGTCCCCCCATCTCCGTAGGGCTATGGGGTGGGCCTGGGCTCAGGACCAGCTCCCTACAGCCACCCCCACCCCCTCAATGTTCTTCCACACACCCCATTACCTGGCTGGCTTTCGAGCCCTGGATATGCACCTCCGGCCTCATATCCGGGGTTCCAGGCAGCCCCCCAAGGCTGGAGGGAGGGCCAAGGAGAGCCCCGCAAAGCCTCAGTCTGACCTGCAGGAGGAGCGCTTCTGTGGGAACCACTGGCCACTGGACCTGAACACCCAGAATGCCCCAGTCCTCCCGGAGCCTCAGAGCCCCCACCCCCCAACAGGCCTTGCCAGGGTTCACTCTGCTCCCTGAACTCTCATTTCTCACCGTTTCCTTCAGAGGCTGGAGCTGCAGCTTCGGGGTACACCAGCGCTTCTTCACCGTACCCTGCGAGGCCCATGTGCTTCATTCCTGATCAGACCTTGGGGTCCCCTCCCCTCACCCCCTGCCTGCACTCTGCCCCCGGATCCAACTCACGGTCTCTGAAGCCATCGGCCCCGGGGAACCCTGAGGAGGAAAGAGGCCAGAGGCATAAGCAGCCCCCGAGCCAGGAGCCCCTCCAACCTCCCCGACCCACCCCCCCTTCCAGGCACCTGGCTGCAGGAGGGCCCCGGTGAAGACCCCGGCGCCCAGGCCGCGGTTCCCGTAAGTGAAACCTGCAGGAGACGGATGGAGAGGGGCTGGGTGGGGGTGGGTGGACGGCAGTGGGGAAGCTATGGTGACCAGCTCCTGGAGAGACAGACTGACTCACACGGAGGTCACCCAGAGGGTGACATCCCCCCACCCTCAGCAAACTAACCCTGCTCAGCTCCTGGGAGCCTTCCCTGACTCCCCTCCGGGCGGTGTCCCTTCCCTCCTGGCCTCCGTCTGTCACCCCACCCTCGCCTGAAATAAGATCACGCCTGCTTCTGCCCACCATCGTAGCCCAAAGCATAGTAAACGTGAGCTGGGTGAGTAAGGAGAGACAGACATGACAGAGATAGCGACCAGGAGGGCTCATCATGAAGGAGGTGCCAGGATGTGCCCAAGATGAGGGCCCGGGATGGGTATGGGGGGCGGGGGAGAAACTCACCAACTGTCTGAGGTTTGAGGCCACCATCAAAGCCTAGAGGAGAGGAAACAGGGGTCAGAGATGGGGTCAGAAATGGCCACAAGGTGGGTGTGGGGTGGGAGGAAGAAGAATTCAGATGTGCATGCATGCATATAAGCCTAGCCCCGTGGTCGGCAAACTGCGGCTCTTTGGCCCCTTGAGTGTGGCTCTTCCACAAAATACCATGGCCTGGGCGAATCTATTTGGAAGAAGTGGCGTTAGAAGAAGTTTACGTTTAAAAAATTTGGCTTTCAGCCGAAACCGGTTTGGCTCAATGGATAGAGCGTCGGCTTGGGGACTGAGGGATCCCGGGTTCGATTCCGGTCAAGGGCATGTGCCTTGGTTGCGGGCATATCCCCAGTGGGGGGTGTGCAGGAGGCGGCTTATCGATGACTCTCTCTCATCGATGTTTCTAACTCTCTATCTCTCTCCCTTCCTCTCTGTACAAAATCAATAAAATATATTTTAAAAAAATAAAATAAATAAAAATAAATAAATAAAAAATTTGGCTTTCAAAAGAAATTTCAATCGTTGTGCCGTTGATATGTGGCTCTGTGGACGCATGAGTTTGCCGACCACTGGTAACCAACGGACACAGACAACAGGGGGGTGAGGGCATGAGTGGGGGGAAAGGGGAAAGTATGGGGGGATGAGGACACATATGTAACACCTTTATCAATAAATAAATTTAAAAAAAGAATGCCAACGAGGGCCTCTCACCCAGTCCTGCTCCGGGTCCGTAGCCATTTGAGGGGCGGAACGCTGGGGAGAGAACTGAGATCAGGGGGAAGACCACACTTTCCCAAGGATGGATCTTAGGGACTCTGAGGAGGAAGAAGGGACTCCTTCTACCCACAGGGAGAGGAATCGGGATAACTGCGTTTAGAAAGCAGCACGAGAGGAGGAGGGCGGACTCGGGAGGGACCTTCCTGGCCGGAACAGCTGGGCAACCTGGGAACAGGGTCATGGGGAGTGGGCCTGACCTGGACGGGGACAGAGGCAAGCGGACGCACACGCACACCTGCTTTCTGAGGCTTCAGTCCCCACGGGAAGGCTGGCGTCGGTGCTGGGAGGAGAGCCAGGGGGCCGAGTGAGCCCAGGGCCCGGCAGGTCGGGAGCGCCCCGGCCTGCCACGGGGGACAGGGTTGCGGGGGAGCTGCCATAGTGGGGGTCGCAGGGGTCTCAGAGCCCGAGTTCAGGCTTTTCCTCAGTCGGCTCACAAGCCTCAGTCTCAGCTGAAGAACGGGCGTGGGGGCTTCTGAGCAGCCCAGCCAGCCCAGCCCCTCCTGGGACCAGATACACCCCCTGTCCCCCATTGCCACCCACACCACACTGACCTGGGAACCTGCCATTCTGCCCCGGGGCAGCGGGCTGGGGCTTGGAGCCCCAGCCACCTGCTCCATCAGCAGGGCCTCCCGGAGTGGGAAGCCTGGGGTGAAGCAACGGAGGAGCCTTCCCATGGCAGGGACCTAGAACGGGGGGTGGGGGAGGGGAGAAGGAGTGGGCCCAGCCTGGCCTGGGTCTGGCCAGCCCACCGGCCTGCAGTAGCTTCTGGGGGGACCGTTGGCCAGGCCAGAAAAAGGCCGGTTCCTGTGGCTCACAACCTGCTCCGGGGACCAGGGGACCCAGCCCCCTGGCATGGTTTCTGCTATTTGCCCACCTCGCCCCAAGGCCTTTCAGGCCACCCCCCAGCCCCTGGGGCCTCACCTGCCTGGGCGCCCAGCCCGTTTCTGCTGCCATATCCTGGGGAGAGGAAAAGCAGGGGCGTGAGGGGTGTTTAGGGGCCGGGGGGCCGGAAGGAGAGAGAGGAGAAGGCACAGGACAGAGACAGGGGCTCTCACACTTGCCTGGCTTCTGAGGTCTCATGCCCGCATCCTGGCCTGCAGGAGAAGCAGAGAGGCAGCTTCAGAGGGGACAGCGCCTCCCCAGGGTGACCCTCTCTACCTGATCCCGAGACCCTGGCTGTACTCACCAGGTGGGGGCCCATTACCCGGTGTGTATCCTGGAGGGAGAGCGGGCATGAGGGCTGGGCTGGGGGTGGGGGAGGCTTCAGGTGGAGGTGGCGGGGGGCAGGGTGGGCTCACCTGGCTTTGGAGGGCTCATGCCCCCTGCGAGGCCTGGGGAGAGACAGACGGAGGCTGAGTGACAGGTGGATGCCATTCTGCCCCTTCTCTTTGCCCCATGGGACCCTTAGACACCTCTTCCCTCCGCCTCCCAGAACTCCATGCCTGCCCTGCCTCCCTCATCTGGCTGGGCCCCTTCCCTCGGGAAGGCTCCTTCCAGCTCCCAGCACATCTCTGTAAACGGGGGAGACAGGCAGGAGTTTTGAGGGGTCACAGATGAAGGGAACAATTTCTTTTTTTATTATTTTTATTTTTAAAAAATATTCTTTATTGCCAAAACCGGTTTGACTCAGTGGATAGAGCGTCGGTCTGTGGACTGAAAGATCCCAGGTTTGATTCCCATCAAGGGCATGTATATTGATTGCAGGCACACCTCCGGTGTGGGGTGTGCAGGAGGCAGCTGGTCAGTGTTTCTCTCATCGACGTTTCTAACTCTATCCTTCTCCCATCCTCTCTGTAAAAAATCAATAAAATATTTTTTAAAAAATATTCTTTATTGATTTTTTTTACAGAGTAGAAGGGAGAGGGATAGAGAGTTAGAATCATCAATCAGCTGCCTCCTGAACACTCCCTACTGGGTATGTGCCTGCAACCAAAGTATATGCTCTTTACTGGAATCGAACCTGAGACCCTTGAGTCCCGAGTCTGTAAGCCACTGAGCCAAACCAGTTATGAGGGAATAGTTTCTGGGGGTAGAGAAGAGGGGGGTCCAATCCGGACACTAATTTTAATTCTGGGGATGTTTCTAACATCACCGAGCGATTTCCAGGGACCAGCTGGGTGTCTTAAAATCCTGACACCATCTCTGGAGACAGGCACAGTCCCACAATACTGCTCCTCCCACTTCCGGTGCCAGATGCTCTTCCAGGCTGTCATCTGTGCTTCTGACCCACCAGCTATATAAGTCAGAAGTTCCGATGACCCCTCTTTGGGTTCAATTAACTTTCTAGAGCGTCTTCCAGAACTGAGGAAAACAGGTCCCAGACCACAGGTCTATTATGAAGGGATATAGCTCCGAAACAGCCGGTGAGCAGAATGTGCAGGGTAAGGTCTGTATGTGAGAAGGCATTCGGAGCGCCCATGCTCCAGCCCATCACCCTTCTCTCCACCCCACCTGCTTCCCCCACTGGAGGGAAGCTCTCCCAACCCCGTCCTTAGGGATTTTATTGAGGCTTCAGTACACAGGCACGATGGGTTAAGTCATTGGCGGATGGAGACTGAACTCAGTCTCCACCACCGCCTCCTCCCGGAAGTAAAGGGGAGGGATTAAAAGTTGCAGCCCTCCAATCACAAAGTGGCAACCAGTCCCCACCCTCAGGTGACCTGGGGGCTTTCCAAAAGTCGCCTCATTAACAGCAAAAGAACTTAGGAAATTCCAAAGCTTTTGAGAGCCAACTCTGTGCCAGGAATGGGAGAAGACCAAATGCATATTTCTTTCTTTCTTTCTTTCTTTCTTTCTTTCTTTCTTTCTTTCTTTCTTTCTTTCTTTCTTTCTTTCTTAAACATATTTTATTGATCTTTTACAGAGAGGAAGGGAGAGGGATAGTTAGAAACATGGATGAGACAGAAACATCGATCAGCTGCCTCCCGCACACCTCCTACTGGGGATGTGCCCCCAACCAAGGTACGTGCCCTTGACCAGAATTGAACCTGGGAATTTTCAGTCTGAAAGCCGACGCTCTATCCACTGAGCCAAAATGGTTTTGGCCAAATGCATATTTCTTACCATAATCGCAGCATCACAGTGTGGATAAAAAGAAAGGGTTACCTGGCTTCTGAGGCTGCATGCCCTCACCGCCGCCTAGAGAAGAGATGGGAGCAGGTGAGGTGCCCCCGCCCACCCACGGCGTCTCCTCTAGGACTCAGCATGCGGCTCCCCAGGACCCTCTCCACTACCTGCTCCGGGGCTGATGGGAGCCGCAGGGCCTGTGGGGACAGGAGAGGGACAGGCGGGAGGAGGCTGGCTGCTGGGCTGCCTTTCCTCCCAGTTCAGGCACCAGAAGCCGTGGGGTCTCTCCTGCCTCCTGCCACCTCCTTTCAATGGCCGACCCTGAGTGCTCCCGGTCCGGTGGGGCCCATGAGAGGACCCTGAGAACTGGATCGGGGTGAGGACACCTTCTCCCGCCACTGGCCCCTCCTCTCCTCCTTTCCAGCCTCTCCCAGCCCCTCAGGACCCAGCTGTTTGCACCATCCTGAGCAGGGGCCAGAGGAGCAGAAAGGATGGACAGGAGCTTGGGGCGCTGGCTGAGGAGGGGTGAAGGCTGGCAGGGGGAGGAGTGGAGCCAAGCCGGAACCAGGGAACATGGAGGTTGTCCCTGATCACCAATCCGGCCCCTCAAAGGCTTGTGGGGAGGAGGGAGAGGACACCCAGATACGGATGCCACCTCAGACCCCACCAGTCGTACCCAACTAGGCTTCCAGCCCACTCTGGAATCCAGGCCAAGGGGGGTGGGAGGAATAGGAGGAGAGGAGAGCTAGCAATATCTAACTGGGGTGTGAGTAGGTGCCAGGAGCCCTGAGTTTTGAAGATGTGGACAAAGAAGAAAGAGAGGCAGGGGAGAGGCTCACCTGGCTTCTGGGGTTTCATGCTGGCTCCAAAGCCTGTGGAGAGACAGGCAGCAGTGAGGGACCCCAGACCCCATCCCTGTGCCTCCCCAGAGCCCCGGCCCACCCCTACCTGGTGCATGGCCATTCTGAGCTGCAGGGCCTGTGGGGAGAAGGTGGGGGGTGATCAGTGGGGCTGAGGGGCTGAGGGGCTGAGGCCAGCCCTGGGGCCGCCTGGTCTTGCTCCCACTTCTCACCCCGAGGTCCTTGGTGCCCTCACACCCTTCACTCCCGAAGCAGGGAGGGTCCCTCTTCCTGGAGGTGTGAGACCCCGCTCCATGCATTAGTGCTGAGGAAGGTGGTGAGAGCGAGGCTGACAGAAATGAGGAGGACAGGATGGCTGGCCCTCCCCGGGCCCAGGACTGGCACACCCCTCTCCAGGCCTGGGAGGCAGAGAGGTGACAGCCTCTGCCAGGCCCCCAGCCCTCCCTCCTGTCCCCCACCCCCCACTCCCTCAGGACCAAGCCCACTGCCCTCACCTGCTGGGGCTCCCAGTCCATTCCCAGGACCATATCCTGGGGAGGAAACACAGGGGGGCGTGAGGGGCGCTGTGTGGAGGGTCAGAAAAGCAGGACAGAGTCAGGCAGCCTCAGAGAGGAAACCGGGGTATGGGGGGTCCTCACCTGGTTTCTGGGGCTTCATGCCTCCCCCAAAGCCTGGAAAGGATGTGGGAGCAGCTGAGGGACTCAGAGCCCCTCTCAGGGCCTCCCCGGGTGCCCACCCACTCCCCTCCTACCTGCTCCAAAGCCGTTCTGCGGGGCTGGGCCTGGGGGGAAGGGAGGGTGAGCTGAGGGCCCGGGGGTCTGGCTGAGGTGGAGGACTCCTCTTAGGCCAAGTCAGAAAGCTGGGTCCTAGAGAGTTCCAACTAGTGCCTCCCAATTATTCACCAGTCCTGTCCCTCCCAAGCCTGGGAGGGAGGGAGGCAGGAGACACGCAGACATAGACCCTAACTCTCGTCCCTTGCCCCCTAATATCACCTGGCTGGGCTGGGAGACTGTGCCAATTCCCTTTTCTGAATCCTGGGGATCCAGATCCAGGTGAGGGTGTGAATGAGGGGAGGGGCTCAGGGTTTGGGGGTGGAGAGAAAAGACTGCGGTGAGGCTCACCTGGCTTCTGGGGTTTCACACCCGCTCCAAAGCCTGTGGAGAGACAGGCAGCAGTGAGGGACCCCAGACCCATCCCTGTGCCTCCCCAGAGCCCCGGCCCACCCCTACCTGGTGCATGGCCATTCTGAGCTGCAGGGCCTGTGGGGAGAAGGTGGGGATGATCAAGCTGACTGTGGGGCTGAGGGGCTGAGGGGCTGAGACTAGCCCTGGGGTCCCCTGGTCTTGCCTCCTGCTTCTCTCCCTGGGGTTCTTGGCGCCCTGACACCCTTCACTCAGAAGCAGGGAGGGTCCCCCTTTTCCGAGTTGTGAGGGCCAGCTCCATACATTAGGGCTGAGGAAGGTATGAGAGAGCAAGGCTGACAGAAATGGGGAGGACACACTGTGGAGAACAGTGTGGAGTTTCCTCAAAAAATTGAAAATGGAACTCCCATTTGACCCAGTAATCCCACTCCTAGGAATATATCCTAAGGAACTAGAAACACCAATCAGAAAGGATATATGCAGCCCTATGTTCATAGAAGCACAATCTACAATAGCTAGGATTTGGAAACAGCCTAGGTGCCCTTCAGCAGTTGATTGGATCCAAAAACAATGGTACATCTACACAATGGAATACTATGCTGCCATAAAAAAGAAGGAATTCTCATCATTTGCAGCAACCTGGTTGGAATTAGAGAACATTATGCTGAATGAAATAAGCCAGTCAATAAAAGAAAAGCATCACATGATCTCACTCATTTATGGATAATAAGGAACATTATAAACTGATGAACAAAAAGATAGATACAGAGACAGTAAAGAGACAAACATACTGTCAAATTACAGCAGGAAGGGTAGGGAGATATTGGGGAGAGAAGAGATCAACCGAAGGACTTTTATGCAGGCATATAAGCATAACCAATGGACAAAAAACTCTGGGGAGGGAGGGCATGTATGGGACTGGGGGAGGGGGGATTGGTAATATCTTAATTAAAAACATGAGAAAGAAAAAAAAAGAAAGAAATGAGGAGGACACGATGGCTGTCCCTCCCTGGGCCCAGTATTGGCAAACCCCTCTCCAGGCCTGGGAGGCAGAGAGGTGACAGCCTCTGCCAGGCCCCCAGCCCTCCCTCCTGTCCCCCCTCCCCCAACCCCTCAGGACCAAGCCCACTGCCCTCACCTGCTGGGGCTCCCAGTCCATTCCCAGGACCATATCCTGGGGAGGAAACACAGGGGGGCGTGAGGGGCGCTGTGTGGAGGGTCAGAAAAGCAGGACAGAGTTAGGCAGCTTCAGAGATCAGAGGGCACAGGAATGGGGACAGGACCACTGAGGCCTCACCTGGCTTCTGGGGCTTCATGCCTCCCCCAAAGCCTGGAAAGGATGTGGGAGCAGCTGACGGACTCAGAGCCCCTCTCAGGGCCTCCCCAGGTGCACACCCGCTCCCCTCCTACCTGCTCCAAAGCCGTTCTGCGGGGCTGGGCCTGGGGGGAAGGGAGGGTGAGCTGAGGGCCTGGGGGTCTGGCTGAGGTGGAGGGAAAGGTGCCCTCTCTTAGGCCAAGTCAGAAAGCTGGGATCCTAGAGGGTTCCAACTAGTGCCCCCAATTATTCACCAGACCTGCCCCTCCGAGGCCCGGGAGGGAGGGAGGCAGGAGACACACAGACATAGACTGCCTTCCACCCCCTGTATCACCTGGCTGGGCTCAGAGGCTGTGTCATTCCCTTTCCCAAATCCTGGGGATCCAGATCCAGGTGTGGGTGTGAATGAGGGGAGGGGGCTCAGGGTTTGGGGGTGGAGAGAAAAGACTGGGTGAGGCTCACCTGGCTTCTGGGGTTTCACACCCGCTCCAAAGCCTGTGGAGAGACAGGCAGCAGTGAGGGACCCCCGACCCATCCCTGTGCCTCCCCAGAGCCCCAGCCCACCCCTACCTGCTCCATGGCCATTCTGAGCTGCAGGGCCTGTGGGGAGAAGGTGGGGGAGATCAAGCTGGCTGTGGGGCTGACGGGGGTCCCTGGTTTTTTGGTTTTATTTTATTGATATTTTTTGCAGAGAGAAAGAGAGAGGGATAGAGAGCTAGAAACATTGATGAGAGAGAAACATCAACCAGCTGCCTCATGCACAAATTCTACCAGGGATGTACCCGCAACCAAGGTACATGCCCTTGACCGGAATCCAAACTGGGACCTTTCAGTTCCCAGGCAGATGCTCTATCCACTGAGCCAGACTGGCTTTGGCTGGGGGTCCCCTGGTCTTGCCTCCCACTCCTCTCCCCATGGTCCTTGGCCCCCTGACACCCATCAGTCCCGAAGCATGGAGGATCCCTCTTTTACAAGGTGGGCAGACCCCGATCCATGCATTAGTGCTGAGGAGGGTGGCGAGAGAGCGAGGCTGACAGAAATGAGGAGGACAGGATGCTGTCCCTCCCCAGGCCCAGGACTGGCACACCCCTCTCCAGGCCTGGGAGGCAGAGAGGTGACAGCCCCTTCCAGGCCTCCAGCCCTTGCTCCTGTCCCCCCTCCCCCAACCCTTCAGGACCAAGCCCACTGCCCTCACCTGCTGGGGCTCCCAGTCCATTTCCAGGACCATATCCTGGGGAGGAAACACACGGGAGGGTGTGAGGGGAGCTGTGTGGAGGGGTCAGCGGAGCAGGACAGAGTCAGGCAGCCTCAGAGAAGAGGTGAGGGTGTGGGGGTCTTTCCCTCACCTGGATTCTGGGGGGTTCACTGCCTCTCCCAGGCCACAGGCCAACCCTCCATCTCCCCACTACCGGGCACCTAGTTCTCTGCCTCCCCCAGCCCAGGCCTGTGCCCCAACCCTAACCCCCTCTCCCTCTAAGAAGCCTGGGCTCCTGTCCCAGAGAAGGCCCAGGTGGGAGGGGGGAGGCAGGAGACCCCTAGACATAGACGTTCCCCCACCCCAGTATCACGTGGCTGGGCTCCAAGCTTGTGCCATTTTCTTTCCTGAACCCTGGGGATCCAGATCCAGGTGTGGGTATGAATGAGGGGAAGGGGTTCAGGGTTTGAGGTGGGGGGGGGGCGTGGATAGTAAAGACTGGGGTGAGGCTCACCTGGCTTCTGGGGTTTCATACCCGCTCCAAAGCCTGTGGAGAGACAGGCAGCAGTGAGGGACCCCAGACCCCATCACCGAGCCTCCCCAGGGCCCCAGCCCACTCCTACCTGGTGCATGGCCATTGTGAGCTGCAGGGCCTGTGGGGAGAAGGTGAGGGAGATCAAGCTGGCTGTGGGCTGTGGGGCTGAGGGGCTGAGACTAGCCCTGGGGGACCATAGTCTTGCCTCCTACTTCACTCCCCAGTGTCCGTGGTGCCCTGACACCTTTCACTCCCGAAGCAGGGAGGGTCCCCCTTCTGAGAGGTGTGAGACACGCTCCATGCATTAGTGCTGAGGAGGGTGGTAAGAGAGTGAGGCTGACAGAATTGAGGACAGGAGAGAGAACCAAGATGGCGGCTTAGGTAAGCACCTAAGATGCTGCCTCACACAACAATTTCAAAACAATAACTAAAATCAGAAAGGCCATCATCCAAAAACAAAGAAAAGCTGGCGGAGTGTGAAATCTACAACTAGAAAGGATAGAGGCTCCCTGATCAGATTGGGAGCTGCAAAGCACTGAGGTAGGGTGATGGGCATACACAGAGGAAAAGCGTCCGAATACCT
This sequence comes from Nyctalus aviator, assembly GCA_036971965.1. NCBI lineage: Eukaryota > Metazoa > Chordata > Mammalia > Chiroptera > Vespertilionidae > Nyctalus > Nyctalus aviator. The sequence continues at coordinate 11,749,752 of CM072926.1, read as the reverse complement.
GGCTGGCAGGAGGGGAAAGGAAGTCCCGATTGCACTGAACCCCAACCCCGGCTGAAATCCCGGGGACCCAGGCTCATACGGGTGGAGTCCGGACTATAAAGAAAGGCACCCAGAGACTCAGAGACTGGGAGACTGGGGGAGCCAGGAGCCCCAGTGGGCAGGGTCTACAGTCATGGGCCAGTCAGTGTGCACAGAGAGGTCTGACCTCGGAGGTTGCTGCTGCCTCTCCATAGCAGAAGGAGTCAGAAGCTCCAGACTACAGAGACCCATCCCAATTCCGGGCAAGCCCCTGAGGCAACCATGCTCTTGCAAGGGAATCAGGATGGTCAATAGGAGCAGAGCTGTGGAAGGCAGAGGTCAGGCAGAAACTCAGGCGAGTACACAAGGGCAGGGCTGACGGGAAGCCAAGACTGTCAGCTCAGCCCTGAGATTCTGCCCCATCCAAGCTGAGCACAGAGGCTTTTGCAATTTTGCAAGTCTGTTCCTATAAGACTGTCTTCAATACAGAAAGTATCCCAGAGTAGACACATCTGGTACCCACATCCAACTGGCCTGAAGGTCAATTCATCCCAAGAATACCAACAACAATCAAGACTTAACTACAACAAGGCTGTACACACATTACACAAAGGTGACTGCGGAGGGGCCATATAGGACACCAAACACACAAAGCCATTCTTCCAACTCTGGGAAGCAGCGAAAATGCAGAGGCAAGGAAATAGATCTCAAATGAAAGAGATGGAAGAGAACAAAAGACTAGATATAGTGTTCAAAACACAGTTATAAGGTTTTTCAAGAATTTCCTAGAAAAGGCCGATAATATAAACTAGACCTTTGAGGATATGAAAAGGGATGGACTAGAAATAAAGAATACATTGTGGAGAGCTCAGAAGAAGGAAAGAGCCAGGCAGCCTCAGAGAAGAGGCAGCAGTGTGTGTGTTGGGCGGGGGACGGGGGGTCTTTCCCTCACCTGGATTCTGGATGTTCACTTTCCCTCCCTCCATCTCCCCAAAACAGGGAACCTAGTTCTCTGCCTCCCCCACACCCCCAAGCCCCTTCCCCAGTCCCTAACCCCCTCTCCCTCTAAGGAGCCTGGGCTCCAGCCCCAGAGAAGGCCCCGCTGGCTGCAACGCCTGGAGGAACAGCAGTGTGAGCGGGGCTCTGGCTTCAGAGGGCACAGGAACGGACACAGGACCACTGAGGCCTCACCTGGCTTCTGGGGCTTCATGCCTCCCCCAAAGCCTGGAAAGGATGTGGGAACAGGTGAGGGACTCAGAGCCCCGCACAGGGCCTCCCCGGATGCCCACCTGCTCCCTCCTACCTGCTCCAAAGCCATTCTGCGGGGCTGGGCCTGGGGAAAAGGGAGAGTGAGCAGAGGGCCCGGGGGTTTGGCTGAGGTGGAGGGAAAGGTGCCCCCTCTTCGGCCAAGTCAGAAAGCTGGGGTCCTAGAAGCTTCCAACTAGTGCCCCCCAATTATTCACCAGTCCTGCCCCTCCGAGGCCTGGGAGGGGGGAGGCAGGAGACACCCAGACATAGATAATCCCCATCCCAATATCACCTGGCTGGGCTCAGAGACTGTGCTTATTTCTGTTCCTGAATCCTGGGGATCTAGATCCAGGTGTGGGTGTGAATGGAGGGAGGGGGCTCAGGGTTTGGGGGGTGTGGAGAGAAAAGACTGGGGTGAGGCTCACCTGGCTTCTGAGGTTTCATACCCGCTCCAAAGCCTGTGGAGAGACAGGCAGCAGTGAGGGACCCCAGGCCCCATCACCAAGCCTCCCCAAAGCCCTGGCTCACCCCTACCTGGTCCATGGCCATTCTGAGCTGCAGGGCCTGTGGGGAGATGGTGAGGGTGATCAAGCAGGCTGTGAGCTGTGGGGCTGAGGGGCTGTGGGGCTCAGGGGCTGAGACCAGCCATGGGGTCCCCTGGTCTTGCCTCCCACTTCTCTCCCTGGGGTTCTTGGTGCACTGACACCCTTCACTCAGAAGCAGGGAGGGTCCCCCTTCTCCGAGTTGTGAGGCCCAGCTTCATACATTAGGGTTGAGGAAGGTATGAGAGAGCGAGGCTGACAGAAATGGGGAGGACACACTGTGGAGAACAGTATGGAGTTTCCTCAAAAAATTAAAAATGGAACTCCCATTTGACCCAGTAATCCCAGTCCTAGGAATATATCCCAAGAAACTAGAAACACCAATCAGAAAGGATATATGCAGCCCTATGTTCATAGCAGCACAATCTACAATAGCTAGGATTTGGAAACAGCCTAGGTGCCCTTCAGCAGATGATTGGATCAAAAAACAATGGTACATCTACTCAATGAAATACTATACTGCCATAAAAAAGAAGAAATTCTCATCATTTGCAGCAACCTGGTTGGAATTAGAGAACATTATGCTGAGTGAAATAAGCCAGTCAATGAAAGAAAAACATCACATGATCTCGCTCATTTATGGAATAAGGAACATTATAAACTGATGAACAAAAAGATAGATACAGAGACAGTAAAGAAATAGACTGTCAAATTACAGCAGGGAGGGTAGGGACATATGGGGGAGAGAAGAGATCAACCGAAGGACTTTTATGCAGGCATATAGGCATAACCAATGGACAAAAAACTCTGGGGAGGGAGGACATGTATGGGACTCGGGGCGGGGGGATTGGTAATACCTTAATTAAAAAAATGAGAAAGAAAAAAAAAAAAAGAAAGAAATGAGGAGGACACGATGGCTGTCCCTCTCCTGGCCCAGGACTGGCACACCCCTCTCCAGGCCTGGGAGGCAGAGAGGTGACAGCCTCTGCCAGGCCCCCAGCCCTCGCTCCTGTTCCCCCTCCCCCAACCCCTCAGGACCAAGCCCACTGCCCTCACCTGCTCCCAGTCCATTCCCAGGACCACAGGGAGGAAACACAGGGGGGCTTGAGGGGCGCTGTGTGGAGGGTCAGAGAAGCAGGACAGAGTCAGGCAGCCTCAGAGAGGAGGCTGGGGTGTGGGGAGTCCTCACCTGGCTTCTGGGGCTTCATGCCTCCCCCAAAGCCTGGAAAGGATGTGGGAGCAGCTGAGGGACTCAGAGCCCCTCTCAGGGCCTCCCTGGGTGCTCACATGCTCCCCTCCTACCTGCTCCAAAGCCGTTCTGGGGGGCTGGGCCTGGGGGGAAGGGAGGGTGAGCTGAGGGCCTGGGGTTCTGGCTGAGGTGGAGGGAAAGGTGACACCTCTTAGGCCAAGTCAGAAAGCTGTGGTCCTAGAGGGTTCCAACTAATTCCCCCAAAATTTTCACCAGTCCTGCCCCTCCGAGGCCTGGGAGGGGGGAGGCAGGAAACACCCAGACATAGATCATCCCCATCCCACTATCACCTGGCTGGGCTCAGAGACTGTGCCCATTCCCTTTCCCAAATCCTGGGGATCCAGATCCAGGTGAGGGTGTGAATGATGGGAGGGGGCTCAGGGTTTGGGGGTGGAGAGAAAAGACTGGGGTGAGGCTCACCTGGCTTCTGGGGTTTCACACCCGCTCCAAAGCCTGTGGAGAGACAGGCAGCAGTGAGGGACCCCAGACCATCCCTTTGCCTCCCCAGAGCCCCGGTCCAACCCTACCTGGTGCATGGCCATTCTGAGCTGCAGGGCCTATGGGGAGAAGGTTGGAGAGATCAAGCTGGCTGTGGGGCTGTGGGGCTGAGGGCCTGAGACTAGCCCTGGGGGCCCCTGATCTTGCCTCCCACTTCTCTCCTCATGGTCCTTGGCCCCCTGACACCTTTCACTAGTGAAGCAGGGAGGGTCCCCCTTCTGCGAGGTGTGAGACCTGCTCCATGCATTAGTGCTGAGGAAGGTGGTGAGAGAGCGAGGCTGACAGAATTGAGGACAGGAGAGAGAACCAAGATGGCAGCCTAGGTATGCACCTAAGGTGCTGCCTCACACAACAAATCAAAACAATAATTAAATCCGAACGGACATCATCCAAAAACACGGAAAAGCAAGCGGAGTGTGAAATCTACAACTAAAGGATAGAGGCTCACTGATCAGATTGGGAGATGCAAAGTGCTGAGGTAGGGTGATGCGCACGCACAGAGGAAAGGCGTCTGAATACCTGGCTAGCGGGAGGGGAAAGGAAGTCCCGATTGCACTGAGCCCTTTCCGACTGCACTGAACCCCAACCCCAGCCGAAACCCCGTGGACCCAGGCTCATACGGGTGGAGTCCGGACTATAAAGAAAGGCACCCAGAGACTCAGAGACTGGGAGACTGGGGGAGCCAGGAGCCGCAGTGGACAGGGTCTACAGTCATGGGCCAGTGAGTGCGCACAGAGAGGTCTGACGTCGGAGGTTGCTGCTGCCTCTCCTTAGCAGAAGGAGTCAAAAGCTCCAGACTACAGAGACCCATCCCAATTCTGGGCAAGCCCCTGGGGCACCCATGCTCTTTCACGTGAATCAGGATGGTCAGTAGGAAAGTCGGGGAAGCACTGAAGGCAGAGGTCAGGCAGAAACTCAGGCGAGTACACAAGCGCAGGGCTGACGGGAAGCCAAGACTGTCAGCTCAGCCCTGAGATTCTGCCCCATCCAAGCTGAGCACAGAGGCTTTGGCAATTTTCTAAGTCTGATCCTATAAGACTGTCTCCAAAACAGAGTATGCCAGAGTAGACACAGCTGATACCCACATCAAACTGGCCTGAAGGTCAATTCCTCCCAGGGATACCAACAACAATCAAGACTTAACTACAGCATGGCTGTACACACAGTATACAAAGGTGACTGCGGAGGGGCCACCAAACGCACAAAGCCATCCTTCCAACTCTGGGAAGCAGCGAAAATGCAGAGACAAGGAAATAGATCTCAAAGGAAAGACATGGAGGAGAACAAAAGACTGGATGTAGTGTTCAACACACAGTTATAAGGTTTTTCAAGAATTTCCTAGAAAAGGCGGATAATATAAACTAGACCTTTGAGGATATGAAAAGGGATCGACTAGAAATAAAGAATACATTGTAGACAGCTCAGAAGAAGGAAAGAGCCAGGCAGCCTCAGAGAAGAGGCAGCAGTGTGTGTGTGTGTGTGGGCGGGGGACGGGGGGTCTTTCCCTCACCTGGATTCTGGAGGTTCAGTTTCCCTCCCTCCATCTCCCCAAAACCGGGAACCTAGTTCTCTGCCTCCACCCCCAGGCACCTGCCCCAGTCCCTAACCCCTTCTCCCTCTAAGGAGCCTGGGCTCCAGCCCCAGAGAAGGCCCCGCTGGCTGCACAGCCTGGAGGGACAGCAGTAGAGTGGTGCTCTGGCTTCAGAGGGCACAGGAACGGGGACAGGACCACTGAGGCCTCACCTGGCTTCTGGGGCTTCATGCCTCCCCCAAAGCCTGGAAAGGATGTGGGAGCAGGTGAGGGACTCAGAGCCTCTCACAGAGCCTCCCCGGGTGCCCACCCGTTCCCTCCTACCTGCTCCAAAGCCATTCTGCGGGGCTGGGCCTGGGGGGAAGGGAGGGTGAGCAGAGGGCCCGGGGGTCTGGCTGAGGTGGAGGGAAAGGTGCCCCCTCTTCGGCCAACTCAGAAAGCTGGGGTCCTAAAGGGTTCCAACTAGTGCCCCCCAATTATTCACCAGTCCTGCCCCTCCGAGGCCTGGGAGGGGGGAGCAGGAGACACCCAGACATAGATAATCCCCATCCCAATATCACCTGGCTGGGCTCAGAGACTGTGCCCATTTCTGTTTCTGAATCCTGGGGATCTATATCCAGGTGTGGGTTTGAATGAAAGGAGGGGGCTCAGGGTATTGGGGGAGTGGAGAGAAAAGACTGGGGTGAGGCTCACCTGGCTTCTGGGGTTTCATACCCGCTCCAAAGCCTGTGGAGAGACAGGCAGCAGTGAGGGACCCCAGGCCCCATCACGGAGCCTCTCCAGAGCCCTGGCTCACCCCTACCTGGTCCATGGCCATTGTGAGCTGCAGGGCCTGTGGGGAGAAGGTGGGGGAGATCAAGCTGGCTGTGGGGGTGAGGGGCTGAGACTAGCCCTGGGGTCCCCTGATCTTGCCTCCCACTTCTCTCCTTGGCCCCCTGACACCTTTCACTAGCGAAGCAGGGAGGGTCCCCCTTCTGCGTGGTGTGAGACCCACTCCATGCATTAGTGCTTAGGAGGGTGGTAAGAGAGCGAGACTGACAGAATGAGGACAGGAGAGAGAACCAAGATGGCGGCCTAGGTAAGCACCTAAGCTGCTGCCTCACACAACAACTTCAAAACAATAACTAAAATCAGAACGGACATCATCCAAAATCACAGAAAAGCTGGCGGAGTGTGAAATCTACAACTAGAAAGGATAGAGGCTCCCTGATCAGATTGGGAGCCGCAAAGCCCTGAGGTAGTGTGATGCACATGCACAGAGGAAAAGCGTCCGAATACCTGGCTGGCGGGAGGAGAAAGGGAGTCCTGATTGCACTGAACCCTTTACGACTGTACTGATCCCCAACCCCGGCCGAAACCCCACGGACCCAGGCTCATATGGGTGTAGTCCAGACTATAAAGAAAAGCACCCAGAGCCGGGACCGGTTTGGCTCAATGGATAGAGCGTCGGCTTGGGGACTGAAAGGTCCCAGGTTTGGCTTGGGGACTGAAAGGTCCCAGGTTCGATTCCGGGCAGGGGCATGTACCTTGGTTGCGGGCATATCCCCAGTAGGGGGTGTGCAAGAGGCAGCTGATCGATGACTCTCTCTAATCGATGTTTCTAACTCTCTATCTCTCTCCCTTCCTCTCTGTATAAAATCAATAAAATATATTTAAAAAAAAATAAGAAAAGAAAAGCACCCAGAGACTAAGAGACTGGGAGACTGGGGGAGCCAGGAGCCACAATGGACAGGGTGTACAGTCATGGGCCAGTCAGTGTGCAAAGAGAGGTCTGACCTCGGAGGTTGCTGCTGCCTCTCCACAGCAGAAGGAGTCAGAAGCTCCAGACTACAGAGACCCATCCCAATTCTGGGCAAGCCCCTGGGGCACCATGCTCTTGCACGGGAATCAGGATGGTCAGTAGGAAAGTCGGGGAAGCACTGAAGGCAGAGGTCAGGCAAAAAATAAGGCGAGCCGACAAGGGCAGGTCTGATGGGAAGCAAGACTGTCAGCTCAGCCCTGAGACTCCGCCCCATCCAAGCTGAGCACAGAGGCTTTTGGAATTTTGCAAGCCTGATCCTATAAGACTGTCTCCAATACAGAAAGTATCCCAGAGTAGACACAGCTGATACCCACATCAAACTGGCCTGAAGGTCAATTCCTCCCAGGATACTAACAACAATCAAGACTTAACTACAACAAGGCTGTACACACAGTACACAAAGGTGACTGGGGAGGGGCCATATAGGACACCAAACACACAAAGCCATCCTTCCAACTCTGGGAAGCAGCGAAAATGCAGAGACAAGGAAATAGATCTCAAAGGAAAGAGATGGAAGAGAACAAAAGACTGGATGTAGTGTTCAAAACACAGTTATAAGGTTTTTCAAGAATTTCCTAGAAAAGGCCGAAAATATGAACTAGATCTTTGAGGATATGAAAAGGGATCAACTAGAAATAAAGAATACATTGTGGAGAGCTCAGAAGAAGGAAAGAGCCAGGCAGCCTCAGAGAAGAGGCAGCGGTGTGTATGTGGGGGGGAGGGGTGTGTGTGTGTCTTTCCCTCACCTGTATTCTGCAGGTTCAGTTTCCCTCCCTCCATCTCCCCAAAACAGGGAACCTAGTTCACTGCCTTCCCCACCCCAGTCCCTCATCCCCTCTCCCTCTAAGGAGCCTGGGCTCCTGCCCCAGAGAAGGCCCCGCTGGCTGCACAGCCTGGAGGGACAGCAGTGTGAGTGGGGCTCTGGTTTCAGAGGGCACAGGAACAGGGACAGGACCACTGAGGCCTCACCTGGCTTCTGGGGCTTCATGCCTCCCCCAAAGCCTGGAAAGGATGGGGTGCAGGTGAGGGACTCAGAGCCCCTCTCAGGGCCTCCCTGTGTGCCCAGCCGCTCCCCTCCTACCTGCTCCAAAGCCGTTCTGTGGGGCTGGGCCTGGGGGGAAGGGAGGGTGAGCTGAGGGCCCGGGGGTCTGGCTGAGGTGGAGGGAAAGGTGCCCTCTCTTCGGCCAACTCAGAAAGCTGGGATCCTAGAGGGTTCCAACTAGTGCCCCCCAATTATTCACCAGTCCTGCCCCTTCGAGGTCCGGGAGGGAGAGAGGCAGGAGACACCCAGACATAGATTGCCCTCCACCCCCTGGGCTCAGAGACTGTGTCATTCCCTTTCCCAAATCCTGGGGATCCAGATCCAGGTGTGGGTGTGAATGAGGGGAGGGGGCTCAGACTTTGGGGGGTGGAGAGAAGAGACTAGGGTAAGGCTCACCAGGCTTCTGGGGTTTCACACCCGCTCCAAAGCCTGTGAAGAGACAGGCAGCAGTGTGGGACCCCAGACCCATCCCTGTGCCTCCCCAGAGCCCCGGCCCACCCTTACCTGGTGCATGGCCATTGTGAGCTGCAGGGCCTGTGGGGAGAAGGTGGGGGAGATCAAGCTGGCTGTGGGGCTGATGGAGGTCCCTGGTCTTTTTTATTTAATTTTATTGATTTTTTTTTTTTTTTTTTTTTTTTTTTTTTTTTACAGAGAGGAAGAGAGAGGTACAGAGAGCTAGAAACATTGATGAGAGAGAAACATCAACCAGCTGCCTCATGCACAAATTCTACCAGGGATATACCCGCAACCAAGGTACATGCCCTTGACCGGAATCCAAACTGGGACCTTTCAGTTCCCAGGCAGATGCTCTATCCACTGAGCCAGACTGGCTTTGGTTGGGGGTCCCCTGGTCTTGCCTCCCACTTCTCTCCCCGTGGTCTTTGGCCTTCTGACACCCTTCAGTCCTGAAGCATGGAGGGTCCCTCTTTTCCGAGGTATGCAGACCCCGCTCCATGCATTAGTGCTGAGGAGGGTGGCGAGAGAGCGAGGCTGACAGAAATGAGGAGGACAGGATGGATGTCCCTCCCTAGGCCCAGGACTGACACACCCCTCTCCAGGCCTGGGAGGCAGAGAGGTGACAGCCCTTTCCAGGCCTCCAGCCCTTGCTCCTGTCCCCCCTCCCCCAATCCTTCAGGACCAAGCCCACTGCCCTCACCTGCTGGGGCTCCCAGTCCATTTCCAGGACCATATCCTGGGGAGGAAACACACAGGAGGGTGTGAGGGGAGCTGTGTGGAGGGGTCAGCGGAGCAGGACAGAGTCAGGCAGCCTCAGAGAAGAGCTGAGGCTGTGGGGGGTCTTTCCCTCACCTGGATTCTGGGGTTCACTGCCCCTCCCAGGCCACAGGCCAACCCTCCATCTCCCCAATACCGGGCACCTAGTTCTCTGCCTCCCCCAGCCCAGGCCTGTGTCCCAGTCCCTAACCCCCTCTGCCTCTAAGAAGCCTGGACTTCTGCCCCTGAGAAGGCCCAGGTGGGAGGGGGGAGGCAGGAGACCCCCAGACATAGACGTTCCCCCACCCCAGTATCACATGGCTGGGCTCCAAGCTTGTGCCATTTTCTTTCCTGAATCCTGGGGATCCAGATCCAGGTGTGGGTGTGAATGAGGGGAGGGGGCTCAGACTTTGGGGGGTGGAGAGAAGAGACTAGGGTAAGGCTCACCTGGCTTCTGGGGTTTCATACCCGCTCCAAAGCCTGTGGAGAGACAGGCAGCAGTGAGGGACCCCAGGCCCCATCACCGAGCCTCCCCAGAGCCCCAGCCCACTCCTACCTGGTGCATGGCCATTCTGAGCTGCAGGGCCTGTGGGGAGAAGGTGAGGGAGATCAAGCTGGCTGTGGGGTTGAGGGGCTGAGGGGCTGAGACTAGCCCTGGGGGCCCCTGATCTTGCCTCCCACTTCTCTCCTCGTGGTCCTTGACCCCTGACACCTTTCACTCCCGAAGCAGGGAGGGTCCTCCTTCTGCGAGGTGTGAGACCTTCTCCATGCATTAGTGCTGAGGAGGGTGGTAAGAGAGCGAGGCTGACAGAATTGAAGACAGGAGAGAGAACCAAGATGGCGGCCTAGGTAAGCACCTAAGCTGCTGCCTCACACAACAATTTCAAAACAATAACTAAAATCAGAACGGACATCATCCAAAAACACAGAAAAGCTGGCGGAGTGTGAAATCTACAACTAGAAAGGATAGAGGCTCCCTGATCAGATTGGGAGCCGCAAAGCGCTGAGGTAGGGTGATGCGCACGCACAGAGGAAAAGCGTCCGAATACCTGGCTGGAGGGAGGGGAAAGGAAGTCCTGATTGCATGAACCCTTTAAGACTGTAATGATCCCCAACCTCGGCCAAAAACCCCACGGACCCAGGCTCATATGGGTGTAGTCCAGACTATAAAGAAAGGCACCCAGAGACTCAGAGACTGGGAGACTGGGGGAGCCAGGAGCCGCAGTGGGCAGGGTCTACAGTTATGGGCCAGTGAGTGCACACAGAGAGGTCTGACCTCGGAGGTTGCTGCTGCCTCTCCATAGCAGGAGTCAGAAGCTCCAGACTACAGAGACCCATCCCAATTCCGGGCAAGCCCCTGAGGCAACCATGCTCTTGTAAGGGAATCAGGATGGTCAATAGGAGGAGAGCTGTGGAAGGCAGAGGTCAGGCAGAAACTCAGGCGAGCCCACAAGGGCAGGGCTGACAGGAAGCCAAGACTGTCAGCTCAGCACTGAGATTCCGCCCCATCCAAGCTGAGCACAGAGGCTTTTGCAATTTTGTAAGTCTGTTCCTATAAGACTGTCTCCAATACAGAAAGTATCCCAGAGTAGACACAGCTGGTACCCACATCAAACTGGCCTGAAGGTCAATTCCTCCCAGGAATACCAACAACAATCAAGACTTAACTACAACAAGGCTGTACACACAGTACACAAAGGTGACTGGGGAGGGGCCATATAGGACACCAAACGCACAAAGCCATCCTACCAACTCTGGGAAGCAGATAAAATGCAGAGACAAGGAAATAGATCTCAAACGAAAGAGATGAAGGAGAACAAAAGACTGGATATAGTGTTCAAAACACAGTTATAAGGTTTTTCTAGAATTTCCTAGAAAAGGCCAATAGTATAAACTAGACCTTTGAGGATATGAAAAGGGATCGACTGGAAATAAAGAATACATTGTAGACAGCTCAGAAGAAGGAAAGAGCCAGGCAGCCTCAGAGAAGAGGCAGCGGTGTGTGTGTCTGTGTGGGCGGGGGACGGGGGGTCTTTCCCTCACCTGGATTCTGGATGTTCACTTTCCCTCCCTCCATCTCCCCAAAACAGGGAACCTAGTTCTCTACCTCCCCACCCAGGCCCCTGCCCCAGTCCCTAACCCCCTCTCCCTCTAAGGAGCCTGGGCTCCAGCCCCAGAGAAGGCCCCGCTGGCTGCAAAGCCTGGAGGGACAGCAGTGTAAGCGGGGCTCTGGCTTCAGAGGACACAGGAATGTGGACAGAACCACTGAGGCCTCACCTGGCTTCTGGGGCTTCATGCCTCCCCCAAAGCCTGGAAAGGATATGGGAGCAGGTGAGGGACTCAGAGCCCCGCACAGGGCCTCCCCGGGTGCCCACCCGCTCCCTCCTACCTGCTCCAAAGCCATTCTGCGGGGCTGGGCCTGGGGGGAAGGGAGGGTGAGCAGAGGGCCCGGGGGTCTGGCTGAGGTGGAGGGAAAGGTGCCCCCTCTTCGGCCAACTCAGAAAGCTGGGGTCCTAAAGGGTTCCAACTAGTGCCCCCCAATTATTCACCAGTCCTGCCCCTCCGAGGCCTGGGAGGGGGGAGCAGGAGACACCCAGACATAGATAATCCCCATCCCAATATCACCTGGCTGGGCTCAAAGACTGTGCCCATTTCTGTTTCTGAATCCTGGGGATGTATATCCAGGTGTGGGTTTGAATGAAGTGAGTGGGCTCAGGGTTTTGGGGGAGTGGAGAGAAAAGACTGGGGTGAGGCTCACCTGGCTTCTGGGGTTTCATACCCGCTCCAAAGCCTGTGGAGAGACAGGCAGCAGTGAGGGACCCCAGGCCCCATCACGGAGCCTCTCCAGAGCCCTGGCTCACCCCTACCTGGTCCATGGCCATTGTGAGCTGCAGGGCCTGTGGGGAGAAGTTGGGGGAGATCAAGCTGGCTGAGGGGCTGAGTGGCTAAGACTAGCCCTGGGGTCCCCTGATCTTGCCTCCCACTTCTCTCCTCAGCCCCCTGACACCTTTCACTCCCGAAGCAGGGAGGGTCCCCCTTCTGCGAGGTGTGAGACCCACTCCATGCATTAGTGCTGAGGAAGGTGGTGAGAGAGCAAGGCTGACAGAATTGAGGACAGGAGAGAGAACCAAGATGGCAGCCTAGGTAAGCAACTAAGCTGCTGCCTCACACAACAATTTCAAAACAATAACTAAAATCAAAACGGACATCATCCAAAAACACAGAAAAGCTGGCGGAGTGTGAAATCTACAACTAGAAAGGATAGAGGCTCACTGATCAGATTGGGAGCCGCAAAGCGCTGAGGTAGTGTGATGCGCACGCACAGAGGAAAAGCGTCCGAATACCTGGCTGGCGGGAGGGGAAAGGAAGACCCTGATTGCACTGAACCCTTTACGACTGTACTGATCCCCAACCCCGGCCGAAACCTCGTGGACCCAGGCTTATATTGGTGGAGTCCAGACTATAAAGAAGAGCACCCAGAGACTAAGAGGCTGGGATACTGGGGGAGCCAGGAGCCACAGTGGACAGGGTCTACAGTCATGGGCCAGTCAGTGTGCGCAGAGAGGTGTGACTTCGGAGGTTGCTGCTGCCTCTCCTTAGCAGAAGGAGTCAAAAGCTCCAGACTACACAGACTCATCCCAATTCTGGGCAAGCCCCTGGGGCACCCATGCTCTTTCACGGGAATCGGGATGGTCAGTAGGAAAGTCGGGAAGCACTGAAGGCAGAAGTCAGGCAGAAACTCAGGCGAGCCGACAAGGGCAGGTCTGACGGGAAGCAAAGACTGTCAGCTCAGCCCTGAGACTCCGCCCCATCCAAGCTGAGCACAGAGGCTTTTGGAATTTTGAAAGTCTGATCCTATAAGACTGTCTCCAATACAGAAGGTATCCCAGAGTAGACACAGCTGATACCCACATCAAACTGGCCTGAAGGTCAATTCCTCCCAGGGATACCAACAACAATCAAGACTTAACTACAACAAGGCTGTACACACAGTATACAAAGGTGACTGGGGAGGGGCCACCAAACGCACAAAGCCATCCTTCCAACTCTGGGAAGCAGCGAAAATGCAGAGACAAGGAAATAGATCTCAAACGAAAGAGATGGAGGAGAACAAAAGACTGGATATAGTGTTCAAAACACAGTTATAAGGTTTTTCAAGAATTTCCTAGAAAAGGCGGACAATATAAACTAGACCTTTGAGGATATGAAAAAAGATCCACTACAAATAAAGAATACATTGTGGAGGGCTCAGAACAAGCAAAGAGCCAGGCATCCTCAGAGAAGAGGCAGTGGTGTGTGTGTGTGGGGGGCGGGGGGGGTGTCTTTCCCTCGCCTAGATTCTGGAGGTTCACTTTCCCTCCCTCTATCTCCCCATTAAAGGGCACCTAGTTCACTGCCTTCCCCACCCCAGTCCCTAACCCCCTCTCCCTCTAAGGAGACTGGGCTCCTGCTCCAGAGAAGGCCCCGCTGGCTGCACAGCCTGGAGGGACAGCAGCGTGAGCGGGGTTCTGGCTTCAGAGGGCACAGGAACAGGGATAGGACCACTGAGGCCTCACCTGGCTTCTGGGGCTTCATGCCTCCCAAAAAACCTGGAAAGGATGGGGTGCAGGTGAGGGACTCAGAGCCTCTCCAGTACCTCCCTTGGTGCCCACACACTCCCCTCCTACCTGCTCCAAAGCCGTTCTGGGGGGCTGGGCCTGTGGGGAAGGGAGGGTGAGCTGAGGGCCCGGGGGTCTGGCTGAGGTGGAGAGAAAGGTGCCCCCTCTTAGGCCAAGTCAGAAAGCTGAGGTCTTAGAGGCTTCCAACTAATTCACCCTCAATTGTTCACCAGTCCTGCCCCTCCTAGGCCCAGGAGGGAAGGAGGCAGGAGACACGCCGACATAGACTGCCCTTTACCCCCTGTATCACCTGGCAGGGCTCAGAGACTTTGTCATTCCCTTTCCCAAATCCTGGGGATCCAGATCCAGGTGTGGGTGTGAATGAGGGGAGGGGGCTCAGGGTTTGGGGGTGGAGAGAAAAGACTGGGGTGAGGCTCACCTGGCTTCTGGGGTTTCACACCCGCTCCAAAGCCTGTGGAGAGACAGGCAGCAGTAAGGGACCCCAGACCCCATCACCCAGCCTCCCCAGAGCCCCGGCCCACCCCTACCTGGTCCATGGCCATTCTGAGCTGCAGGGCCTGTGGGGAGAAGGTGGAGGAGATCAAGCTGGCTGTGGGCTGTGGGCCTGAGGGGCTGTGGCTAGCCCTGGGATCCCCTGGACTTGCCTCCCACTTCTCTCCCCATGGTCCTTGGTGCCCTGACACTCTTCACTCCCGAAGCAGGGAGGGTCCCTCTTCCTGGAGGTGTGAAACCCTGCTCCATGCATTAGTGCTGTGGAAGGTGGTGAGAGCAAGGCTGACAGAAATGAGGAGGACAGGATGGCTGTCCCTCCCCTGGGCCAGGACTGACATGCCCCTTTCTAGGCTGGGAGGCAGAGAGGTGACAACCTGTGCCAGGCCCCCAGGGCTTGATCCTGTCCCTCCAACCCCAGCCCTTAGGACCAAGCCCACTGCCCTCACCTGCTGGGGCTCCCAGTCCATTTGAAGGACCATATCCTGGGGAGGAAACACACGGGAGGGTGTCAGGGGAGCTGTGTGGAGGGGTCAGAGGAGCAGGACAGAGTCAGGCAGCCTCAGAGAAGATGCGGGAGTGGGGGTCTTTTCCTCACCTGGATTCTGGGAGTTCACTGCCTCTCCCAGGCCACAGGCCAACCCTCTATCTCCCCACTACAGGGCACCTAGTTCACTGCCTTCCCCACCCCAGTCCCTAACCCCCTCTCCCTCTAAGAAGCCTAGGCTCCTGCCCCAGAGAAGGCCCCGCTGGCTGCACAGCCTGGAGGGACAGCAGTGTGAGCGGGGCTCTGGCTTCAGAGGGCACAGGAATGGGGACAGGACCACTGAGGCCTCACCTGGCTTCTGGGGCTTCATGCCTCCCCCAAAGCCTAGAAAGGATGTGGGAGCAGGTGAGGGACTCAGAGCCCCGCACAGGGCCTCCCCGGGTGCCCACCCGCTCTCCTCCTACCTGCTCCAAAGCCATTCTGGGGGGCTGGGCCTGGGGAGAAGGGAGGGTGAGCTGAGGGCCTAGGGGTCTGGCTGAGGTGGAGGGAAAGGTGCCTCCTCTTAGGCCAATTCAGGAACCTGGGGTCCTAGAAGCTTCCAACTAGTGCCCCCCAATTATTCACCAGTCCTGCCCCTCTGAGGTTCAGGAGGGAGGCAGGAGACACCCAGACATAGATGCTCCCCCAACCCCAATATCACCTGGCTGAGCTCAGAGACTGTGCCATTCCCTTTTCTGAATCCTGGGGATCCAGATCCAGGTGTGGGTGTGAATGAGGGGAGGGGCTCAGGGTTTGGGGGTGGAGAGAAAAGACTGGGGTGAGGCTCACCTGGCTTCTGGGGTTTCATACCCGCTCCAAAGCCTGTGGAGAGACAGGCAGCAGTGAGGCAACCCAGACCCTATCCCAGTGCCTCCCCAGAGCCCCGGCCCAACCTTACCTGGTCCATGGCCATTCTGAGCTGCAGGGCCTGTGGGGAGAAGCTGGGGTGATCAAGCTGGCTGTGGGCTGAAGGGCTGAGGGGCTGAGGCCAGCCCTGGGGTCCCCTGGTCTTGCTCCCACTTCTTTCTCCATGGTCCTTGACACCCTCACACCCTTCACTCCCAAAGCAGGGAGGGTCCCTCTTCTTCGAGGTGTGAGACCATGCTTCATGCATTAGTGCTGAGGAAGGTGGTTAGAGATCGAGGCTGACAGAATTGAGGAGGACAGGAGAGAGAACCAAGATGGCCCCCTAGGTAAGTACCTAAGCTGCCGCCTCACACACAATTTCAAAAGAATAACTAAAATCAGAACTGACATCATCCAAAAACACAGGAAAGCTGGCAGAGTGGGATATCTACAACTGGAAAGGATAGAGGCTCACTGATCAGATTGGGAGCCACAAAGCGCTAAGGTAGGGAGCCGCTCATGTGCAGAGAGGAAGTGTGGCTGAATGCGTGGCTGGCAGGAGGGGAAAAGAAGTCCCCGATTGCACTGAACCCCAACCCCGGCCGAAACCCCATGGACCCAGGCTCATACGGTGGAGTCCAGACTGTAGAGAAGGGCACCTGGAGACTCAGAGACTGGGAGACTGGGGAGCCGGGAGCCGCAGTGGGCAGGGTCTACAGTCGTGTGCAAGTGAGTGCACACAGAGAGGTCTTACTTTGGAGGTTGCCGCTGCCTCTTCATAGCAGAAGGATTCATAAGTTCTAGACTACAGAGACCCAACCCAATTCTGGGAGAGCCCCTGGGGCACCCAGGCTCTTATATGGGAATCAGGATGGTCAGGTGAAAAGTCAGGGGAGTGCACAGGGGCAGGGCTGACGGGAAGCCAAGACTGTCAGCTCTGCCCCAGCCAAGCTAAGCACAGAGGCTTTTGCAATTTTGCAAGTCTGATCCTATAAGACTGTCTCCAATACAGAAGTTATCCCAGAGTAGACACAGCTGACACCCAATCCAACTGGCCTGAAGATCAATTCCTCCCAGGGATACCAACAACAATCAAGACTTAACTACAACAAGGTTGTACATGCAGTCCACAAAGAAGAGCACTGGAGAGGCTGACCCACTGGGTCATATAGGACACCAAACACACAAAGCCACCCTACCAACTCAGAGAAGCAGTGAAAATGCTGAGACAAGGAAATAGATCTCAAAAGAAAGAGATGGAGAACAAAAGACTGGATATAGAATTCAAAACCACGGTTATAAGGTTTTTCAAGAATTTCCTAGAAAAGGCCTATAAAATAAACAAGACCTTTGAGGATATGAAAAGGGATCAACTAGAAATAAAGAATACATTACCTGAAATAAAAATATTATACAGAGTCCTAAATACAGAATGGAAAATCGCAAGAATCAAATCCAAGATTTGGAACACAAAGAGCCAGAGGACACTCCTCTGCAGAAGCAAGAAGACAAGAGAATCCAGAAAGTTTAAGATAGTGTAAGAAACCTCTGGGACAACTTCAAGCAAACCAACAACAGAATTTATGGGGGATCCCAGAAGAAAAGACAGAGAAAGATACTGAAAGCCTATATGGAAGAAATAGTGACAGAAAACTTCCCCCACCTGGTGAAAGAAATAGACTTACAAGTCCAGGAAAGCACACAGAACCCCAAACAAAAGGAATCCAAAGAGGACCACACCAAGACACATCATAATTAAAATGCCAAGAGCAAAAGACAAAGAGAGAATATTAAAAGCAGCAAGAGAAAAGCAGGAGCACCCATAAGATTGTCAGCTGATTTCTCAACAGAAACCATGCAGGCCAGAGGAGAATGGCAAGAAGTATTCAAGGTGATGAATGGCAAGAACCTACAGCCAAAATTACTCTACCCAGTAAAGCTATCACTCAGAATCAAAGGCCAGATAAAAAGATTCACAAATAAAAATTTAAAAAAAAGTTAAAGGAGGTCATCACCGCCAAACCAGAATTATATGAATTGCTGAAGGGGGTTTTTTAGGAAGAGGAAGAAGATAAAGATAAATATTATGATGAACAAATACGTAACTATCAACAAGTGAAACTAAAAGCCAAGGGAATTAAAAAACCTGATGAACAATATTAACTGGTGAATATAATAGAATCAGAGGTATGGAAGGGGAGTGGACTGACGATTCTCAGGGAAAAGGGGGCGGGGGGTGTGGGCAGAGACTGAACAAAAACTGTGCACCTATGGATGAGGACAATGGGGGGTGGGGAAAGGGCAGAGGGTGAAATGGGAACCTGGTGGAGGGGAGCAATTAGGAGGGGGTGGAGGGAAAGAGGAACATTTGTAATAATCTGAACAATAAAGATTTATTTACAATAACAAATGAAGAGGACAGGATAGTTGTCCCTCCCCGGGCCCAGGACTGGCACACCCCTCTCCAGGCCTGGGAGGCAGAGAGGTGACAGCCTCTGCCAGGCCCCCAGCCCTCCCTCCTGTCCCCCACCCCCCACTCCCTCAGGACCAAGCCCACTGCCCTCACCTGCTGGGGCTCCCAGTCCATTCCCAGGACCATATCCTGGGGAGGAAACACAGGGGGGCGTGAGGGGCGCTGTGTGGAGGGTCAGAGAAGCAGGATCAAGTCAGGCAGCCTCAGAGAGGAGGCCGGGGTGTGGGGGGTCCTCACCTGGCTTCTGGGGCTTCATGCCTCCCCCAAAGCCTGGAAAGGATGTGGGAGCAGCTGAGGGACTCAGAGCCCCTCTCAGGGCCTCCCCGGGTGCCCACCCGCTCTCCTCCTACCTGCTCCAAAGCCATTCTGTGGGGCTGGGCCTGGGGGGAAGGGAGGGTGAGCTGAGGGCCTGGGGGTCTGGCTGAGGTGGAGGGAAAGGTGTCCCCTCTTAGGCCAAGTCAGAAAGCTCGGATCCTAGTGGGTTCCAACTAATTCCCCCCAATTGTTCACCAGTCCTGCCCCTCTGAGGCCCGGGAGGGAGGGAGGAAGGAGACACCCAGACATAGACCCTAACCCTCGTCCCTCGCCCCCTAATATCACCTGGCTGTGCTCGGAGACTGTGCCAATTCCCTTTTCTGAATCCTGGGGATCCAGATCCAGGTGTGGGTGTGAATGAGGGGAGGGCGCTCAGGGTTTGGGGGTGGAGAGAAAAGACTGCGGTGAGGCTCACCTGGCTTCTGGGGTTTCACACCCGCTCCAAAGCCTGTGGAGAGACAGGCAGCAGTGAGGGACCCCAGACCCATCCCTGTGCCTCCCCAGAGCCCCAGCCCACCCCTACCTGCTCCATGGCCATTCTGAGCTGCAGGGCCTGTGGGGAGAAGGTGAGGGTGATCAAACTGGCTGTGGAGCTGAGGGGCTGAGGGCTGAGGGGCTGGGGGGCTGAGGGGCTGAGGCCAGCCCTGGGGTCCCCTGGTCTTGCCTCCTGCTTCTCTCCCCGGGGTCCATGGCCCCTTGACACCCTTCACCCCTGAAGCAGGGAGGGTCCCCCTTCTTGGAAGTGTGAGACCCCGCTCCATGCATTAGTGCTGAGGAGGGTGGTGAGTGCGAGGCTCACAGAAATGAGGAGGACAGAATAGCAGTAGATTCAGGAGAGATTCAGGTAGCCTCAGAGAAGAGCCAAGGATGTGTGGGGTCTTATCCTTACTTGGTTTCTGCAGGCCACAGGCCAACACCCCATCTCCCCACTACAGGGCACCTAGTTCACTGCCTTCCCCACCCCAGTCCCTAAACCCCTCTCCCTCTAAGGAGCCTGGGCTCCTGCCCCAGAGAAGGCCCCGCTGGCTGCACAGCCTGGAGGGACAGCAGTAGAGTGGTGCTCTGGCTTCAGAGGGCACAGGAACAGGGACAGGACCACTGAGGCCTCACCTGGTTTCTGGGGCTTCATGCCTCCCCCAAAGCCTGGAAAGGATGTGGGAGCAGCTCAAGGACTCAGAGCCTCTCACAGGGCCTCCCCGGGTGCCCACCCGCTCTCCTCCTACCTGCTCCAAAGCCATTCTGGGGGGCTGGGCCTGGGGGGAAGGGAGGGTGAGCTGAGGGCCTAGGGGTCTGGCTGAGGTGGAGGTAAAGGTGCCCCCTCTTAGGCCAAGTCAGAAAGCTGGGGTCCTAGAGGCTTCCAACTAGTGCCCCCCAATTATTCACCAGTCCTACCCCTCCGAGGCCCGGGAGGGAAGGAGGCAGGAGACACGCCAACATAGACTGCCCTCCACCCCCTGTATCACCTGGCTGTGCTCGGAGACTGTGTCATTCCCTTTCCCAAATCCTGGGGATCCAGATCCAGGTGTGGGTGTGAATGAGGGGAGGGGGCTCAGGGTTTCGGGGGGGTGGAGAGAAAAGGCTGGGTGAGGCTCACCTGGCTTCGGGTGTTGCATACCCGCTCCAAAGCCTGTGGAGAGTCAGGCAGCAGTGAGGGATTGGAGCCCATGTCTGTGTCTACCCAGAACCCATGGGTGTCCCTACCTGGTCCATAGCCGTTTTGAGCTGCAGGGCCTGGTGAAGGAGAGAGGAGGCTGTGGCTACTAGCCTGTGCCTGAGGCTCTGCCCTGAGCCTGGCCCTTAGGTGCTCACCCCAGACCTGATCCTCGGCTTTCGCCTGGAGCCCAGCCTCTTCCAGAGCCTGAATATCAGAGCTAGCTGCCGGGTCCGTGTGGGTAGGTACTGCCAGCACCCATGCCAGCCAGCCAGCAGCGTGGACTTGAGGCCTCCTTCTCCTCTCCCGCTCTCAGCAGTGCTCCTGCCCCAAGGCCTCCCAGCCTTTTCCAGCGCCTGCACCCTCCCTGGTCCGCACTTCTCAGCGCGCCGCGCCCTCTAGTGGGCATCCTGGCCCCTGCGTTGCATTCACACTCCTTTCCTGTCTGCCTCCGCCTGCCCACATGCCCCAGGCTCTGGGAGGGCCTGTCTCCAGCAGCTGGCTGGCCCCTGGATGTTTGTTCAATGAGTGTTTCTGTGGGAAACCGCGTGGGAGAGGCGGAGCGGGACTCACCTGGCTTCTGAGGTTTCAGTCCTGCGGGACCTGAGGGAGAGAAGGCGCTGTCCCTGAGTCTACGGGTCCACGCCGCCCCTCCTCTTCCCTCAGCACTGGGCTCAGGCACCCACACCAGACACCCCCACCCCCCGCAGCACCCCTGGTCCTGAGCCCCAGGGCCTTGCCTGGCTGGACTCCGGCTCCCGGGAAGGCCCCGAGTCCTGGGGAGACAGAGCAGGAGGGGGTGAGGGGAGAGCGGGGACTTGGGTGGAGCAGACAGATAAAGAGCCGTTAGACAGAGCGGGCTCACCTGGCTTCTGGGGCTTTCCATTCCCTCCGTAGCCTGGGGGAGAGAAGAGCAGGTGAGGGGCCCAGAGTCCCGCCTCTGGGCCTGCTTCGGCCCTCAAACCCCCGCTGTGCCCCTCTACCTGGTCCAAAGCCGTTCTGTGCTGCCACACCTGTTAGGGGGAGAGGACACAGAAAAGCTGGGCGCTGCCGGCGGGGAAATGGCCCCAGCCTCCCTGGCCTGCCCTCCATGCAGCCTGGCTGGATTCACAAAGCGGTGGGTGACTATGGGGCCTGTGTCCTGTGTCAGGGAAGGACTAGGAGGACCGAGGCAGGGAGGAACCGGGCCCCAGGCCCCTCCCCACTGCCGCCCTCCATGTGGGGCCACTCTCAGGTGGTAACTCCCGCTGCTTCTTGCTTTGAGGCCAGACGTCCAGGGGCCCAGCGTTAGGAGCATCAGCCTCCCGGAGCTGGGGTTTTTATTTTCTTTTAATATATTTTATTGATTTTTTTACATCGATAGGAGAAACACTGATCAGCTGCCTCCTACACACCCCCCACTGGGGATATGCCTGCAACCAAGGCATGTGCCCTTGACCGGAATTGAACCTGGGACCCTTGAGTCCACAGACCAACACTCTAGCCACTGAGCCAAACCAGTCAAGGCCAGAGCTGGGGTTCTCACTCACTGCTTAACCCCAGGCCTCCAGCTCCCTTCCAGCCTCACGATCTGCTTCTCCCTTCCCAGCTCCCACGAGTGCTCCACCCCATCAGTCCTGACCACCGTCCTCGAGATGGCTCTGGGCCTGTGGCTGAGCCCAGGGAGTCCCCACTCAGTGCAGGCTGACCGAGGTGTCTGCTGTGCCCAGCCGGGCCTGGCTCAGGGTGAGTGAAGGGAATGAGCCTCTCTGCCGGGAACCGGGGTTAAGGAGCTGTGAGCTCCTTTCCCCAGACGCGTAGCCAGTGGGCCAGATCCTGGCGGGAGCGGCAGTGTGAGGAGGGGTCTGGGACAGGAAGGGATAGAATCCAGAAGGTGGCCAGGCGGGCGGGCTCACGCGCTCACCTGGTGGCTGCTGCTTCCCGCCTCCGCCCAGGCCTGGGGAAGACCAAGAGCCACTGAGCCACGTGGACCGCCCCCCCCCCCCATGGAAATCTATTTCTCCTGACCCCCTAGCTCCACCCTCTTCCTTCCTGGGGCCCCAGGGTGACCCAGGCGTCCTCGCCTGGCTGGGCTCCGCCTCCCAGGAAGGCCTGGCCTCCCATCTTATTCCCGTTGCCAAATGCTGGGAGACAGAGCAGGAGGAGCTAAGTTTAAGCCAGAGGCAGGGGGGCGGGGGGCGATGGAAGACGGGGCTACAGGGACCTGGGCACGGGGTAGGGCTCACCTGGCTTTGGCGGTTTCACACCCGCTCCGACCCCTGAGAAAGAGACGGGGACCAGGTAGAGGAGCCTGGCGCGCCCCTGACCCCCCAAACTGAAGCGGGTGCCCCCAGCTCTCACCCCATCACCCCATCGCCTACCTGGTCCCTGGCCACCATTCTGAGGGGCAGGGCCTGTGGGGAGAGGGAAGGTGTGGGCTCCCACCTGTGCTGTCCTCTCCCAGGAGTTCTGTGCCCCCCTCCCTGGCAGTTCTCAGGGAGCCCGTGTGAGAAGGGCCTGGGAGTCGGGGAAACCCCCCCCACACACACACACACACCAAACCAGCCACGTGACGGGAGCGGCCCTGGGAGGCTGATGGTGCCAGAGCTTGGCCTCCACTCACCTGGCTTCTGAGGTTTCCCCCCTCCCAGGCCTAGGAGGAGACAGAGACAGAGGTCACTGACCTCCCCTACCCCCAGGAATGCAGACATGACCCTGCCACCCCCTCCGCTGCCTGCCCCAGTCGCCCTCACCTGGCCAGGATCCTGCCCCCGGAAAAGCGCCGGTTCCCAGACCATTTGGGCTCCCGAATCCTGGGGACACAGGGGAGGGGGCTGTAGCCTGAGGTGGGCAGGTTTGGGGCACACAGAGGAACTGGGGTGCACATGCTGGGACGGGGCTGGCTCTGCACTTACCGGGCCTCGGAGGCTCCATTCCCCTGCCCAGGCCGGAGCGGCGGGGGCTGAGCCCGCCGTCCTCCCCCAAGAGCCCAACTCTCCTCTGCTGGTTCCCGGGTCCCAGCTCTGCCCCTGCCCCCCCTCTCCCTCCCTGGACCGCAGGGTGGGGCCCAGTGTCCTCACCTGGCTGGGCCCCCGGCCCTGGGAAGGCACCAGCACCCAGGCCAGTTCCGTATCCTGGGGAGACAGCCAGAGGGGAAGGAAGGAGGAGCGGCTTCCAAGGGAGGGAGCCGCCAGTGTGAGGCGGACAGAGGGAGGGGTGTGGGGAGGAGGCTCACCTGGCTTCTGGGGCTTTGCGCCCCCCCCAAAGCCTGAGGACAGAGATGCAGGAGGTGAGGGGACCCCAGGGGCCCCGTCTCTTCCTAGGGCTCCATGGCCATGCTGAGCTGAGAGGCAGGGCAGGGGCATCTGGGGTCCCAGCTGGGGTGAGGGTGAAGCAGGGGTACCCCGCTCTGCTATCCTCAAACTAGGTATCAGGAACCCGTAGGTCCTTCCCTCTGCTTCCAATGAGTCACCAGTTCTGCACCCCGGGGGCGGGGGCTGGGATAAGCACCCCCTAATGCCGACCCAGCCCTCTCCCCGCGCCCCCCTCACCTGGTTGGGCTGCGGCACCTGGGAAGGCCCCTGCTCCATGCCCGTTCCCGGTCCCGAACCCTGAGGACACAGGGTGGAGGGTCAGCAAGGAGGAGAGACAGCGGGGTCACAGGGTCGGGCATGCAGATGTAAACAAGCAGGGGGCTCACCTGGCTGGTGGGGTTTTGTACCCCCTCCGATGCCTGAGAGGGAGATGGATCACGTGAGGGTCTGAAGAGACCCCATTTCAGGGATGCCCCTAGGACACTGGCCCCAGTCCCCCCCAAACACACTCGGAGCCCACCTCCGCCAGTGCTGTAGCCACTCTGAACTGGAGGACCTATGGGGGGGACGGGTGATCTGGGGGTTTGGGGTCCTAGATGGGGTGGGTGTGCAGGATCCGTGGACCCAGCCAGAAACAGCAAACCTGCAGGCGCCCAACCTCCCCCTCTCCCCCCAGAATCCTTCACTGACCCCCCCCATCCCTGAGGCTTGGGAGGGAGCGGGGAGAGGACCAACCCCAGACCCCATCTCTCTCACCTGGCTGGGCTCCCAGGCCATTCCTGGCCCCAAATCCTGGGAGGACCAAAGCGGTGAGGGGTGTGAGAGAAAGATGGGGAGACAGGAAGAGAGACAGTGGGGGCTGGGCAGGGCTCTGAAGTTCAATACCCCAGAGAGCCTGGAGAGACGCAGGGAGCAGGCGAGGGACCCAGGGTCCCCTTTCACCTTCCCCCACCCCCACAAAGCCCAGGGGACGTGCAGTGAGGGGCGGGCGTTAGATGACACCACAACAGTCTTGATGGATTCCTGGTGGGTGGGGGGCAGTGTGTGCCGGAGGGAAAGCAGAGCACCTGCTGGAAGGGGTCTCAGTGGGCGTCTCCGCCTGAGGGGTGTCAGGTGCTTCTGAGACAGCTGCCCGCCCCCAATCCTATTTACCCATCCCTTACCGACTCCCAGCCATGGGGGGCATAGCTGGGGGATAAATGGTGTGTTGGGCCTAAGGGGGCAGGAGGGACCAGGAGCTTGGGTGCTCTGGCCTCATTGGGAGGATACAGAGCCCCCCCATCCCCCCCCCCCCCCCCGCCCAGCTTTACCTGGTCTGTAGCCATTCGGGCTCCCTAAGCCTGCAAGGTTGGGGAGAAGGGGGTGACTAGGAGGGGCAAGGAGGGCCAGATGCTCCCCTCCCACCCTGCAGAGCAGGAGTGCACCCCCTCCTCCCTGGGACTCACTTTCTACTCTGATCACTGGAGGAGCAAGGACAGAACCAGGGGGACAGCCTGGTGGCCAAGAGGGGGCGCCTGGGCTGTGCCTGGGGCAGGTTCCCCCATCTCTCTTCCTCAGGGGGGCGGGGGGTGGTGCCTCTTCCCTCCACTCTTATGGGAGCATCTCTGGGACCCCTCCTTTCCTGGAAATGTCCTCCTCCTCACCCCGTCCCTCGGAGTTTCTCCCCAGCAGCTTAGACACTGAGGTCTCTGGAGGGAACCCTTTCTCTGGCCCACATGATGCCACAGCTGCTGAAGTGAAGACCCTTGTGTGACACCCAGCCCCCTACTCCCCTCCCCAAGCTCCAGCCTCCTCTCCTCCCATCCTCCAGGCCTTTAGCCCCCTTGGTTCCAGAGATTTCCTCTCCTGTCATGTTATAACCCCGATCCCTGCCCTCACAGACCCAGCTCCAAGCCCGTCCTCTGGGCTCCAGTGTGCTTGTGCCCAGAGTTGAAATTCTGCCCTATCTCACTCTGTCCTCAGGGCTCAGGTCTGTGCTTCCACACGTGAGCTGACCCTGGACAGACTGACTGCCAGGAAGACAGAGAGGGACCCTGTGCTCTCCTGGGCTCCACGTCTGGGTCCCAGAGCTGGGGAGCATCTGGGGCTGTCCCCCGGAGAGCATCGGGGGGAGACCAGGTCCTCTTCTTGAACCCCGGTGCCGGAGGGTCCACTCACCTTTTCCTAGGCCAGCAGACAATGAAGGCAGCCCTGGGGAGCAGGGATTGCTGACTCAGAGTGGGGACCCAGGGGCAGGACCCATGCATATATACCCAATGCCCCCCAAACCCAAACTTCACACACCCAATCCTCCCGCTCTGGAGCCCCAGCCTCAGACCCGATGCTCTTCCTGCACCCCCAGCTCCAACCCCAGCTGCCCAGACCCCGGAGCTGCCTGCCCTCACCGCCCTGGAGGCTTTCAGAAGTCAGGCAGAGCAGGAAGAGGGCCGCGGGGAAGGCCCGGGTGCCCATGATTCCTGGCAGAGTGGGAGGGCTCACACCCCTCGAGCCTTTAAACACCCAGCCTGCGGGGTGGAGGCCCTCACCCAGGCCCCCCTGCTGCGAGTGACAGAAGCTCCGTGGGCAGACCCCAGGGGGCCAGCCCCCACCTCCCTCTGCAGCGGGAGGCCAGTCCTTGGCCTGCTCCCTGCCCCGCTCCTCATCCATCATGGGTGCTGACAGCTGGGGCAGGCCCCCACCTGGCGCGTGAGGCCCCTCTGCTCCCGTCGGGGTCTGGGGCCCTGGCGCCAGGCCTGGGGGGCTCGGATGTTACCCCAGCAGCTGGTGAGGAGCAGGCAGGCGGTGTGGGCACCCAGGCCCAGCCCCAGCACAGCTGGGGGGGAGGGGGAGGTAGCCAGGCCCAGAAATGTGGGTGTGGCTGACGGGAGGGACTCAGAGTGAGTTACTGTGTTACTTGGAGAGAGAGAAGGAAGGAGGCAGTGTTAGAAAGGCCGTGGCCAGGTGACAATGCAGTGCGCTGTGTGTGACACGCAGACCTGCCCACCGGAAGAGAGGTAACTTTATCCCTCTGACCCTGAGGACGGAAGGTGTGACCCTGGGCGATGGCCCTTTGTCCCCACCTGGGGCTGGGCTTGCAAGAGTGGGCCTGAGTCTCCTTCCCACAGGGGATGGTGATCACAGGGACGGGTTACCCCGTGCTCATCCTGTCCAGAGGCCCAAGGGTTTCTTTTTGAAAAATATTTTTAGTCCTAGCCGGTTTGGCTCAGTGGATAGAGCATCAGCCTGTGGATGGAAGGGTCCTGGGTTTGATTCTGGTCAAGGGCACATGTCCAGGTTGCAGGCTCAATCCCCAGTAGGGGGCACGCAGGAGGCAGCTGATCAATGATTCTCTTTCATCAATGATGTTTCTTTTTATTTATTTTTAATCTTTTTTAAAATGTATTTTATTGATTTTGTACAGAGAGGAAGGAAGAGGGAAAGAAAGTTAGAAACATCGGTGAGAGAGAAACATCAATCGGCTGCCTCCTGCATCCCCCCACTGGGGATAGATATATGCCCCCAACCAATGTACATGCCCTTGATCAGAATCGAACCTGGGACCCTTTAGTCCACAGGCCGACGCTTTATCCACTCAGCCAAACCAGTTAGGGCTCATCGTTGATGTTTCAATCTCTTTGTCCCTTTCCTTCCCTCCCTGAAATATATATATATGTATATTAAAATTTGATTTTAAAGAGAGAGAAAGGGAGGCAGAGAGAGAAACACTGATCGATCCATCGATGCCTCCTGCACGTTCCCTGCTGGGGATTGGAGCCTGCACCCCGGCACCTGCCCTGACGGGAAGTGGAGCCTGCAGCCTCTGGCGCAGGGGATGAGGCACAGCCAGCGAGTCACACTGCCAGGCCTCACTGCTGAAGGCTCTGCTAGGGCCCCCCACTGCGGGCGGTCCTCCCAGTTCACCTCCATCTCAGCCGGAACACAGCAGCACTGACTCCAGTTTTGGGGGACAGACTCTCAGGGGCCACTTCTTAGGGTGTGAAGGGGGCAAAATCGCAAGAAGGGTACCTGGGGGGCAAGTGACCACTCCATTCCTGGGGGGGGGGGCAGATGGCATCGGGCCAGGGAAGGAGGCTTGGTGAGAGTATGCATGGACAGGAGAGGCAGGCCTGGGAAAGGTCAGGAGTCAAGGAGACTGGACACCCACCCTCACCTCCTCCAGGGCGTCTGTGGACCCCACCGGGCTGCGGGGACAGTGGGGGCTCAGACCCCAGGACCCTAGTACAGAGGGCCCCACACCCTATCTGCTGGCTTGCCCCCTGCCCCCTCCTCCCCAATGCCTGTGGCTAAGGAGTCCAGTCTGCCACACGAAGCAGGCTGGCACAGCGAGGGCCTGGCGCGGAGCTACAGGGAGGAGTGGGCAGGGGTGATGGGTTTTGCTTCTTATGCCTTTGAGCCCACAGCACCTAACGGGACAGCTCATCTCCCTTTACCTGCATCTCCCCTCCCACCCCCCTGGCTGATCTCTCTCCCCACACCTGAGGACCTGCACCCAGGGATCACGCTTACCTGAGCATGCCTGCACACACACTCACACACACACACACACACACACACACGCACACACACATGCCTGCGGCTCCCATCTCCCCCGACAGACCCACCTTTGCACAAGGCTCCTGCTGGGTCCCTGCAGTCCAGTGCCCTGGCACAGCATCCCACACGCCCTCCTCCCGCCCTGCCTGGCAGAGGGCTGTGACCTGGCGTCCCGGAGGCTGGACCTTCCGCTGGCTGCTGGGCGTGGCTCAGGGGTGGCCCCTGGCTCCAGCCACCCATGGGATCCTGGGATCGCGGGGATGTTCACTCAGGCTCCCCGGGGAGGGCTCTCCTGCTGCCCCCTGCTCCTCCCCACAGCAACAGGCTCTGGCTCACCGGCCTCCTCATGGAGGGCAGCTGAGCGGCCTCAGCTCAGCAGGCTGGGTACGGATTCAGATTCAGATGGGGGTAAGCATCTGCTTTAGCCAGCTGGGGAGCGGGAGCAGGCCCCTGACCTCCCTGAGTCTGATCACTCTCTTCTAATATGACGATGCTATGGGGTCGGGGGTATTGAGGAAGCTGCTTCACACTCCGCTTTACAGACGGGGAAACAGAGGCAGAGTGGAGAAGGGACTTGGCTCCTGAGCAGCGGGGCTGGAATTTGAAGCCAGGCAGTCTACCCCCACCCCCACCCCCACCCCGGTCCACAGAACTCCGCTCTCCGCTACTCCACGTACTTTCGGCAGCCACAGGCCCAGTTACTTGAGACACTGCATTACTCTTTGCCTGCCCCACACCAGTCTGGGCCCTGCTTTAGACCCGTGGTAGCTGAGGGTCTTCGTACAGACCCAGACGCACAGACACTCAGCTCCCCCCGAGGGGCGCCAGGGAAGCTTGGCCCGGGAGGAGGCAGGCGGGGAGACCAGGAGGGGCCATGCAGGAGGTAAAGGCCAGGTGCCTGCTTGGTCACTGCCAGAGGGAATGCCAACGCCCACCACCGCTGCCAGGCTGTCTGGGTGCTGACGTGGGCCTGTGGCAATGCCAGCCAGCCAGGGGCCTCGGGCCAGCTTGGTGCTGCTCAGGACCAGGGCTGAGCCCAGTTGGGCAGCAGCAGACCACCGTTACCCCCAGCACAGCTAGTCCCCTCGGCTCTTCCCCAGCCCCTCACAGGCAGGGCGGGTCTGCGAGCCCATGGATCACTGTGGGGCTGATGGAGCTCCTAATGGAGCCCGGGCCTGGGCTACCCTTCGCTCCCAGGCTGGAGGGGACACAGCTCAGCCTCTGGACAGAGGAGCAACTGGGAGGGCCAGAGCTAGAAGCCCAGGGCAAGGGGACAGCTGCAGTGTTAAAAGTAGAATGAGTTGCCGAAACCGGTTTGGCTCAGTGGATAGAGCGTCAGCCTGCGGACTGAAAGGTCCCAGGTTCGATTCTGGTCAGGGGCATGTACCTTGGTTGCGGGCCCATCCCCACTGAGGGGGTGATGGGGGTGGGTGGGAGGCAGCTGGTCGATGTTTCTCTCTTATCAATGTTTCTAACTCTCTATCCCTCTCCCTTCCTCTCTGTAAAAAATCAATAAAATATATTTTAAAAATAAATAAATAAATAAAAGTGGAAGCCAGAAGCCCAGGAAGTGTATCACCTAAAAGGACACAGCCCATGCCCTGGACTCCAGCCACCTGCTCACGGAAGCGCCGCCTGGCAGGGTGGGAATCCGGGGAGAAGAGCGTGAAGGGCGCCCAGGCGCCTGTCGGGCAGACACCTTCCGAACCTGCAGCTGTGCTAATGCCTCCTCAGGCCACCCTCCCCACCCTCCTGTGGCAGCTCTTCAGCCCCGTCCCTGAGCCAGAGCCTCTGGGACACCTTCCCAGCAGCCCCAGGCACTGGCTCTGTGCAAAGCTGCACCGGAGTAACTCCCTCTCCTCACTCACCTCTCAGTTTACTAACACTGTATGCAGGATGACATAGGGGTACGCTCAGAAGTGTGCCTAAGACAGGAATGTACAATGTAACAAATCCCTGAAAAGCAATTGCCTGTGCAGCTGGCACAGAGGCCAAGAGACAGCTCCCCGGAAACGCCCCTCACAACCTCCCCTTTCCGGCCAGGGCAGCCACATTTGCGCTTGTGGCTGTTTCCTTGCCTTCTTACTCCGCTTTATCCTGCTTTGTGGCCGCATTGGAGACCTTCCAGAGAAAATCTGAGTGGGCCTGGTACTGTTACACGATGACAACAGCGGGGACACACCTAGATGTCGGGCTGGGAATCCCACTGATGAGCAGGGCTTGGGGGCTTTCTCCTGGACCAAGCCACAGCCAAGCGCTTTGGTCTCAAATCCTGAGGGCCCACACCTCTGTCCCTGTGACTCCCGGTGGGTGTGGAAGTCCTGACCCCTCTCCTCCAGATTCCTTTTGGCCCAGATGGCTGCTTTGAAGATGGCGAAACACTGTGCAAATGAGGGAGTGTTACTGTTATTAAACAATGAGTAAGTTCCTCCTGTGTGCTAGGCCCTGTACTGAGCACTTCACATGCATTTGCTCATTTAATGCTCATAACACCCAAGGAGGTAGGAACTATTATTATCATCCACATTTTACACATGTGAAAACAGGCCCAGAGACATAAATCAGCTTCTGTGTGGCAGAGAAGCCCCAATTTCCCTGACTCCATGACTCCTTGGCCCAGGCTCTTACCTGCTCCTGTACCTAACTTTACATTACACCCCTTCCACACAGTGGAATGTCCATTGGGAGAATGTTGTTTCTTTAAAAATATATTTTATTGATTTTTTTTTTTTTTTCGCAGAGAGGAAGGGAGAGAGGGATAGAGAGTTAGAAACATCAATGAGAGAGAAACATTGATCAGCTGCCTCCTGCACACCCCCTACTGCGGATGTACCCACAACCAAGGTACATGCCCTTGACCGGAATCAAACCTGGGACCCTTGAGTCTGCAGGCTGATGCTCTATCCATTGAGCCAAACCGGGTAGGGCTGGAAGAATGTTTTTATTATTTATTTACTTATTTTTAAAAATATATATTTTTTATTGATTTCGAAGAGGAAGAGAGATGGAATAGAAACGTCAACGATGAGAGAGAGAATAATCAATTGGCTGCCTCCTGTAGGCCCCACTATGGGAATGGAGCCTGCAACCCAGGAATGTGCCCTGACCGGGAGGGAATCAAACCAGGTCCTCCTGGTTCATAGGTCGATGCTCAACCACTGAATCATGCTGGCTGGTTGGAAGAATGTTTTTAAATAATTTTTTTTTAAAGTCATTGCGAATTAGACTTTCAAGAATGGGCAGCTGGAAAGAGGCCTGAGTCCAGGACTCCTGGAGATGGGATTGGCAGAGGGGATGACAGCTGGAGAGAGGCATGCTGGCTCCCCAGGCCTCCTGGGGACAAGCCTGGGGTCTTTAACAGGAATCCAGGGTGAGTCATAGGGGCTGTGGCTGCCAGAGATGCTAATGCAAAGGAAGAGAGCAAGGACTGGGGAGGAGGCTGAATCCCCCAGAGAAGTTCTGGGCCTACCCTGGGCTGCACTGGGGAAGGTTCCCTGAAGGGCAAGCCCTGCGATGGGTTGGGGGCCCTGAAGTCCATGTCACCTTTCAGATTCTTGGGAGATGGATAGTCAACAAATAAACCAATGAACAGAGAGGATAGAATTTTAGAGTTAAGAGCAATTAGAAAGTGTGGTGGGAAGGGTTATGTGATGAGATGCAGAGCATTCTAGAGGGGTGGCCTGGAAGAGGGACCCCCTCACTCTGTTGAATGGATAAAAGGTCCCCTCCGAGAAAAGAGCCCCGGCCGGCCGGCCGGCCGCACTAATGTTAGGAGTCAGCACTTGCTTCGAGCCAGCCTCCTACTAAGTACTTTAAGGGGATCATCTCAGTGGAAACGCCAGCTCGGCGAGGAAGGTTTGGTCAGCTCCATTTTTAGAGGAGAGGAGGCTCAGGAAGGCCCAGGTGCGTTCCCAAGGTCGCTCAGCCCGGAAGGAGCTGAGGGAGTGGTGAGCTGAGCTCAAGTTTCAAATCCAATGAATGGGAAGGGCTGCAGCCCCGGAGGCTCCAGCCTAGGTGTCTGCAGGGAGGGCTAGCATCTTCTGGTTCCCCAAGCCAAAGCCCCGCATTCCTAGAGTCTGAACAGAGGAATGCGTGTCTGGCACCGCCCTGTCGGGATCCGGGGGGACGCGGGGACTTCCTGCCCTGCCCAGAGGTGACTGCCTCCTGGGCCGCCTGTCAGGGGCAAAACGCGGTAACCGCTCCCTTTATCGAGGAGAAAATTAAGTCAGCCTAGCGAGGGTCACGGGAGACAGGGCCGGGGTCTGGAGGTCGGCTGGCGTCCGGGTAGCCAGGCGGGCGGAACCCAAGTCGGCTTCAGACCCGCGGTACTGCCGCAGCCGCCAGGAAGCGAGGCGCTGCCACCTCCTCCGCCCCAGGCCGGCGCCGAGTGGCATTGCGCCTGCGCAGTGAGGACGGGGGCGGGCGGGGGCGGGGCGTTCGGGGGCGGGGAGGCGGCGCTTCCGGGGACGTGAGCGGCGGGCCCGGAAGGCTGGCAGCCTGTGATTGGCTCCGCGGGGATGGGGCGGGGGAAGAGGCGTTCCTGGGCGGGGACTCGAGGCCGGTTTGGAATTTTTGGCGCGAGTTGGCTCCGCGGGCGTTCACGGGCCGTTCCCCCGCCAGAGGGTCCTCCTGTCCCGGCGCGGAGAGCTGTCGACGGCAGCCCCGGCCCCCCAGGCCGCCCCGAGGGTTCCCCGCGGCCCCTGCGGACCCGGAATCTGGGACCTCGCGGAGCTGCGCCCCGCCTACCCGCTCCAGGTGAGCCCCGGCCAGGCCCGGCGCGCTCTCCGGCCGGACCTCCCTCCCCTCTGCCTCCCTTTGCTGCGGCGCCCCCTGCCCTCTGAGGGCTCCCCCGGGTCAGCCTCTTCCTCCTCCTCCTCCTCCCCCGTCGCCCTCCGACCAGCCCCGCTCCTCGTCGGGCTGGGTCCCGCCCCTTCCCTCTGCTCACCCTTCCCGGCGGCCCCGCCCCCGCCCTTCCCTCCGCTCCGGGGCCCCCGCTGCTCCTGTTTCCTTCCTCAGCCCCCTGGCCCCTTTCATCTGGGCACCACATGAAAGGGGTGCCTGCCCACCCCGAACTTGTCCTTCCCCAGGAAAAGCCCCGCCCACGTTGCAGCGACAGCCCCTCCTGCGTGACAGCCGGTCCCGTCCGCTCGGTGCGCCTGGGCGCCCGGCGCGCACGGGGGCGGGTGGCTGCGGCCCCGCCTAGGGGCAGCTCGCAGGCCAGCGCGGAAGACCGGTCTGCAGATGTGTCCGCCCAGTGAGAGGGGCGGCCTCTGGCTGTTCCCGGAAACCAGGCTGGGCCGCCCTGGGTTCGCCTGGCTCCTTCTACGGACCCTGCCCCAAACCAAAAGCTGTTGGGCCAGGCCAGGGGCGCTAGGATGTAGGGGGCATTGGAATGGTCTGAGAACTGGTTTGAGATGAGGCTGTCCATGGCTCTGAATGTGGCAGGACTGGGTCTGGGGGCCCCGGGGGATCCTGGCGTCCCAGTTCCTCACTTTGAGGAACCCTGGAGTGGGATTCCTGAGCTGAAAGAGGCAGAGGAAGGGTGAGTCTTCTAGGGAGGCGCCATGGGGGACCCTCCCTCAGGCCTCACTCGCCCAGGGACTGGAGGGCACACTTCTTGTTTCAATTACTGACTGCCCCCTCTCCCCCCTTGTTAGGTATGGCATCCTTTTTAAAAAATACATTTTAAATAGATTTTTAAATTTTATTATTATTTTTTTTTAGAGAGAGGAAGGGAGAGGGGGAGAGAAAGAGAAGAAAAAACACGTCGATGTGAGATGAGAGCTAAACATCCCTTGGCTACCTCCTGAATGCCTCCTACAGGGGATCAACCCTGCCACCCGGTATGTACCCTGACCTGAATCAAACCAGCAACCTTTCAGTGCAGGGAGGGATGCCCAACCAACTGAGCCACACTGGCCATGTGGGTATGTCACCTTTTGATACACTGTGACTTCCTCTCAAAATTAAATCCCCCTCCTTTTGTGTTCTTGTTTTTGTTTCAATTACAACATTATAGCAACTCAAAAAGCCTTCTCT
Organism: Nyctalus aviator; assembly: GCA_036971965.1. Classification (NCBI taxonomy): domain Eukaryota; kingdom Metazoa; phylum Chordata; class Mammalia; order Chiroptera; family Vespertilionidae; genus Nyctalus; species Nyctalus aviator. The sequence continues at coordinate 11,715,827 of CM072926.1, read as the reverse complement.
GCCCCAACACACAAAGCTACTTGTGGGGCCTCTGTAGCTTTGTGTGTCTTTTAACAGCATTTATTGAGGAATCTGCATGCCAGACATGAGGCTGAGCCTTCCCTGAGATTATTATTACAGGTCCACAAATCCTGAGGCCAGGAGTGTTTTGGAATTCATAACATTTATGTGTAACACCACCCATGGATCTGGAACATCATTCAATAATCAAACATTAATATTTTTGTCAAGAAATATATGAATATTCACACTTAGGGAGGAAAGGTAGGTCAGACCATATTTTTCTGCCAAATGAGGTATTTATTTATTTATTTATTTATTGCCAAATGAGTTTTACCTCGTTGTCCCATTTGTTGAGAAAACTATTCTTTCCCACTGAATTGTTTTGGCACTCTGTCAAAATCAATTGACTATAAATGTGAGGGTTTATTTATGAATTTTCAATTCTATTCCATTGATCTATATGTCTATCCTTATGTAAATACAATATTGTTTTGATTATTGTAACTTTGTAGTAACTTTTGGAATTGGGAAATAGAATCCTCCCAACTTCATTTTGAATGTTTTGACTATTCTGGGTCTAGTGAATTTGCATATAAATTTTAGGATCAGCTTGTTAATTTCTACAAAGAATCCAGCTGGGATTCTAATAGGGATTGTGCTGAATCTGTAGATCAGTTTGGAGAGTATTGCCATTTTATCCATGGTAAATCTTTGGATCTATGAACATGTAATATCTTTCCATTTACAGGTGGGGCAAAAATAAAATTACAGTTTGTATGGAAAATAATACAATAATTCATAAATAATAATATAAGAATAAAATATTTTAGGACAAATATGTGATACCTTAATCAATAAAGAAATTTTAAAAAATAAAAAATAAAAGAATAAACTATTTTGCATACTCACAACTGTAGACTTACTTTTGCCCCATCCTCTACTTAGGTTGTCTTTAATTGCCTAAAGAAGCTGAGGGAAGAAAGGAAAGGAAGTTTATGGGCATCATGTTTGCTTTATTGACATTCTTATTTACAGTGTCTGGTTCTCTCCATTTGTTCAAGTTGCCATGTGGTGTCATTTCTGTTCTCTCCCGCCTCCTTTGTGCTGTTATTTGAAGTATATCACATTTCTTTATGTTACCTGCCTAACAATACAATTACACACATACCGTTTCATACAATTGCTTTTTAAAAATATATATACTTTATTGATTTCAGAGAGGAAGGGAGAGGGAGAGAGAGATAGAAACATCAATGATGGGAGGGAATAATTGATTGGTGCCACCTGCAGACCCCACACTGGGGATTGAGCCCACAACCCGAGCATATGCCCTTGACCAGAATTGAATCTAGGACCCTTCAATCCACAGGCTGACGCTCTATCCCCTGAGCCAAACTGAACTATTAGCTTAGTTCTTTGAGCCTATTTATAGACTACTTTGAAGTCTTTCTTTGTTAAATCTGACACCTAGTCCTTCTTATAGGTAGTTTCTGTGGCCTGTTTTTATTTAAATTTTAAAGATATTTTTACTTTTATTTTTTAAACATTATTTTATTGATTGATTTTAGAGAGAAAGGGGAGAAAAACATCAATTTGTTGTTCCCTGCTTGGGGATGTGCCCTGGCTGGGAATGGAACTTGCAGCCTTGGCGTATCAGGATGAAGCTGTAAACCAACCAGCCTTTTATTTTGTTTTATCTTTCCTGTGTGGGGGTCACACTTTCCTATGTTTTGCACATCTTGTAATTTTTTGTTGAAAACTGGAGTGTTTTTTGTGTTTTTTTTTTTTTTAAGATTGGTAAACTTTTAACAAATATGTTTTTCTTGATTTAGAAGGAAGAGGGAGATAGAACCATCAATGATGAGAGAGAATCGTTGGTGGGCTGCCTCCTGCACTTCCCCTGCTGGGGACTGAGCCTGCAACCTGGACATGTGCCCTGACGGGAATCCAACTGAGGCATCCTGAACCACACCGAACCACACCGGCAGCAAAACTGGACATTTTACTTTTTGTATGTTTTTATCGATTTCAGAGAATAAAGGATAGTGAGAGAGATATAGAAGCAGCAGCGATGAGAGAGAATTGTTGATTGCCATTGGGGATCTAGCCTGCAACCATGATCTCCTGGTTCATAGGTCACTGAGCCAAGCCAACCAAGCAAACACTGGACTTTTTTTTTTTTTTTTTTTTTTTTTTTTTTACACATTTTTTTTTTCCCCCCTTATCTGTTTAGTGACTGACTGGACCGTTGTGGTGACATGTCTTTCTGCAGTATGAGGTCTCTGACATGGCTCCTCAGAGGACCCTGGAACATTTGCACAGCCAACCTGGGGCCCCGAGAGTTTAAGGGGGGCTATCTTTGACTGCTTTCCCTAATCATATCCACCTGCTGGGCTCCCCCAATTGCTAGCTGTCTTCTCTGTTGTTTTTGTCCTGGAGCATCAGTTGCTCCGTTGACTAGTCCAATTAAATTTAGCTCCTTTAACAGGATAGCTTTTGAGTTCAGTGTTTGAGGTTTGATCTGACCCCAGGAAGCTTCTTTTGATCTATCTCTGTACCTGGCTCTTTCTGGTAAATTACCTGGTTGTAATAATGGAGGTTCCAGCCTCGGCCTATTTGTGTACCACCCAAACCTTGATTGATTTTTAAATTAAATATTTGTTGTTGAAAGTATTGCATGTTCTCCCCTGCCCAGTCCCCCCATTGACCTCTCCTAGGCTGCCCCCAGCTCCAGGCCTTCACCACCCTATTGTCTGTGTCCATGGGCTATGCATGGATGCATACAAGTTCTTTGGTTGATCTCTTCCCACCCATCCATCCTCCCCCACCTCTCCTCTGAGATTCCCCAGTCTGTTTTATGTTTCTACGTCTCTAGATCTATTTTGTTTATTAGATTCCACATACGAGTAAGATCATGTAATACTTGTCTTTCTCTGACTGGCTTATTTTGCTTAGTATAATACTCTCCAGGTTCCTCCATGCTGTCTCAAAGGGTGAGAGATCCTTCTTTTTTTTACAGCCGCATAGTATTCCATGGTATAAATGTACCACAGCTTTTATCCACTCACCTGCTGATGGGCACTTGGGCTGTTTCCAGATCTTAGCCATTTTAAATTGTGCTGCTATGAACATAGGGGTGTGTACATTCTTTCTGATTGGCATTTCTGGTTTCTTAGAATATATTCCTAGAAGTGGGATCACTGGGTCAAATGGCAGTTCCATTTTTTTGAGAAAACTTCATACTGTTTTCCATAATGGCTGCCCCAGACTGCATTCCCACCAGCAGTGTACTAGGGTTCCCTTTTCTCCACACCCTCACCATCACTTGTTATTTGTTGATTTGTTGATGGTAGCCATTCTGTTACTGATTTTTTTTAGAATACCATTAAACTTGAACTTCCCGTATTCTGTTTCAAATAAAGTCTGTTTCTTTGTTTATAGGGAGAGATTCAGAGCTGTCTGTTTTATAACCTACCTCCCCTCCCAAGGCAGAACTTCTGAGCTACAGCTCTGGAGCTGCGGGCAGGGAAGTTAAGCCCATCTCCCTGAGTGACATCGCTGCCTTAGGATGGGGCGCAGCCTGTGGCCTTCTCAGATTGCCTCGGGGCCGATCCTCCTTCCTAGGAATGAGCTGGGGCTTGAGTGATGGACTGTATTCCCCACCTGCTGGGCCCAAGGAGGGGGCCCTGGCCTCTGGCTACAGCCAGCTGGAATTTAGCCTTTGCAACATGGAAAGTGGAACTCCATGACATGAGTGTTAGGATCACAACTATGAAAAAAAGAGCAAGAGACTTTTGGAATCACACCTTTTAATACTTTGAAATCAGAGATAAGGGAGTGTGGGCCTGTGTGAATATTTCCCCCCTACAGTCTTGGAAGAGATTGCGTATCTTATGGTCAAATAGCATTGTGACAAGACAGGGATCTGGCTCCAGATCCTGCCTTGACTTGCCCTCTGCTGGATTGTGGGGGCCTCTGGGACATGGTCCCATGCATTTCAGTTTGTGTTTCTAGGACCTCCGGGTACAGACGACTGACCGTGTGCAGGTGTGTATATTTGTCCTCTGCCTTGTCCCACCAGGTGCTCGTGTCTCCACAGCCTCCGTGTTAAAGGAGAACATGTGTGAGGAGTAGACGCGGCTTCCTTCCGCAGCCTCTCTGGGGCCACAGGACAAGGAACTGTTTGCTGTTCTGTACTCTGCCTCTCAGTGCCTCCTGTGCCGGCCATGCCTGTGCCCACGGAGGGCACCCCACCAACCCTGAGCGGCACCCCCACCCCAGTCCCAGCCTACTTCCGCCACGCAGAGCCCGGCTTTTCCCTCAAGAGGCCCCGGGGGCTCAGTCAGAGCCTTCCGCCCCGGCCCCCTGCCAAGGGCAGCATCCCCATCAGTCGCCTCTTCCCTCGGACCCCAGGCTGGCACCAGCCCCAACCCCGGAAAGTGTCATTCACAGGCAAAGACTCTGGGACCCTGCAGAGCCCCAGTTACGACCCAAGCCGGCCGGAGTCCTTCTTCCAACAGAATTTCCAGAGGCTTGGCCGCCTGGGCCGTGGCTCTTATGGAGAGGTCTTCAAGGTGAGTGGAGTGACAGTGCCATAGGCCTGTCTGGGGGGCCCCCTTGCCTCCCTCCCTCTGCCTGGATGGGATAGAATCCTGGGCAGTCTGCTCCCCTTCTCTCCTGACAGCCCACTTCTCTTGAGTTGACAGACACCCCTCCTCAGGGTTTGACTTGGCTGCTTTCTCAGAAACCCCCACAAGGCCCCTCCGAGGCCCCCCTCGGTGCACACTCCCCCTTTGTCCAGAGCCTGGCAGTGGCTTCTGGCTTCCATCTCCTCCCACCCTGGAGCCAGCTGCTCTTGGCAAGCTCTGCCTGGTCCCTGGAGCCAGCCCCCAGTGCAGTGCTTACCCTGCCCCTGCCCCCCCTCCACTCCCAGGCCGCGGATACTTAGACTATACCCTGTGCACCACCTTTTTTCCCCCCCTTAAAATATATTTTCCGCCGAAACCGGTTTGGCTCAGTGGTAGAGCGTCCGTCTGTGGACTGAATGGTCCCAGGTTCGATTCCAGTCAAGGACATGTACGTTGGTTGCGGGCACATCCCTGGTAGTGGGTGTGCAAGAGGCAGCTGGTCGATGTTACTCTCTCATCAACGTTTCTGGCTCTCTGTCTCTCTCCCTTCCTCTCTGTAAAAAATCAATAGGGTGTATTTAAAAAAAAATTTTTTTTCCCCATTAATTAATATTTCCTTCAAAATGGTAGTATTCCTTACACAAGTACTACAAATAATGTGGGCCCCTAGATTAGGTCTTCTTCCACAGGACACCACTGGGTTTCTCCGGTGGGCGTCCTTCCTTCCAGAACTCTCTGTACATCTCTAGCATTGGCCACATAGAAACAAACCCGTTAATGTTCTACACAGGGGACCACGCTGCCTGTGTTCTGAAGCCAGCTTTTCTATTTCGCAGTCGTCTGAGAGACCCTCCAGATTAGTGCCTACAGGTCGGCCCTCTCTTCCATGCTCGGGTCTCCAGTGAGCCAGTGCCCAGGGTAGAGGTCTGTGTGGTCTCGCTATTGCGTGTGCAAGGGTCTCTAAGGTGGATGCCACGCTGCGCCTCCCACACGTGTGAAATCTTCACAGAATCCGCCGTTCTGCGAGATGGCTGTGCTACTCCCACCCCGCCTCAGTACTCTCTCCCTCCCAGGTGCGCTCCAAGGAAGACGGCCAGCTCTATGCCGTAAAGCGTTCCATGTCCCCCTTCCGGGGCCCCAAGGACCGGGCCCGAAAGCTGGCGGAGGTCCGTGGCCACGAGAAGGTGGGGCAGCACCCATGCTGCGTGCGGCTGGAGCGAGCCTGGGAGGAGGGCGGCATCCTGTACCTGCAGACGGAGCTGTGTGGGCCCAGCCTGCAGCAGCACTGCGAGGCCTGGGGCGCCGGCCTGCCTGAGGCCCAGGTCTGGGGCTACCTGCGGGACACCCTCCTCGCTCTGGCCCACCTGCACGGCCAAGGCATGGTCCACCTTGACATCAAGCCTGCCAACATCTTCCTGGGGCCCCGGGGCCGCTGCAAAGTGGGTGACTTTGGGCTGCTGGTGGAGCTGGATGGAGCTGGAGCTGGTGAGGCCCAGGAGGGAGACCCCCGCTACATGGCCCCCGAGCTGCTGCAGGGCTCCTATGGGACAGCAGCCGATGTGTTCAGGTAAGGGCTGGGCCACGGAGGCCCTTCATGGCTGGGTGCAGTCGGCAGAGGGAGGGAAATGCCATCCCAGCCCACAGTCAGGCTGGGAGACAGCGCCTGAGAGGGTGAAGCCACCGCCCTCTAGTGGAGAGTAGTCTACAGTCAGGCTGGCTAAGCAGCAAATCATCTGGAGTTACTTTATTATATTCACTTGTCTCTTTACCACATCTCCCCAGAGGGACTGTTATTGCTCCATTTATAGGGGGATGGGCACAGTGGGGTTAAGAGACTTGCCCAGAGTCCACAGTTAGCAGGTGGTAAAGCTGGGACTGGACCAGACACTGGATTCTGTGGTCCGTGTCAATAACCATTGCTCTGCCTCTAACAGTCTATCCAGCCCTGTCTGCAGGATCCTGATAGTAACACTAGTAACCATAGTGTCCATCTGGCAGGGGTGCCAGGACTCATCACAGTGGTGTGTGGGCTGCACTGAACACTGGTCCATGCTTCATGAATGTGTTCCCCTCATTGGCTCTGCCGGGCCTTCTCAGAGCCCCCCCCCAACTCCCCTCCCGCCACTCCTTCCCCTCCTGCCGGCTCTTCTCCACCCTCTTCTGAGAGGATCCTGGGGCTCTGGGATCTGTGGCCCAAGGCTAACCGTGTCTGTCTTCTGTCCCACCTCCCTCCCCACCCCCAGTCTGGGTCTCACCATCCTGGAAGTGGCATGCAACATGGAGCTGCCCCATGGCGGAGAGGGCTGGCAGCAGCTGCGCCAGGGCTATCTGCCCCCTGAATTCACTGCCAGTGAGTAGGGGCGAGGGGAAGGGTCAAGGATGGGAGGGGACATGGTGCTGAGGGAACGGTTGGCTGTGAGGAGACTGCTGGGCTCAGAGCCCTGTCGCCTTTGACACAATCCTACCCTGTGGACAGGCCTGTCTTCTGAGCTGCGGTCTGTGCTCACCATGATGCTGGAGCCTGATCCTGAGCAGCGGGCCACAGCCGAGGCCCTGCTGGCCCTGCCTATGCTCAGGCAGCCACAGCCCTGGAGTGTCCTGAGGTACATGGCTGCTGAAGCCCTGAGTCGAGGGTGGGCCCTTTGGCAGGTAAGCCTGGTAAAGGTAACGGCCTCCCCTCTTCCTGGCCCTGGATTCTGCCCAGCCTCCCTTGGCCCCCTGTCCCCACAGGCCCTGCTTGCCCTGCTGTGCTGGCTCTGGCATGGGCTGGCTCACCCTGCCAGCTGGCTACGGCCCCTGAGGCCTCCAGCCACCCCGCCTGGCTCGCCGCCCTGCAGCTTCCTCCTGGACAGCAGCCACTCCAGCAACTGGGATGACGACAGCTTCGGGTGGGTGAGAGCCCGGGACTGGGGGGTGGGGGTGGGGAGATGGGCTGCCAGCTTGGCCAAACCCCACACAGAGGCCAGGCTCCTTGGGGAACAGTGGTGCATGGGGACCCCTCCCACAAACCTGGCCCCCACCATGCCCTGGGAAGGGCCCCAAGGCTGGAGGGCCCCTGGCCTGGTTTGAATGCAGTTGTTTCTTCTGAGCTCAGAACGTGGGACGGCTGCTGTGCAGAGCGCAGCAGAATGGCAACTTCACACGTTGGCACTGCCACTCTAGGGAGAGGCAGGCGGTGCAGCTCTAGCCGCAGTCCAGGCCGCCGGAGCCCAAGGACAAGGCGTTGTCCTTCTCGGGACAGAGTTCCCAGAGCCTGGCGAGCCCCATCCCGGGAGGAATTCCTCAGTCCCAGATGCCTGCTGGCCAAGCGAGAGGCTATAATTAAGAAACTGTGGCAAAGGGAAACCACATGCTCCGGCAGACCGTTCTCCGGAGGAATCACACCATTAACCCCCTATGAAAAGGTCATCACACTGTAGTCCTCTGGGTGCTCAGTTAGTTGGAGCATGTCCTGTATGCCGACCAAAGGGTCGTGGTTTTGATTTCTGGTCAAGGCAGGGCCATAGGTTGCAGGTTCCATCCCTTGTCAGGGTGCCTGTGGGAGGCAATTTGTGTTTCTCTCACATTGAAGATTGAAGTTTCTCTTTCCCTTTCTCTCAAAACACACACACACACACACACACACACACAAAAGAACAACAATAAAAACGCACACATATCCTCAAGTGAGAATTAAAAAGAAAACGTTACCCTGTTGTCATAGGGACACTTTATAGCGGAAGTGAAGTGCAAAAGAAGCTTCATTTACCACAGGTTCACTTCAGAGCCAGCTCAGCTGAAGCCCCTGGGTTCTGCAAGGGGCCTAGGTGCCTCTGAGTGAGGTCAGGTAGACTTTAAAAATTGTGCGAATGATTCTCTCCAAGGGCACCACCCTTCATTGCCCGTCAGGTGGGAACCTGCACAGGGACAGGGTTGACTGCGCTGATCCCACAGCCTCCTCCCCATGCACTCACCGCCGCTTTGACACTGCTTATCTCGCCCACCCTGCAGACCCTCGTTCTCTCCAGAGGCCATTCTGGCCAGGGCTGCCAGGAGCACCTCCTCCACGCCCCAGAGCAGGCAGACACTGAGGTGGGTAGCCCAGGGTCAGAGGTAGGGAGGGGGGAGGGTCATTTCAAATCCTGAGTGTCATTTCTCTCTCTTCCTACCCCCTAGGGATGACCTGGACCTCAGTGACATTGACTCGGAGTCCCCTCACGGCTCCTTCCCCTCCTTTGAGCCTCGGAACCTCCTCAGCCTGTTTGAGGACTCGCTGGGCCCAACCTGAGCCCACTGCAGCCTTGATGCTTTTAACCTTTTAGCTTCTTCCCCCATCCTGGAGGCTGAGGTCCCCTGGGCACTCCAGTGGTCCCTTCTGCCTGGCCGTGTCTAATAAAAGATACCTGAATCTTGGGAGCACCCAAGCTTGCTTGCATGGCAACACAGCACTTCCTGCCCATTTTATTGGCGTCGCCCAGGGTCTGAGGGCCCTGGGGTGGCTGAGGCTGAGGCTGAGGCTGAGGCTGAGGCTGGCTGCAGAGCTCCTGGCCAGCACATTGCAGCTGGGCGCCCCGGGCTGTGTGGACCAGAGATTTCCTGAGCAGACGTGTCCCCGGTGGGCTGGTTGAGCCTTCAGAACATGGCACTCAAGGTGGAGGGTGGGCCCTTAGCCCAGTGGTCCAGGGCCACTCGGCTCTTTACATCTGTGCATTGCCTGGGAAAAGCAGCAGCAGCAGTCCTCCTGCCCCTTGGTCCTAGGATAAGTGGGTGGTCCTGCTGTCCAAACCCCTCACTCCATTCTGGACAGAAGGAAGAGGGGGTGGGTGAGCCTGGCATTGCTGGATGGGCTGGCATGCAGGGCCAAAAGATGGAGGAACCATGGACTGGTGGCCAGGCCAGCCACCTCTGAGGTACCTTATGTAAGGGTCTGAGAAGGGGCAGGATGGGGCTAAGGCCCTGGGCTGGCAGGACTCCAGCCATCGGAGCAAGACAGACCCCAGCGTCCCTCTGGCCCCACCCTCACAGGTCATGGAGGGTAAACTGGCCCTTAGAAGGACCGGTGTCCTAGCTGCACAGGAAGACACTGCCCTGGAAGAAGGCTGGAGCTCTGAGGTGTGGGCAGGAGAGGCTCGTCCATAGCGAAGAGTGGTGAACAGCTGGGAGGCATCCAAGGAGCCAGTCCCCTGCAGACCAGCAGGAGGGGAGCCTGGTGGTGGTGGTGGCCCTAGGAGACCGGGCAGGCTGGCTCAGTCTGGGGGACAGGCGTGGTTGGCGGCCCAGAGCAGGTCGGGCACGACGCCCGCGTGCAGCTGCAGGATGGAGCCCACACTGAGCAGGTGCATGATCTGGTGTGAGTTGCCCCAGTAGTCGAAGCGGCCTGGTCCCCAGCGCTCTGGCAGACGGGCCACGTTCACCAGCCCCCCGAGCAGGGCTAGGGCATCCATGCGCAGGTAACAGTGCAGGGAGCCTGGAGCTCCGGAGCCCAGTCCCACTCCCCGGGCCCCAAACACCAGGAGGCGGGCTCCAGCCTGCCAACCAAACGCTCGCAGACGGGCACTGGTGGAGGGGGCGGTGAGGGCCCTCCAGCCAGCCACACCCGACAGCAAGGTGTAGCCCACCAGGGCGGCGGGGCGCAGCCAGGGCCTGCAGGCCAGGGTGCAGTGGATGATGGGCAGGGCCCCTGCACAGAGGAGAGAGGCAGGAGAGGGCACGTCAGTTTGGGGACTGCCTGCCCTTCCACCTGAGTGTCCCCTGCTGCCCCCGCCCCCGTTGCCCCCCCCCCACCCCCCGCTTTCATTCTTCTTGCCCCCTGCGCCGTCCCTTGGCTCACCGAGGGTGTTGACGAGGCAGACCCCACACATATCCAGGGCCAGGAGCCGAGAGTACACAGGGCTGCCCCCTTGGTGGCACATGAAGAGATGGTAGAGCACAGAGCCCGCAGGTGGTGCCAGGCAGGCCACACAGTGTGTGCCACCCAGCCAGCCATCCTTGCCCAGCTGACCCCAGGGCATGGTCATTGGCAGCAGCACCAGGAAGCCCAGCAGGGCCAGCCCTGGGGGAGGGAAACAGTTATCCATCACACAGCTTCAGCAGCGAGGACAGGCAATGCCCTCAGAGTGTCCACAGCTAGAGACAACATGGAAGGAATGAGAGCAAGACAGGTCTTGTCAACAGTGACAGACAACTATTGCCAGGGACAGAGGCAGGCCTGGGTGTTCGGGACTTGACTTATGCAGCTGGAAGTAGGAGAGGTCATTATCCCCACTTCGCAGGTGAGAAAACTGAGTAAACTGTCCCAGGAGAGTGGGATAGAGCTCAGGCACTCACCCCCACCCCCACGCTGTCCTAACCCCTGCAGCCACATTACATCACCTCCCCAGAAAGCAACGGCCCAAACCCCCAGCCCGGCCTGTGTCAGCAGAAGCCAGAAGGAGGCGTGATTCAAGCTGAGTTCTGAAAAGAACATGTGGGCAATGATACCAGATCCCAGGGCAACTTAGCTTCTCCCAACCCCATGTCCTCTCCAGAGTGACCAGGCGAGTGAAGGCTTTGAGCCCTCTGTCTTTCAGAAGGGGCTAGGCAGGCAGGGAAAGGGGGCAGACAGTTTGTTCCATCTCCACAGGCACCTCTTCTGGGAGCTCAGTTCCTCCCAGCCCAGGCGTCCTGCCTTTCCCTGCGGGCACTCTAGCGTTGCCCTCACAGGGGTCAAAGGTGGGCACTGCAGGCTGGGGCCGCTGACTACCCGCTATAGACAGGGCCTGGCCAGGCCACAGTCCCCCAGTGGGATAGGTACCAAGGCTGGGCCCAGCCTGCTCTGGGGCCCTCGGCCAGGACAGGCCAAGGGCGTACAAGGCTGTGTCAGCACAGCTCCCCGGGGCGCGGAGGAGGGGCCCCATGCCTGTGGGGCGGGGTGGGTGGGGGGAGGTGTTGCCACCAGGCGGAGCCCCAAGATTAGGCTGCTCTGCTGGGATAGCAGGGCGGCTGCGCGGGGAGGGGCCGGGGCCTGGCTTTTGCTTCTGGACTACTTCTTGCCCAACTCAACACCCAGGTCCCAAGTCGACACCCAGCACCCGGGTCCGGACGGGTGCGGGCTGGAGTGGGGAAAGGGGCGGGGAGATGCGCAGGGGCCGGGATTACGGAGGGGCTGTGCACTGGGCTGCTTCTCCCCGGGGCTCAGAGGGATTAAGTGGACTCGATCCCCCACTCCGCTTCTCCTGCCTGCCCGGGGCCCCGCCGGGGTAGCGGAAGCAGGGAGCGCCGTCCGGGACAATGGCAGCTTTGTCACCGCGGCTCCCGGCGGTGCCAGGGCCGGGGCAGCCCGGGATCTGGCCACTGGGGCGCTCCCCGGCCTTCCGGCCCCCGGCCCGGCGCAGGCAGAGCTGCCGCGGGTGCGGGGTGCGGGCGCAGCTCACCGTGCGTGTAGATGTTGCCCAGCTCGTTGTGCAGGTAGAAGAGGCTGCGCAGGCAGCCCGAGCCGCTGCTGGCCGGCCGGTAGCCGGTCAACACGAACTTGTTGAACTGCAGGTGCGGCGGCGAGCTGGCCCAGTCTAGCAGGCGCGGCCCGGCCAGGAACGCCATGGCCTGGCCGAGCGCGGGCGGCCCGCGCCCCTGCGGACCCCGGGCCTCTTCAGCGGGGCTGCGGCGGCGCGGGGCTCATCCCTGCGCCTGCCCGCGGCCCGGTCCGCGCACGCGCCGCCCGGGGGTCCCCGCTCGCGCCCCTCCTGCGCTGCGCAAGCGCGGGCCCCGCGCCCCCGCGTCAGGGCGGAGGCTGGGAGCGCGCCGGCCTCCGGAGCGCAGTGCGGCCGCTCCGCTCCGCCGGGGCTGGTGCCGGCAGGGACTGGGCTGGCGCCGGCAGGGACTGAGCACCCGCAGCAGCAGCAGCAGCAGCAGCGACCGGGAGTCCTCTGAAGCCCCGAGGAAGGGTGCGGCCGGACGCGGGAGGGGACGCGAGGCTCCGCCCCAGCTAGCCACCCCCGCCATCCCACCAGCGTTTCGCGCGCTGAGCTTCCAGATCTAGACGCTGCGAGAGCCAATAGGTGCGGCTGGTGGGGCAGGCCCCGCCCCGAGGCTTCCCGGGACAGCACCCTCTTTAGCCCAACGTCTCCTTTGCACGGAGTGGCTATTGACTTGGGACCCAGCGTCCTGGGAACCGGCGGCTTTGCCAGAGTGACCGCAGCGCCTGGCGTCGCCCCGCGGCGCGCGCCCCGGCTTTCCAAACTGCTCCCAGGTCAACGCACCCTTGGGCGCCCATCCTCCCCAGCACCGCCCCACACCCAATGCCACCCCCTGGCAGCCTGGGCTCTGTCCAGGGTGCTGCCAGCCCTGGCCGTTCGGACAGGTCAGGCGATGATCTATCCACAGGCCCGGCTCCCCTGGGGCACAGCAAGGCGCGCCGGAATGTCCAGGCCCCTGCAGGTATTCCTGACTTTCCTGGCGCAGTCGGGAGAGGCCCTACCCTTTGGACTGCCTTCTTCGAGCTCCACAAAACTCACTCTCTATTACCGCCCACAATGTACACTTTCCGCCCCTCCCAGGACAGGCAGGAAATGGAGGGGAAGACAGAGGGCAAGCAGCCAGGGAAGAAAGGTCACTCCCTGCCTGGGTTCATGCTAACGTGGGGCTCAGGAAGGCATTGCTTCTTCCGCTTAATCTGGCTCACAGCCTCACAGCCTGCCTCTCCCTCCCCCCCTCCAGGACCCGCCCGCCCATCCTTCCGCCCGGCCATTCCTCAGCCCTCTGAATTTCAGCTGGCGCCCAGACACTGCGTGCAACGCCCTTCATTTGCATGGACACACCCAGTCCTTTGCTTCAGTGTCATCACCATAATTTCCCACCACTTAAGAATTTGCAGAGCCCTATACCAAAATAGGTTCTTTATTCAAAGTCCGTGTCTGGTCTTTTGACCACTTTTGTTGAACTCTCACATTTCACTTAGGACAGCAGTCCAGGACTACCCCCAGAGGGGCTCAAAGACCCTAAATCAGAGCTCCTTATCAAGGTCTATGAGGAGGGAGCTGATTGCTCCTGCCAATGGGCCTGGGCCATCTGGACACCTAGAGTTAGGCCAAGTTCCCAATAATAGTACCAGAGGCTTCTTGTCCGACGTCTGACCTCTGAGAGGTGAGCAGAGGCAGAGCTGCCCTTAAAAAAGGGGAAGGCCAAGGTGGAGTGTGGCACAGAGCGCCGGGTGTCCATCACTCTGTTGGAGGATCCAATGGACCCTGGGGGTCCTGAGTCAGAGGGCAGAGATGAGTGAACGCAGGGAACTCTGGCTGGAGGCGCTCAGGGGGCGGTAAGTTGAGGCTAGCCCCTCAGCCTGGGAGTCCCCAGGGGGGCAGGGCAGTGCCACCCCTCCAGGACGGCGATACCACACAGCCCAACTTCTCCCAGAGCCCTGGGCAGGCCTCAAGGGCAGGGGTCCTTTTCCTGGAGCCAGCAGACAGCTCCTAGAAAGGGAGCAGGCATCAGGCAAAGACCCAGCCAGTCTCACCTCCAGCATCCATCCTGCTTCGCCTGCGACCCCAGGCCCCATTTCCTGTGTAGACCCAAGGTCCCTCAAGAACCTAGGAGTTTCAGCTCCAATTCCTCATCTGGGTCCCAGCGTCCCACCAGACCGCCACCCCCACCCAACACACACACACACACACACACACACACACTCCATGCCCCCACCAAGCGCCTGGGCACCGAGGCATCCAGTACCAGATGCCCCACTGCCCAGCTGGGTCACCCGCAGGCCCTGCCCCAGCATGCGCACCGTCGGCGCAGCAGGCGCAGCAGCGACAGCAGCAGCAACAGCAGCAGCGACAGCAGCAGCAGCATGGAGACGGCCATCACCGTTGAGAAGACCCGGGCTGTGGGCACACAGGGGCGGTGAGGACAGGGCTCGGGAGAGCGCTGCTTCCCCAGCTCCCACCCTCCTCAAGCTCCAGCCTCACCGCCCACGATGGCCTCCGGAGCCCCAGGCCGGGGGCTGCAGCTGGCATTGGTCCCGTAGGGGAGCCCTGCAGGGGTCTGGGCCGCGCCCCTGGGGAGCGCCGGGTTCTCGGCCGCCTCCGGCAGGCCTGTGGAGAGGGGTGAGAGGGGTGTGAGGCGGCGGGCTGGGGGGCGGCCCGGGGAGGGTGGGCGGGGCCCGGGCGGACCCGGGGGCGGGGCCTCACCGCGGTAGCTGAGCGCGAAGCCCTGCGCGTGGCCGCGCGCGTCGCTGCGGAAGCTGAGCAGCAGCGCGGCGGCGCGCAGGCGCAGCGGCCCGGCGGGCGGCGGGCGGGCGCCGTCGAAGGCGCGGAGCAGGCTGCCCGAGGCGGCGTCGCGCAGCTCCAGGCGGTCGCGCGGGTCGGCCAGCTCGAAGAGGCGGAAGGTGAGCTCCAGGGCCGCGCCCGGCGGGCCCAGCGCCCAGCTGCAGTTCTGGTCCGGCCCGTACTCGTCCGGGAAGCCCGGGGAGTAGATGACGCCCTGGGGCGCCGTCCAGTTCCCCTGGCAGGAGCCCACCGACACTGCGGGCGGGGCGGCGGTCAGAACCCGAGACCCCCGGGCCGCCTCCCGGGGCGGAGCTCTGCGCCAAAGCCCCGCCTCCTCCCCACCAGGCCCCGCCCCCAGCCTTTTCGCCTTCCCTTCCCACATTCCCCACATTTCTTTTTAAAAAATACATTTTATTTAAATTTTATTGATTTTTTACAGAGAGTTAGAAACATCAGTGAAAGAGAAACCGATCAGCTGCCTCCTGAACCCCCCCCGCACTGGGGATGTGTCCGCAACCAAGGTACATGCCCTTGACCGGAATCGAACCTGGGACCTTTCAGTCCGCAGGTCGACGTTCTATCCACTGAGCAAACCGGTCAGGGCCCCACATTCCCACATTTCGCCCACTCCTCACCTTCGTAGACTCCCAGGCGCCCATCGCCGCCGCACAGCTGGCCGGGGTGGCCGAAGCAGATCTGGTCACAGTCGGTGGCCGGCGCGGGGCGACCCCGAGCCAAGTCGCCCTCGGAGCCACAGAAGCAGGCGTAGCCAGCTTCCACGCCCGCCAGCTGGGGGACAGAGCGGGTGACGCCGGGCAGGGCCTGGGGTGCGGGTGGGGTGGTGGGAGCCGGGGGTCGGGCTGGGGAGTGGGAAGAGGGCTGGAGGTCCAGACATGGGCACAGCATTAAGGTTTGGTGTCAGAGCTGGGAGTTGGTTTCAGCCCAGGTCAGGTCGGGCCGTGGACGGTACCTGGAAGCCCTTCATGCGGCAGAAGCGGAGGCACACCTGCACCGTGAGCTTCGTGGAGGTGCCGCTGGGGCCGCTGAGGGCGGGGGGCGCGCCCGAGTCCACGAAGCAGCCCAGGTACCCGGGCACTGCGGGGCGGGACGGGACGCGGTCTGTGTGGCGCCTTCGGACGTGCCCGGCCCTCGGGCGGCCCCCTCGCACCCCGGCGGCCACCGCCCCCCGCCCCGCTGGGCCACTCACTGTGGCACGTGGGGATGTCGCAGTAGCGCCAGTAGATGCCCTCCTCCGTCTCCGCCACATAGCACCACGGCTGCACGTCGCCGTCCGGGTTCCTGCGGGCGGAGAGGGGCTTCAGGTCCTGCTCCCCAAAATCCCCCCCTCCCCGCCCCGCCCCGCCCCGGGGTACAGCAACCCCGTCCGCGTGCCATCCTCCGAGCGGACGGCGGGGAGCTATGAAAGGGTCCCGGGGGCAGATTTTAGGTTTTCAGCTGAGGACTGTGCCTTTGCTGTGTTTCTCTCCCCCCCCGCCCCCCCCCCCGCGGCCTCGGCCACTGGCTGGCCTGAGCACCCTGCTTTCAAGCAGAAGTGGTGACTCCTGTCCACAGAGACTTGTCCTCCCACTCCGGACAGCAGCTGTGTCTCTGAACCCCAAGGCCCTCGGTCACCCTAGTGGGTGCCCCTCAGAGAGCCCGCCCTCACTCTGGAGATTGCTCCCTGGCCCCACCCACACGGCCGCTCAGCGCCCCTCAGCGCCCCTCAGTGCCCAGGCCGGTTCAGAGGTCGGGCACCTGAGGCCGGACCCGCGTCAGGAAATGTTCTGAGCGCCCAGCGCAGGTAAGGCCTGTCCCTGAGCCCTTCCGCTGGGCCGGCCCCACAGAGCCTCCTCCCCACCCTCTCCCACCTCCCAGCACCTAACCCCCAAGCCCCTGCCTCAGGTCCACGCCCGAAATAGTGGGCTCAGCCCCGCCTCCAACGAGGCCCCGCCCCCAACAGATTCCGCTCCCGCCCCCCAAAACCCCTCCACTAATAGACCACGCCCCTCCCGCCCCAAAGGTTCCACCCCCAATAGACCACGCCCCCACTCCAAAGGCCCACCCGATAGACCACGCCCTGACCCCCCAAAGCCCCACCTACTAACAGACCACGCCCTCGCACCGCCCCAAAGGTCCCGCCCCCAATATACCCCGCCCTACCCCAAGACCCTCCCGATAAGCCCCGCCCCCGGGCCCGCCCCCTTCCCAATGCACTCCCCGACAGGGCCCGCCCCAAAGGCCCCGCCCCCGACAGGCCCCGCCCCGGGCCGCCCCTCACCGGCAGAAGTTGTGCGGCCCCAGCCCCCAGCGGCCCTGGGGGTCGCGGGCGCTGCTGTAGCTGTGCTGCTGCGTCTGGTCCCAGAAGAGGCAGGGGCGGCCGGTGCCGTGCGGGCCTGTGCGGTTCTGGCGGCCGCGGTAGTCGGCGCCGTTCACCTGGAAGCACTCGGACAGGCCTGCGGGGCCACGGCAGGGCCTGGGAGGTCCGGAGCCGCGCCCGACAACCCGAGGGCCCCCCTCTCCCCGCCCGGATCCCCGAGGCCCACCTCTCCCCACCCGGGGCCAACTCCTCCTGCCTGGCTCCGCGGCCAGCGCCCCTCCTGCCTGGCTCCGCTGCGCCCGCCACCTGCTCTGACCCGCCCCAGGCCCGGCCCCCGGTGCCAGGCGGGGAGGCGGGGGCGGGAGCGCTGACCGAGGCCCGGTTCTCCGGCAGAGACTCACCTGGACTGTGCAGGCTCCCCGCGGAGGCCCCGCGTGGCCACGGCGTTGGGAGGAGGAGGAGGAGCAAGAGGAGGCTCTGCGGGGCTCCCGCCCCCATCGCCCCCGACCCAGGAGGGGTCGCCCAGGCCTGCATACGGCCTTAGCCACCCCGGGGTCGCGTCGGGGTCTCCCAGACGACCTGGGGAGAGGCGTTGTCCTCTGACCTTGAATCCTCGTCCCACTTTGGGCAGCACTCTCGTCTGGGGGGAGATACCTCCCGGGGGTTTCTGCCCCCGGAAGCCTCTCTCTGCCCTATCCCTCCTGGGGGATCTCTGGCCAGGGTTCCCCGTCTCTGCCTCTGGAAGCTCCAGACCTTCTCCCTCTGCACCTCTCTTTGAGTTTCCCCAGCCCAGGTACCTAAAGCGCTACTCCCGCCCCCCTGGTGTCCCTCCCGGGTCCCTCCCTCCTGGGTCCCTCCCTCCTACCCCCATCCCCGAGGCCGGGAAGCCCCGCCCGAGACGGGAGCGAAGACAGCAGGTCCGGGCGCTTTCCCCACTTGCCTGGGACCCTCGGCGTCCAGGAGCGCGCCTCTCCCCCTCCTCCTCCCCCCTCCCCTCTCTCTACTCTCCCCCTCCCTCTCCCCTTCTTTCCCCTCTCAGGGTGCGTGCAGGTTCTATGGGGGGGTGTGGAGAGGACCCTAAGGAAGGAGCTACAGGACCCTCTCCCGAGCCGCTCTACCCGGGACACCCGCTCACAAGCACCCTTAACGGAAACGCGCGCCCTCCCTCCGCCCAGGCACCAGCCACTGGGCAGACACGCGGGTACCCTCTCCTCTCAGATCCTCACCCCTGCGCCCCCGGCCTGGCGGAGGACGTGCGGCTCCTGCCCTGCGCCCTCCAGACAGCGGGATGGTGGACACTCAGCCCGGACAGGCAGGGGCAGCTGGCGTCTGGGGAAGAAGGCAGCTGCGCCCCGGTCCCAGCCTGTCCCTCTCTCCTCCCCCTTCTTCCCCTAAGACCCCCCGGCCCGGGCTCGTAGGAGCCATCGCGACGGGATGGAATTCCCCAGCTGTACCCCCGGCCCCCGGCGAGGGAGGGGGAGCCAACAGGCCCGGGCAGGCGCGGGGGGAAATTCCCCGCCCCCTCCCCCGGGCCCAGCTCCTCCGAGTCCTCTGATCTTCCAGCGCCGCCCGCCGGCTGCCCCCAGGGCTTGGGGGGCGGCCAGCGCAGGTGCGTTGGAGGGTGAGGGAGGGGACAGGGAGGAGATGGGTGGTGGCTGGAGGCTCAGAGCGGATCCGCCCCTCCCAGAACCCTAGCCCCTCAGGCTAGCCACCCAGCCCCTCACCCGGTCCACACCGGGCTATCCATCCTGGGAGGACCTGTCTCCACTAGGTGAGTAGCGCCACCACCTCTCCTTCCCCCACCCCCCCACCCCAAGATGGGGGGCGCAGGGAAGATTCTAGAAAGGCCAAGATGCAGCTGTCTGTGATGAGACAGGAGACCTCGCAGTTAATGCCTCCCACTCATGCAGGCTCTTGGGTGGGTGGGTGGCACACAGGGGAGCACTCAAAGGAGGAGGGTTTGCCAAGGGGCAAGGCTGGCACCGAGCTGCCTCCTGAGGAGCCCGGTCAGCAGCCAGGCTGGCCAGGGCTCCCTCCTAGTTTCAGGCACTTGACTAGGAGTTTGGTAACTGGTGACTCAGTAGCCGGCCACCCGTGGCCTGGATCTTCTCCTTCCTGCCTATGAGCACCGCCAGTCACTGCAAAGGCTCGGTGGCATCACCGAGAGCATCCCAGGCCAGGGTGATGGGGGTGCACTGAGAGCCTCCCCACCTACTGTCACAGCCTGTCGAGGAGAGTGTGAGACGGGACAACCAGGTGCCCATGTGAAGAGTGGGGCCCAGTGGGGGGTTAGAGGAGGAACTGGTCCCTTCCCTGAAGGGAGGTTGGACCAAAAAACTGTCCATTTGGTCCCCAGCACTTCCATCGCCCACTCCACTCCCTACTGCCTCAGTCAGTCTCCTGCAAAAAGTGGCGGGGTTGGGGGGATGAGAGGAAGCAGGTGCTCAGTCCCAGGACTCAGGCTCTGAGAGGAGGCTCATGGACACCCCAGCAAAGGCAGGCCAGGGCCCTTGACCCTGCCGAGGGGATCCACAGACCGGGGAATTAAACAACAGAAATTGATTGTTTCCCAGACTGGAGGCTAGAAGTCTTCTGAGCTGTGAGGGGGCATCTGTTCCATCTCTCGGGACTGGCTTTGGCAGTTTGCTGGCCATCGTTGCTGTTTCTTGGCTCTCGGAAGCATCAATAGCCCTGACCTCTGCCTTCATCTCCACATGGCATTCTTCCTGTGTGCATGTCTGTGCCCAAACCCCCTCCCCTCCCTTTTTTTTCTTAAAGATATTTTATTGATTTTTAACAGAGAGAGAAAGGGAGAGAAATAGAGAGCTAGAAACGTCGATGAGAGAGAAACATCGACCAGCTGCCTCCTGCACATCCCCCACCGGGGACGTGCTCACAACCAAGGTACACGCCCTTGACCGGAATTGAACCCGGGACCTCTCAGTCCGCAGAACGAAGCTCTATCCACTGAGCCAAACCAGCTTTGGCCCAAACTCCCCCTTTTATAAAGATGCCACTCATATTGGATTAGAGCTTTTCCTGCTCCAGGATGACTTCTCTAATAACTGCTATGGCCTAATGGCTGAGTTGTATGCTATGTAGACTATCTAAAAGCCTAAGTGACCGAGCGACCAGACAACTGTTTGCTATGACGTGCACTGACCACCAGGGAGGGGGCAGATGCTCAACGCAGGAGCTGTGCCCTGGTGGTCAGTGCTCTCCCACAGCAGGAGCGCTGCTCAGCTGACCTTCGGGTGCCAGGCGCTGGGTGGCAGCTGCAGTGGGGCCTGGATGAGCTGGAGCAGCATAGCGCCCAGCCAGGGCTCCAGCTTCTCAGCGGCCACCTGCCCCTTAGGGCACTACTACATCCTTTGGGGGGTGTTGGACTGCCGGTTTCGGCCAATCCCCACAGAGCCTGGCCTGCAGGGATAGAGTCTGATATCCCCTGAGGGGTCTGGATTGCTAGAGAGTGCAGGCCAGGCTGAGGGGCCCCACGGGTGCATGAATCCATGCGTTGGGCCTCTAATATTTCAATAAAGCTTTTACTAAACAAAACAAAACAAAAACAGGCAGGATGGCACTGGTGAACACAACTGATGGGATATTTAGGGACAGGCAGGACCATATCAAGACCACGGCTCTGGGTTCTACTTGTGTCCTGGGGCCTTCAGGTGAGGAAAGCAGGTAGACACTCCCTTTGGCTGCCTGCCTCTGAGCTCACCAGACACCCAGGGCCAGAGCCCTGGAGGCAGCAGGACACACAGGCTGGGTTGCAGAAAGGAGGGCCGAGCTGGTGCTGCAGACCGACAAACCATGAACCTTGGAAGTGGTCCAGTTTCCAGAACACCAGCCTCCAGGCTTACAGGCTGGGTGGAGGGGCAGAGAACCCCTTTAGAGAGCTGGGAGGGAATGCAGGGATGGGGTGATGAGCCCAGAGGAGGCATCAAGGAGGAGGTGGTCAGTGCCAGAGGGCGAGCTCTGAGAAGCACCCGCTGACTTTAGTGAAAAGGAGGTCCTTAGCTCCACCCCACAGAAGTCCTCCTGACAGAGGACATGGGGACGGGAGGCTGGGCTGGGGCCGGAAGGGAGCGTGCGTTATGAGAAACATGTCTCTGACACTCACCTTACAACCTTGGGGACAGGGACTATCCTACAGCCAGCACTGTTCCCCACTTTTAAAATCTGAGTTCCTTGTTGATAATTTCACTAATCCTTGGGAATTTTTTTACTTTAAATTTTATAATTGAGACATCGATTCGAACTGTCATGCAAAGGGGCACAGACACACCACCCACACTACATGGTGCAGCCATAATGGAATAAGGTTTATTGGCGGAATCTAGCAGCAGAGTGGGAGAAGGGAGGAAAAGCACAATTCCTCTGAGCTGCCGCTGTCTGCGGAGGGAACACCAGCTTCGAGAGAGGGATCCGCCCAACGCACTGGGCTCTGTGACAGTGATGGGGCTTCAGAGCCAGGGGGAAGTGGACTTAGAAGACCTTCTGGAGTTCAGTAGCTAACTGAACAAGCTGATGGGACTGTGCAAATTTATGTCCATCTGGCATCCTCAGTCTGAGCAACATGGACCATCCGTCTGTCCTCTAAGGTCAAAACAGATGTGGTGAAGAGTGAGTGTACTGCTCCATCGATATGAATGTCCAGGAGAGGCCTGCATCCTCTTTAGATTCTTCTCACACTGCACCCCAGCTTCTGGGTGCAGACAGCCCAGCCAAGGTGACAGCTGTGGGGCTTAGGACTAGGGAAGCCGCCGGCCAAACTCCATTTTCCGACCATGTGCCACTGAGATACGTGGAGGGCGTGGCTTTGATGGCCTCTGTTGCAAAGGGGATGTGCATATACACGCCAGCTCTACATGGTGAGTTATTAAATAGGGTTTATTGAGGGAAATGAACAAGCAGAGGGGCAGGGGGGACACTGAGATGTCACTGTCCCATGGCTGGGTGGCAGGCTCCATGGCTAGCTTGCCAGGAAAGAGCCAGAGAGCCTGCGGCTTGTGCTCCCTCTGCAATTACAGGATGAGGGCCTGAAGCCCTGCTGTCAAAGACACGTCCTTTTAAGCAAGCAGCAGCCCTGCCTCCCCTGGACCAGCTAGGCCAGCTCTCTGCCGTGACCAGGCTGCAGAAAGATGCACCTCTGCTGCCGCCCAGCTCTGCTCTCCTCCTGCCTCAGATGTGTGTGTGGGTGGCCCAGGGCACTGCGGCCTCAGGCAGACGCAGTGTGTCCATGCTGACTTCCTGTGGACATCGGGCTGGCTCCCACGGCCAGAAACGACCCCTGCCATGGGGATAATGGACATTGGGTTTAACTTGGAAAAACAGTGAGCGGAAAAGTCTGACAGTGTGTTGTGGGGCCTCTGGTTTGGCCACTCTGTAACTGTGAGGGATGGCTGCGCTCCAGCAGCAGGTGGCCCCGGGGCACAAAGGCCCACGCGGCACCTGCCCAGAAAACACCTGAGTGGCCGGAGCTAGGCAGGGCAGTTCAGCTAAGCTCCAAAAATCAACAAGTTCCCCAAACGTGCCCTGGCCAAAGCAGGGCCACACCCAACTAGAAAGTCCTTGGCAAGGTCTCACGCTCTGGAATCAGATAGGTGTTTGTGGCTCAGGGCGGCGGAACAGGGAAGACTTTGTGAGAAGATGCTTCTTCAGATCTTGCGGAGGCCGGGCCTGCCCCACATCACACACGCCTTCAAGCTGCCAGCTCCTGGCACTCGTTTGCCTGCCTGAAGACACCATCGGAGTGTTCCTCCTGGGAGGCCTCTGGAGGGGTGTGATGGCTGTTGATGTTTGAAAGAGAGGAAAAGAGCGTTTCTCCAGCAGCAGCTAATTTGGTGGGAAATGCCGGGGTCCTTGATGCTGGCGACACCCGTGGGAAAGGAGACTGGCCTCACTGAGACTCCCTGTTGGGGTTTACGCGATGACAAAGAAACACATGTTTGTTATGAAAATCCAAACATTGCAGAAACAGATAACACAGAAAGGTAAGGATTCCTGTAATACTTTTCCTTAGAGAAAAGCCATCAACTAGACCATTTCTATACACGCATATATGCATGTCATATCAATCCCTTTAAAACGTGAGATTGCTCCATGGCCGTAAAACCTGGGAATCCCCGGCTCTCCACACCAGCACGTCCTGGGAGGAAACGCTGACATGCCTAAGAAGTCCCATGTCCTGCTCTGGAAGCCTCTGGGCCTTTTCAAGACAGACAGTCTTCCTCTATTACTGCGATAGTTTTAGAAAATGTTTGCAGATTCCTTGGTATGCCTCACTCCAAGAGGAAAAGCGTGACTCCTCTCCCTTGGGTGTGGTGACTGACTTCTAATCAACAGAGTAAAGCAAGAGTGACGGGCTGTGACTCTGGTCATAAAGCCACATTGGCTTCTTCCTTTTTTTTTTTTTTTTTTTAAGGAAAACCGCCTGCCTAGCTGGTTTGGCTCAGTGGTTAGAGTGTCGGCCTGTGGACCAAAAAGCCCAGGGTTCAATTCCAGTCAAGGGCACATACACAGATTGCAGGCTCGATCCCCAGCAGGGGGGTGTGCAGGGGGCAGCCAATCAATGGTTCTCTCACATCATTGATGTTTCTTCTATCTAACTCTCCCCTCTCCCTTCCTCTCTGAAGTCAATATAAATATTAAATAAGTAAATAAAGGAAAGCAGCCTATTGGAAATATAATTGACTGGTCAAATTTGTATTTATTTATGTTATTGATTTCAAGAGAGAGAAGGGGGATGGTAGAAAGATTTATTTGTTGTTCCACTTATTTATGCATTCATTGATTGATTCTTGTTTGTATGTGCCCTGACCAGGAATGGAAGTGGGGATCAAACCCGCAACCCTGATGTATCAGGACCATGCTCTAACCAACCAAGCTACTCAGGCAGGCTTCCTTTTTTCTTTTCTTCTTTTTTTTAAGTGACCTAGAATTTTGGCTTTTTAAAATATGTTTTGTGTTTTTTTTAAATTGATTACAAAGAGAGGGAGAAGAGAGAGAGATAGAAACATAAATGATGAGAGAGAATTATTGATTGGCTGCTTCCTGCATGCCCCCTACTGAGGATGGAGCCTGCAACCAGGGCATGTGCCTTGACTGGGGATAGAACCATGACCTCCTGGTTCATAAGTTGATGCTCACCCACTGAGCCACACCAGCTGGGCTCTTTGTTTTCCCCAAACAGCTTTATTAAGTTATAATCATATACCATATAGTTCACTCATTTAAGTACAGTTTTAGCAAATTCACAGAGTTGTGCAGCCATTATCATAATTACTTTTAGAACATTTTCACTACCACAAAGTCCTCTCCTTCCTCTTCTGTTTTTAGGAGAGTTTGTGAAGGATTGGTGTTAATTCTTTGAAAAAAAAATTTTTTTTTTTTACATTTTTTTACATTTTTTTGTTCTGTTGAATTTTTGGAGAGAGGAAGGGAACTGACCCAGCAGCCTTTTGGCACCCAGGATGGCTGGCCAGGGCATTAAATGTTTTTATTTATTTACTTAAGGCAATATTATTTTATTTCTTAAAATATGTTTTTATTTTAGAGAAAGGGAGAGAAAGAGAGAAACAACCTCCCACAAGTCCACAACCCCAGCATGTGCCCTGACTAGGAATGGAACTGGCAACCTTTCGGTGCATGGGACAATGGTCAACCAACTGAGCCACACTGGCCGGCACTCTTTAAATGTTTTTAGAAGTCACCAATGAAGTCATTCATCTGAGTCTGGGCTTTTCTTTATGGGAAGTTTTAAAATGAATAATTCATTCTCTTATTTTAGGCCTATGTAGATTTCCTTGAGTCAGTTTTGATAGCTTGTTTTTATAGCATTTTTTTCATTTAATCTGTTATCTAATTGGTTGGCATGCCATTGCTCATAGTATTCCCTTAATACCCTTTTTCTTTGAGGTAGGTAGTAATGTCCCATCTTTCATTCATAATTTTAAGAATTTGAATTTTCTCTACTTTTTTTTTTTTTTTTTTTTAAATATATTTTATTGATTTTATACAGAGAGGAAGGGAGAGAGATAGAGAGTCAGAAACATCGATGAGAGAGAGTCATCGATCAGCTGCCTCTTGCACACCCCCTACTGGGGATGTGCCCGCAACCAAGGTACATGCCCTTGACCGGAATCGAACCCGGGACCCTTTAGTCCCCAAGCCGACGCTCTATCCATTGAGCCAAACTGGTCCCGGCGAATTTTCTCTACTTTTAAAAAAATACTTTTTGGGTCAATTTAATTAAAGGTTTGTCAATTTTGTTGATCCTTTCATAGAATCAAGCTTTGATTTAGTTAATTTTCTATTCTTTAAAAAATATATAAATATATAATATATAAAAATATATATTATTGATTTTTTACAGAGAGAAAAGGAGAGGGAGAGTTAGAAAACTTTGATGAGAAAAAAAAAAAAAAATCAATCAATTGCCTCCTGCACACCCCCTACTGGGGATGTATCCGCAACCAAGGTACATGCCCTTGACCAGAATCGAACCTGGGATCCTTCAGTTAGGCCGACGCTCTACCCACTGAGCCAAACCAGTAAGGACTTAATTTCTATTCTTATCTTTACTATTTCCTTCTACTTTCTTTAGTTTACTGTGTTCTTTTTTGTTTTTAAATATATTTTTATTGATTTCAGAGAGGAAAGGAGAGGGAGAGAGAGAGACATCAATGATGAGAAAGAATCATCAATCCTGCATGCCCTACACTGGGGTGGAGCCTGTTACCAGGCATGTACCCTGGTTTGTAGGATGATGCTGAACTACTGACTGACTCATGCTGGCCAGGCTACTCTGTTCTTTTTCTAGTAATTTAACATGTAACTTTAAGTTATAGAGTTGAGATCTTTCCTTTTTTAATATAAATTTTATAGCTATAAATTTCCCTCTAAGCATTGCTTGGTTGTATCCCATAAGTTTTAGTATGCTGTGTCTACATTTTGTTTATTTCAAAGTATTTTCTAATTTCCCTTGTGATTTCTTCTTTGAATCATTGGTTATTTGGGTGTGTATTGTTTACTTTTCACATATTTGTGAGTTTCCCACATTTCTTTCTAGTTACTGATTTCTGGTTTCACTCCACTGTGGTCAGATGACACACTTTGCATGATTTCAATCCTTTTAAAATTTATGGAGTCTATCCTGGAGAATGTTCTATATGAGTTTGAGAAGAACTCTGCTATTGTTGCAGTTTTCTTTTTGTTCTGCTCTCACTCACTTTGGGGGAAGATAGCTGACATGTTTGAGGACATTCAAGTAGCCCCGGAGGGCTCCGTATGGTGAGAAGCTGAGTCCTCCAGCCCACAGCCATTTAAGTGAACAGGCCATTTTGGAGGGACTTCCTCCAGCCCCACTGGAGCCTTCGGAGGACTGCAGCCTGGCTGCCATCTCTTCTTCAGCCTGAGAGGTCCTGATCCAGAACCACCCAGCCCTGCCACTCCTGAAATCATGACCCACAGAAACTGTGGGAGACAGTCATTTTAAGCCTCGAAGTTTGGGGTTAATTTGTGACACAGCGTTAGATAACTAGTATAATTACCCATTAATCTGCTGGCTTTCAGAAGAGTAACTCTTGAAGCGCAGTTGAACTTTAGTCAGCAATTTTATCTTTTCTAAGGAAAAAAATTGAAAAGCCAGATTAATCCTTTTTTTCTCCTTGAAGCTGCTAGAGCCAATGACACACACCTTGTACTGATAACGCCTTGAGGATAACGAAAACCAGGGGGGTCACTGGGAGGCCCCAAATTACTTGGGCCTGGTGCAATAAGCTATTGAGAGTCTCAGAGACAATCTGCAGTCCTTCTCATCGAAGAGACTGGGAACCAACCAGACATCGAAGATGACCCACCCCTCACCAAGCTAAAGGCACTCCATAATGTCTACTTCCTGTTTGAACCTAACTGTGGCTTTCTCTTGGAAATCTCCTTTTTTGTTTTAGGTAGAAATCAAGTTTCTTTTGGTGATTTTATAGAACTTGGGTTCATTTCTGTCTTTTATAATATTTACATGAATTAATTTGAGACACACACTGCTTTCTAGAGACTGGGTTCATATTCCGTTTGTGTATAGAGAACCCATTTCCGTTTACACAGGTCGTTATTTGCGAAAGTTTACATGCCTGTGTGTGCACGTGCACACACATTAGTACATTCTTCCAGGTGGTCTCTATTTTTTCACCAGATTTTCAATCAGTAAAAAATTAAGACCTCTTTCACCGAAACCGGTTTGGCTCAGTGGATAGAGCATCGGCCTGCGGACTGAAAGGTTCCAGGTTCGATTCCGGTCAAGGGCACGTACCTTGGTTGCGGGCACAACCCCGGTGTGTGTGTGTGGGGGGTGCAAGAGGCAGCTGATCGATGATTCTCTCTCATCGATGTTTCTAACTCTCTATCCCTCTCTCTGCCTCTCTGTAAAAAAAAATAAATAAATAAAAATAAAAAAAATTAAGACCTCTTTCGATAAAAGAGAAAATTGTAGTTTGTAAGGACGGGACAGATTTAGG
Source organism: Nyctalus aviator (assembly GCA_036971965.1). Taxonomy (NCBI): domain Eukaryota; kingdom Metazoa; phylum Chordata; class Mammalia; order Chiroptera; family Vespertilionidae; genus Nyctalus; species Nyctalus aviator. Next base: position 11,688,145 of record CM072926.1, on the reverse strand, counting down.
TGTATTTTCAGGTTCAGGAGAAGAAGCCAATAGAGAGGGTAGAAAACTCTGGAAAGGCAGAAAGGCCCTGGCAGATAGTGCCTCTCCCCCAAGGTGTCTGAACTTTGGGCTGGCAGAGACCAAACCGCACAGCTCTTTCAATCCTTCTGCCCCCCCCTCCCCCACACACACTGTTGGTACCTGGGTCCTCCTTCTGGGCTGCAGCGGGAAGCCGCTCGCGCCGCCTCAGGGCCTCCAGGCCCACCAGGTCAGGCATGTGGCAGTGGGCGCGCATCACCGTCACCTGCTGGTCCTGGGTGATGGCCCGGCTGCGGCAGCCCAGCCGGGCCTGGTCCCGGCACATCCAGTACACCTTCTCACCGGCAGCCTTCTCCTTCCGGTAGAGGAAGCACTCGTGCACCAGGAACTTGCCCCCGAGGGGCGTCTTCAGGAACTCCAGAGGCTGGGGGGGCCCTAGAAGGAACGCCATGCGGTGAGAAGGGTGCCTGGGCCGGGCCTCGGAAACGGAGGAGCCCGGGTGCCAGAGACGGAAGCCGTTTCCCTTTCCCACCAGCCTGCCCTGGGAACTGTCATCCCCCGCAGGGCCACGCTGGTCCCCGCGCTCTGCCCGTCTGTGCCGCAGGGGCCTGGGCTGAAGCCCGGTCACCAGCCGACACCTTCCAGGGGGGCTGGCTGTCTCTAAGCGCTCTGGCGCTGCAGCCGGCCAAACCCCGAGCTTCCTGCTCGCCTCTCCCGACTGGGCTTGGACTCCACCCTTGATGGCAAGTGCCTTGAGCTGGAACATTCTGGAGGGGCTGAGCTGGAACATTCTGGAGGGGCTGAGCTGGAACATTCTGGAGGGGCTGAGCTGGAACATTCTGGGAGGCCCATGGCTGGTCTGAACCCTGTGCACCAGGGCCCTCCCAGCTCCCTGTCCACCTCCCTTTGGCCAGCTGGCAACCAATCAACTCTGTCTCTTAAGACTTTTAAGATCCTTAGCTGAAAGGTCATGCATGTTGAGGTTGGGGTGGCCAAAGAGAACTGGGGGGGTCGGGGGGAGATGTTTAGCGGGGGGGAGGAGGAGGAGGAGGAGGAGGAGAGAGAGAGAGAGAGAAACAAGAGAGGCCCAGAGAGGGGAAACAAAGGGTCCCCAAGGTACAGGCACATTGCCTCACACATGGTGCCGAGCACAATGCTGCCCCCTGGCCCACCGGCATTCCTCCGGTGGTCTGAGCTGGTGTCTCTTAGTGACAGCCCATCTCAGACTGGGCCCCACAACATGAGCAGGGAACCCAGATATAGCCTCTGCCCTCAGGGAACTCAGCAGGTGGACAGACTGACATGCATGGCGGGACCACACTGGACATGGGCCGTGGATGGGAGGTCCTAGCAGGCAGTTCGGCCTGTGTTTTGGGGTTGGCCCAGGGCTGCCAGGCCAGGGGGAGACCAGGGCCCAGCGCCCCATACCTGAGCCTTCCCGCGGGACTTGGGTGGGGAACGGCTCCCGCTGCTTCAGGGCCTCCAGGCCCCCCAGGTCCGGCGGGTGGCAGTGCCTGCGCATCACCATCACCCGCTGGCCCTGCGTGATGGCCCGGCTGCGGCAGCTCAGGCGGGCCTGGTCCCGGCACGTCCAGTACACCTTGTCGCCCGTGGCCTTCTCCCGCCTGTAGATGAAGGACTCGTGCACCAGGAAGCTGCCCCCCAGAGGGGTCCTCAGGAACTCAGTGTCTTCTGGGGAGAAACGGGGGGAGCAGTCAGGGGAGGGAGAGCCCGGAGCCCAGGCCTTGGAACAGAGCAATGGGGAGGGTAGGGGCCCTGTTCTCAGACCCAGGTCAACATGGTTCACGGAGTGACCGCCACAAGCTCCACCCCAAGCTGTACCCACTTCCTCCCACTGGAGGGCCCTGGAGCCCAGGACACAGACACCCACCCCACCCGCCTCAAACCCGGCTCAGCTCCCAGGGGCTCCTTTCCAAAGCCTGGCCGGGAGGGGAGGGGAGGGGAGAGGCTGGTGAGGTGGAGGCCCCTGAAGGCAGAGGCTGTCCCTCCATCTCATGGTGCCTCCAGGAAAGGGCGTCTCTGTTCCCTCTCCTAGCTTATCCCAGGGGCTGCAATGGGTGCACACTGGCCATCAGTCCCTGCAGAGGGGGAGGGACAATGGAGGGCCACTCGGGGGGACAATCAGAGTACAATGGGCAGAGTGTGACACGCACAGTCGACTCTCCAGGGAGCCAGGCGGGGTGGGGATCTGACCCCAGGGCAGCAGGAGGCAAGCCACAGTGTGACGTGTTGGCTGTGTCGAGACAGAGGTAGCTGAACCGTCTGCCCAGAGAGCTCCCTTCCCTCTGTCCAGGGACAGGGACCAGGCAGAGGAGCGGGAGACAGACGGCCCGTTTCCCCACCAGAGAACGCCCTGGGTGTGTGTGTGTGTGTGTGTGTGTGTGTCTGCATGTGGCTAGGTGACCTCAGAGCATGTTTCTGTTCCTCTGGCACCAGAGGAAAGTGTGCCCTGAGGAAGGAAGGAGCACCAGGACAGACTGGGGAAGGGGAGAAGGCGGCCACAGAGCAGAGACGCTGACAGAATGGAGAGGCTGGGGGAAGCGGTGGGCAGGGGCGTTTGATCACAGACTGGGCAAACCAGCCTGCAGGGGAGCCACTGACAACAGTCGAGGGGCCAAGGCCGGGCGGCTGGGCTCCCTCTGAAAGTGGGTCCAGGGCAGCCCCACGCAGGGGCCTGTGTGCGGGTGGTTTGTATGAAGAACGGTAACGCTGTCAGCGCCGGGGAGGAGGACTCTCGGGTGGGAAGAAGGAAGTGGCAGTCTGCAGTGGGACTGCGCCCCGTCCGGGAACGGGCGGCCGGTCTTGGACCCGGTGGGAGGCTCTCCTTGCAGGCACTGCCCATCACTGCATGGGTAGGACCACTCAGAGAGCTGTGGGTCACCAGTAACAGACCATGTAACCCAGGAAGGATTTACAGCTGGAGCCCTGCCAGCAGCCTCGCTCTCCATCAGGGCCCTTCAGACACATGTGGTCTCAAGGTGCGGCCTCCAGGGACACTTGCCAGGCTAGTCACTAGAGGAGGGGCTTCAAAAGACAAGGGGGTGAGCCAAGCCAGAGAAGGAGAGACCGAGCGATGGGGTCCAGCTAGGGGACCCCAGGGAGATGGTGGTAGGACCCCAGGCAGGGCCCCGTCAGCCCGGAGCAAAACGCCTGGTGACTCCCCGCTGCGGGTAGGAAGAGAGGTGTGAGGAGGAGGAGCGATGGGCATGGAACTCTAGGTGGACAAATAAAGCAGCTGCTCAACTGCCCAGAAAACGAAGAGCTGGGTGAGGAAGAAACAATCGCAATGAATCCCCAGCTCAGCGCCAACAGCTTTATATAATAAAGCGGGGAAAAAACTGCAGTAACCTCATTGGAAGGATGGGGCAGCAGGTAACAGCTGAATGCTTCTCTCTCTTTACCAACACTCTCTCATTAGAAATCAACCAGATTCAAGAAGCAGTAGACAACGGCAGAAGAAATAGGGTAGCCTGGCGGTGTGGCTCAGTGGTTGGAGTGTTGTCAAATACACCCAAGGGGTGGCAGATTCCATTCCTGGTCAGGGCGCATACCCAGCTGGCAGGTTTCATCCCTAGCCAGGCACAAGTGGGAGGCAGCCAATTGATGTCTCTCTCTCACTTTCTCTCTCTCTAAAAAACAATAAAATATAAAAGAAACAAGGGGAAGAGCTCAGAAGTATTAGTTGGGGTGGGGATTGGGAGTGAGGGTAGGGCGGGGCTGCCATGGGCCTTATAGCTCATCTCCAGGTACACAGGAGTTACATGGAAATGGAATAAAAAGAAAGAGTCAGAAAGAAATACAATCAGAAATCTCAACTGAGAGAACTTTAGGGCCAAAAAGTCCCTAATTCAGAAATGATACAACTGGTAACTTCTGAAAGAGGCAGGTGTCTGTCCCAGGAGTGAAAAGCTGGGTAAGAGAAGGCAGGGCCAAAGCTGCTCTTCTTAGCAAGAGGATGGGAACATTTACGTTATTTGCAGTGTATGCCTGGAGAGTCCAAACACAGGCCCTTTGGGGCTGGCCCAGTGGACAAAGATGGAAAGAGAGGGGCTGTGACCCTCGCCAATGGCTCCCTTAGGGCAGATGATAGGTATTTATGGAGAAGAGCTGGAGGAGAGGAGTTGGTTAATTACATAAAAATCAGGTGGTCTGTAGGATATGCTTGTTACTCAATACTGTATCATCTAATCACAGTATAAAAGTGAGAAACTGGCCGAAACCGGTTTGGCTCAGTGGTAGAGGGTCGGTCTGCGGACTGAAAGGTCCCAGGTTCGATTCCGGTCAAGGGCATTTACATTGGTTGCGGGCACATCCCCGTTAGGGGTGTGCAAGAGGCAGCTGGTCGATGTTTCTCTCTCATGGACATTTCTAGCTCTCTATCTCTCTCCTTTCCTCTCTGTAAAAAATCAATAAAATATATATTAAAAAAAAAAAAGAAGAAACTGGCAGTGAGTGATTAGCTTCCTCTATAAATTCTTTTTAAAAAATATATATATTTTATTGATTTTTTACAGAGAGGAAGGGAGAGAGACAGAGCTAGAAACATTGATGAGAGTGAGACATCTATCAGCTGCTTCCTGCAACCCCCTACCGGGGATGTGCCCGCAACCATTGTACATGCCCTTGACCAGAAACGAACCTGGGACCTTTCAGTCCGCAGACCGACGCTCTATCCACTGAGCCAAACCGGTTTTGGCTATAAATTCTTTTTTAAAATATATTTTTATTGATTTCAGAGAGGAAGGGAGAAACATCAATGATGAGAGAGAATCATTGATCAGCTGCCACCCGCACGTCCCCTACTGGGGACCAAGACCATGACCCTGGTACATGCCCTTGACCGGAATGGAACCTGGGACCTTTCAGTCCGAAGGCCGACACTATCCACCGAGCCAAACCAGCCAGGGCTCCTCTATGAACTCTTAAGAGAGAAAAGGGAGGAGGAAGAGGAAAGGAAGCCTGGGCTGATCATGTGCTGTGGAGATTTGGGGGCAGCTTGGGCTGGTCTAAGCAGGAGGGTGAGTGGGACTACCCAGGGAATGTGGTGAGGTGGGGGGGAGGGGTGGAGGCAAGGGAAGGGGAAGCAAGGGGAGAGGCCGTGCTCCTTCCAGGGGCTCCTGGTAAGGTACGGAGGGTGCTTACTAAGGGTCACGGGGGTCAAAATGGAAAGGCTGGCTGAGCCCTGGCGGTCCCCAGGCCCGCTCCCGTCTCTTACCTGCGTTCCCCCTCTGGCTGGCACCAGGGCGCTTCTCCCGCTGCCTCAGGGTCTCCAGGCCCGACAGGTCAGGCGGGTGGCAGTGGCCTCGCATCACGGTCACCTTCTGGCCCTGCGTGATGGCCCGGCTGCGGCAGCGCATGCGGGCCTGGTCCCGGCACGTCCAGTACACCTTGTTGCCAGAGGCCTTCTCCCGCCTGTAGAGGAAGGACTCGTGCACCAGGAAGCTGCCCCCCAGAGGGGTCCTCAGGAACTCAGGGCCTCCTTATGAGAAATGGGGTAGGTGGTCAGCAAAGACTGAGCCGGGCCCGACCGCCCCCCCTCCGCCCCGGCCCCCCGCCTCCCGGCCCTCAGGAGGGCAGGCGCGAGGGGGCCCAGCTCTGGTCGGTGGGCACGAAGGACTCACCCCGGCCCCTTTCCTGGTCCCTGGTGGGAGGTTCCTGCAGGGCCTGTGGCTTCGCGTGCTTCTTGGGACGGGGCCTGGTGAGGGTCAGGGTGCCGGACGCCCTGTGGTACAGCAGGCTGTCCACCCCTTGGAGCAGCTTGTCCCTGGGCCTGGGCCTGGGCCTCTGTGTCTCCAGGATCTTCTCCTGCTGCCGCCGGGCCTGCAGGGCCTCCTTGTCGGGCGGATGGCAGTGGCCACGCATCACGGTCACTCGCTGGCCCTGGGTGATGGCCCGGCTGCGGCAGCCATGGAGCACGTGGTCTCGGCACGTCCAGTACACCTTGTCTCCCACCGCCTTCTCTCGCTTGTACAGGAACGACTTGTGCACCAGGAAGCTGCCCCCATAGCAGGTCTTCAGGAACTCGAAGGGCGGGCGCTCTGTGGAGAAGGAACCAGCAGTCACAGGGTCAGAGGGGCGCGGTCAGGCAGCGCTGCCAGTGGAATGTGTCCAAATGCAGCCCACGGAACCCCCACCCAGCAACTCAAGGGGGCGCTGCAGTTCCTCTTCTGGTGGTCAGAGAGGCGGCCTCGACCAAGATCACATGGTCCAAGCTGGCTCTGACCTATGCCCGCCCTCACTCCAGGCCATACTTTTCCTTAGGGTTTATTTGAAAATATTATCTAATTTTTAAAAATTTAATAAATCTTTATTGCTCAGATTATTACAATTGTCCCCCTCCCCCCAGCTCCCTTCCACTTGGTTCCCACCCCACCCTCTGCCCTTACCCTCCCCCACCATTGTCCTCATCCATAGGTGTACGATTTTATTCCAGTCTCTTCCTGCACCCCCACAGCCCTTTCCCCATGATAATTATCAATCCTCTCCCCTTCTCTGCCCCTGATTCTATTATAGTCACCAGTTTATTCTGTTCCTCAGATTTTTGATTCACTTGACTTTTAGATTCACTTGTTGATATATATGTATTTGCTGATCATAATTTTTATCTTTACTTTTTTCTTCTTCTTCCTCTTCTTAAAGAATACCTTTTAGCATTTCACATAATACTGGTTTGGTGGTGATGAACTCCTTTAGCTTTTTCTTATCTGTGAAGCTCTTTATCTGCCCTCAATTCTGAATGATAACTTTGCTGAGTAGAGTATAATCTTGGTTGTAGGTTCTTGCTATTCATCTCTTTGAATATTTCTTGCCACTCCCATCTGGCCTACATAGTTTCTGTTGAAAACTCAGCTGATAGTCGTATGGGTGCTCCCTTATAGTAACTGTTTTTCTTTTGCTGCTTGTAAAATTCTCTCTTAGTCTTTTGCCCTTGGCATTTTATTTTTTTAAAAAATATTTTATTGATTTTTTTTACAGAGAGGAAGGGAGAGAGGGATAGAGAGCTAGAAACATCGACGAGAGAGAAACATCGACCAGCTGCCTCCTGCACACCCCCCACCAGGGATGTGCCCGCAACCAATGTACATGCCCTTGACCGGAATCGAACCTGGAACCCCCCAGTCCACAGACCGACGCTCTATCCACTGAGCCAAACTGGTTTCGGCTGCCCTTGGCATTTTAATTATGATGTGTCTTGGTGTGGTCCTCTTTGGATTCCTTTTGTTTGGAATTCTGTGTGCTTTCTGGACTTTTTTAGAAAGAAAGAAAGAAAGAAAGAAAGTCTATTTCTTTCACCAGATGAGGGAAGTTTTCTGACATTATTTCTTCAAATAGGTTTTCAGTATCTTGCACTCTCTCTTCTTTTGGCACCCCCATAATTCTGATGTTGGTATTCTTGAAGTTGTCCCAGAGACTCCTTACACTATCTTCAACTTTCTGGATTCTCTTCTCTTCTTGCTTTTCTGGAGGAGTGTTCTTTGCTTGCCGCTTTGTATTCCAAATCTTTGACTTGATTCTTGCGATCTTCTAGTCTGCTGTTGGGTCTCTGTATTTTTTTATTTATTTATTTATTTATTTAAATATATTTTATTGATTTTGTACAGAGAGGAAGGGAGAGAGATAGAGAGCCAGAAACATCGATGAGAGAGTCATCGATCAGCTGCCTCTTGCACACCCCCTACTGGGGATGTGCCCGCAACCAAGGTACATGCCCTTGACCAGAATCGTACCTGGGACCCTTCAGTCCCCAAGCCGATGCTCTATCCATTGAGCCAAACCGGTCCTGGCGGGTCTCTGTATTTTTTATTTCAGTCAGTGTATGTTTAATTTCTAGTTGGTCCTTTTTCATATCCTTGAGGGTCTCATTAAATTTATTGGCCTTTCCTAGGAAATTCTTGAAAAACCTTATAACCATGTTTTGAACTCTATATTCAGTCTTTTGTTCTCCTCCATTTCTTTCGTTTGAGATCTGTTTCCTTATCTCGGCATTTTCACTGCTTCCCTGAGTTGGTAGGGTGGCTTTGTGTGTTTGGTGTCCTATATGGGCCGGTGGGTCAGCCTCCCAGTCACCTGAGGTAGACACTCTTGGTGATCCCCTTTGTGGATTAAGTGTACAACCTTGTTGTAGTTAAGTCTTGATTGTTGTTGGTATCACTGGGAGGAATTGACCTCTAGGCCAATTGGATGTGAGTATCAGTTGTGTCCATGCCAGGATACCTTCTGTATTGGAGACAGTATTATAGGATCAGACTTGCAAAATTGCAAAAGCTCTGAGCTCAGCTTGGATGGGGTGAAGTCTCAGGGCTGAGCCTACAATCTTGGCTTCCCGCCAGTCCTGCCCTTGTGCGTGCGCCTCAGACTTCTGCCTTCTGCACTCCCCTGAGTTTCCACCTGACAGTCCAGATTCCCCCTGTAAGAGTGTGGGTGTCCCAGGGGCTTGCCCGGAACTGGGTTTCAGTGCTCAGTGCAGTCGGAACTGGGATTCAGTGCTCAGTGCAGTCAGGAGCTTCTGACTCCTTCCACTATGGAGAGACTCCAGCGACCTCTCTGTGCGCACTCACTCGCGCGCACCTCTCGACCCTGCCCACTGCAGCTCCCAGCTCCCCAAAGTCTCCCAGCCTCTGAGTCTCTATGTGCCTTTCTCTGCAGTCCAGATTCCACCCATAGGAGCCTGGGTCCACGGCCGGGGGCTTCCTTTCCCCTCCCACCAGCCAGGCACTGGGCTGCCCTTCCTCTCTGCGTATGCGTCTCCCTGCCTCAGCGCTTTGTGGCTCCCCTGATCCATGAGCCTCTTTCCTTCTTTCTGGTTGTAGATTTTCCCACTCTGCCAGCTTTCCTGTGGTTTTGGGTGATGTCCACTCTGTCTTTAAGTTGTTGTTTTGAGATTGTTGTGTGAGGTGGCAGTTTAGGCGCTTACCTAGGCCACCATCTTGGTTTTTTCAATATTATCTAATTTTTGATTTATACTTGCACATGCCATAAAATACAAATGGTACCATAAGATACACAATGAAAAACAAGCCCCTCTCTCTCGCCCTGCCCCAGGGACTCAGAACAACAGTTGTTTGAACAGCAGTTAACGCCTTTCCAGGTTAGGAGGCACCCAGCCTTTGGGCCCGAGCCCACCACCGAGTTGTGGGTAATAAAAACTGCACGAAAGTTCTGTCTACAAGTTCCTCAGAGCCACCATATGCTGGGCTAGTGCTGAGCACTGCCCACATGTCAAACACCTAATTGCCCTGATATTTAGACTATGATCCATCCTAGGACAAAGCCCCCAAAACTACAGAAATTCAGCAAATGTTCTGAGGCTACATGAGATGGGGCTGGAACTAGAACCTGGGACCCAGAGCTCAACATTCTCCCACCAGGCTGACCTTCCCTAACTGCCCGGGTTGCCAGAATCCCATGGAGCCCATTAAAACTCATGATTCGGGCCTCATACCAGACCCTGCTGTGTCAGAAAATTCTGCACGGACTTGGGTCGCCTTGGCTTAGGACCGTGGTCGGCAAACTGTGGCTCGCGAGCCACGTGCGGCTCTTTGGCCCCTTGAGTGTGGCTCTTCCGCAAAATACCACGGCCTGGGCAAGTCTATGTTGAAGTGGTGTTAGAAGAAGTTTAAGTTTAAAAAATTTGGCTCTCAAAAGAACTTTCTATCGTTGTGCTGTTGATATTTGGCTCTGCTGACTAATGAATGAGTTTGCTGACCACTGGTTTAGGAGCTTTGCTCCTGTCCTATGAGCTTAAGGACTACGGGGACACGTGAATATTTTTAAAAGTCGTTTTAACTTGGAACACATTCTATAAAGCGTGTAGGACCCCACATTTCTATTTGGGCATAAGAAAGGGCCCCCGGGTGCATGCCTGTCCCAGAGTGGAGTCTGGCAGGGAGACACTCACCAATCATCAGTAGTCGGCGTTTCTTGAGAGGCAAGCTCCTGAGAGGCAAGGTCAGCAGGGTCACGCTTCGATTCAAGAAGTACGGCTCAGGGTCAGGCTCCTCCGGCTCCTCGGGGGTCGGCACTGGGCCTGCCTCGGTGAGGGGCTCCTCCCCCTGGCCTCCGGGAGCCTGGGGGTCCGCCGGGCCCTCGGGCGGGCGCAGCAGCTTCTGTTTCAGGCGCCGGGCCTCCAGGCTCTTCTCGTCCGGGGCGTGGCAGTGGCCCCGCATCACGGTGGCCCGCGCGCCCCGGGTGATGGCCCGGCCGCGGCAGCCCAGCTCCGTGTGCTCGCGGCACTTCCAGTACACCTTGTCCCCCATGGCCTTCTCCTGCTTGTACAGGAAGGAGTCCAGCACCAGGAGGCGGCCCCCGAACGGGGTCCTCAGGAACTCCAGGGGCTTGGGGGCCGCTGAGGGCAAGGGGAGGCTGGGTTAGCTGACAGGGAGGAAACAGGACACCGGGTACATGGACGGGAGGGCTGGGGGAGCGAGGTTGGACAGGGATGAAGAACATACCAGCCCGGGACAGGTTTGTAATTAGAGACAAGGAGGCTTGGCTCGGGGCAGGGATGGGACGGCCAAAGTCACCCCACCCCGAGCATGCAGGGTCAGGGTCAGCAGGCGGGGCTCACCGGTGTCGGGCTGGCTGCGTTTCTGCTCCAGGGCCTGGGGGCTTGGCTGGACGGGCGGCCCCTGCTCCTCGGCCGGCAGGGCTCCACCCAGGGTGTTGGGGCCAGGCATCTCCAGGGTCATGTGCACGTCTTTGGCCAGGGAGACCACGCCATTTTCGTCCCCACTGCAGATCGTCACCAGGACCAGATTGAAGTACTCGTTGGAGTCGTTGGGGTCGGTGGGGTCTGCGGGGACGGCATCTGTGCCGGCCTCAGGGGACGGCTCCTGGCCGGTCCTCATCCTCTCGCTCTCCTGCTCGCTGGGCTCAGGCAGGGGCATTCTGGGACCAACGGCCCGTCCCCCAGGCCACACTCAGGCCTGAGTCGTTGGACTTCTCCTCCCTGTCCCAGGCGAGGAAGCCGGCAGTCCAGGGTGTCTGTCCTAAGGGAGGAGGAGAACCCCCGTCAGCGGAGAGGCCTGGCTCAGGGGAGCGGATCGGGGGGGCGGGGGGCGGGTAGGCAGGGCAGTGAGGCACTAGGCTAGGCAAGGGCCCGAAGGGAGCCGGAGAAACCCAGGCTGGTGCTTCTGCTTGGCCAGTTCCTCCCTTGGCGACAGTGAGTATGTCACCGCCCTCATCCAAACCTCACTTTCTCCCCGTGTGAATGTGCCAAATACAAGGCTCTTGGGGGGGGGGGGGTTGGGGAGGAACTGTCTGGGCACTAAGATACTGGTAGCTGTGAGTTACCGTGAACTGAGGCCCATAGGGCGACGTGTTCATGGTTTTTTTCCCATTTAACCTCCCAGCCCCATGTCATGAAAGCCCGCCATTCTAACCGACCCAGGTTACAGGTGAGGACACGGAGCTGCCAGGGTGGCCAGCACAGCCAGGGACGGCAGAGCTGGGAGGCCGGCTGGGGAGGAGATGGAGCCCACCACCACGGCGCCCGGCACACCGTGTCCAGGATGACAGTCACTGGCGTTCCTGAGCACCGAGCACCAGCGACAAGCACTGGGGACACGAGCTCTGGTCACCGACCTTCCTGGAGTTCCCAGCACCCCTTTGCCCTGACGCTCTGCAGACCACAGAGCTCCTGGCCCTGAGAGGCGGGACTCTGGACTCACAGCTAGATCCCGTGCCTAGCGCTCAGGAGGTGCTAGGGCCCCCTGAAGGCAGCGACCTTGTGCTGGAGCTGGCGCTGGTGCTGTCGCAACTGCAGCGGGGCGGGGACGGCTGTGCGGCTGTCTGGAGGGTCCGTGGTCACTGAGGGCTCCCTGGCTGCTGGCCTGGAGAAGCAGAAAGAATGGACGATGGGATCAGGTGTCCTGGAGACCCGGGGAGGGACATCAGTGTGGGGTGGTCTCTCTGTCTTCTCGGGCCACTGGGGTGGTGGGCACATTGTGGGTCTTTCCCATTTCAGTCCAGAGACAAGACTGCCGCCTCGTCTCACATTCCGGCTTCCCCACTGTGAGCGGTCATCCCACCCCAAGCTCTGCGTTCCAATCCCTCCTGGTTCCCCTTTCCTACTAGGAGGTTCCCTGGGCCGGTGCCCACATTAGCTCCCCAAGCCCTGGTCACACCAAGTGTGTGTGTGTGGGGGGGGGGGGGGGAGAGACACAAAGTCCCCGCATTCCCCAGGGCTTCCCAAAGCCCAGGTGCTACATGCTTGCCCAGCCTCGGGCAGCAGCAAAGCCCGGTCCGGATGGGCGAGACCCAGGAAAACAAATCCTCCAGGAACCAGGACTTCTGGTAGGAGTCCCTGCCTAACCTGCGTCATCCTCACCCCTCCCCTCTCCCGGTCTAGCTCCTCCCAGACAAGCCAATCTCCGGTTCCCGCGTGTGGGCCTTTCCCGCCCTGTCCATCCTACCCCACGGGCGCTGGGGGAGGGGAGGAGGGAGGAGGGGAGCGGAGGGGGACGGGGGGAGGGGAAGAGGGGGGAGGGGGGCGGAGGCGGGGGAGGATGGAGGAGGGGGAGATGAGGAGGGAGGAGGGGAGGGGGGAGGCGGAGACCCGGGAAAGGGCCTGGCGGCAGTTGAGGCCCCGCCCACAGGCCGCCGCTGCGTGTGATTGGCTCCCGTGCGAGTCCCTCCGCCCGCACTCCGCCCCTAGGGCTGGCAAGCTCTTGGTCCCCGAAGGAAAGTGGCCGGTCCCCAACCCAAATCCTCCCCGTCCCTCCCCTATGGCCACCCCATAGGACGAGAGCGCAGAGGAGCTGCCCGCCCTCCGTTTCCTCACTGCCCGGCCGGCAGGCACGTCCCCCAGGGTGGGCAGGGGGTCACAGGCGGATGCAGGGAGGCTGCAGGGAGCCCCACACCGACGCCTGGGCCTGAGGATCAGCCGCCGAGCCCCCTCCTCCAGGCCAGCTGGTGGACATGACAACAAAGACCAATGGGGCGGGGGGGGGGGGGGGTGCCGGGCATGGCAAGGACCCGCGCTCCCGTGGAACCGAGCGCGTTGTCATGGAGCCACTGCAATCCTCTCAACTCCAACTGCGGTTTCAATCCAGGGCCTCGCGTCCCAGAGGAAATGGAAGACAAAAGACCTTGAGCCACGGCTGACCATTGGCCGTGGAAAGGCCTCCAAGGACCAGAATTTAATTGATTGATAGACGGTTCCCATTCCCAACCATTAAAGGCCCTTACACTGTAGGCTGTTTAATGACCACAAATTCTCCCGGAAAGCTATGCAGGCCCTTTGCACTGTGGTCTTGAATCTGGACTGGCCTCCGGCCCAGATTGATCCTGGCCGTGTAACCTGAGTGTGCCAGGCACTCACTGTGGGGGTGGAAAGCCTTGCCCTCCGGGGACATGGCCCTGAGGCTGGGGGGGAAGGACGCGGTAGGAGAGGCCACATGCAGGGACAGGGGCACTGCCAGGAACCGGGAAGACCGTCTGGCACTGCTCAGTCCACCCGCCCTCCAGCTGGTACAGGCACATGAAGGTGCCTGAGAAACCAATACAGGCCCAGCCCGGCAACCCCATGACTCAGAATTTTACAGTTTTATCTGTTACCTGATCAACAATAAACTACTGTTATTTAAGCTAGTAAGATCAGAGATCATTTATTACACAGCAGTTCTTGGCAAGTGACTGAACCTTATGGATTTTAGCTTTTTGATGAATAACACTAATGGTTCTGAAATATCTGACATCAAAGCGCTTTTGAACTCCAGGTGCCATGCTACAAAAATGCTAAATCCCTCAGATGATTGCATTAAAGGGCTGGTAATCCAGTGAAAGGAACAAAAATATTAAGCAAATGAGAATTACATATTGAAAATGTCTAACATGAAATAAGCCAGTCAAAAAAGGAAAAATGTTATATGATTCCACTTATTAGTATATGATGTAGCTAGAATGATCAAAGTTTACAGAGTCAGAAAATAAAATGCTGATCTGCTATCTGTGGTGGAATCCTTGCCAATATACAGATTTTTGTGAAAATCCTAACGGGTAAGACCATCACCTTTAAGGTTGAACCCTTGGATACAACAGAAAATCCAAGAACTAGGATGAGGAAGGAATTCCTCCTGGTCAGCAAAGACTGGTAAGCAACTAATTGGAGGACGGATGTTCATTGTCTGACTACAGCATTCAGAGAGAGTCCACTCTTCACCTTGTGTTGAAACTTTATGGTGCTGCTTAGAAAAGGAAGAAGTCTTACGCCACCCCCAAGAAGAATAAGTGTAAGAAAAAGAAGGTTAAGCTGGCTGTCCTGAAATACTACACAGTGGACAAGAATGGCAAAATCAGACCTTTTGCTGGAGTTTTTACGACAGATACTTGGACAGACATCATTGTAGCAAATGTTGTCTGACCTATTACTTCAACAAACCAGAAGATAAATAATTATATTTGGGTAAATCAAATATACCAACTAAAAAAAGAGAGAGAGAAAGTCAAATGGCGGTTGACAGGGGTGGGGAGATAGGGGATGGGAGTGTTGTGTAACGGATACCGGATGATGCTTGGGATGATACAAAGATGGATGGTGGTTATGGCTGCACAACATTGTGAAAGTACTTTATGCACTGAACTGTACACTTTTAAATGATTTAAGCTGTAGGTCTTTTTTGTGTGTATATTTGACCACACATGCCAAAATAAATAAATCTGTAACAAGTTATATGTAATAATGCCCCATTTATCTAATATCTGATTAAATAAAGGTATCCCTCCATGATTCAGAATTTTACAACTTTATCTGTTTCACAATTTATCCACTTGGGAGAGATATCTTCACAAGCTCTTATCAGTCCTCACTTTCTGGAAAAAGAGGATACACACATTTTATCCTGATTGAGAAAATGAAGTGTCTCCATCCCTTTCTTTGGACACATCTCCCTCCTCTCGGGGGCCCCTTTCTCCACCATCATGTTCTGCTCTCTCTGCTCACCAAGTCTTTGTGTCTCTGCTGGTTCTTTGCATTCTGATGATCAAGGTTTTTAGGGCTCCTGTCCTAAAACAAAACCTGACAAAACCCTCTCCTTAAAACATGAACCAAAATTAATGACTTCATTTTGCAAGAACAGCCACATACCCCTTCCTTTTCCCCCTGGTCATCTGGTGGCTGTCCCTGAACTCTGCAGACACCATTCTCCGCTCTGGTCACCATGCAGGACCGGCACTGGCTCGCTCCATCCATAAACCATGTTCTCCCTCTGAAACACTTGCTCATGCCCGTATGTGGTTTACTGTACTATGGAATTTATTCCACAATAAAGGAACACAGTTCTGACACATATTTCTATGTGGATGAACCTTGAAAACATGATGCTCCATGAAAAAAGCCTGCCACAAAAGGTCACATGTTGTGTGATTCATTCATATGAAATGTCCAGAAAAGACAAATCCATAGAGACAGAAAGCAGATTAGTGGTTTCATAGAACATAGAGGAGGAATCAGGGAATGATGCTAAGGAGTGTGGGGGTTCTTTCGTGGGTAATGAAAATGTAAAATGGATTGTAGTGATGGTTGTACTCCACACCACTGCGAATACACTCAAAACATTGAATTGTACACTTTAGATGGAGGAACTGTGTGGTATATAAATCATATCCAAATAAAGCTGTTTAAAAAAATCCTTATAGGTATCACTCCAGTCCCCAGAGTCACTTGAATAAAAACCATTTTAATACATCATAAACAGATTCCTCACTCCTGGGCTTGGTTTCTTCATCAAAGGAGAGGGGCAGAATGAATTATGTGTTGAGATATTTTGTACGTTGCTAATAACTGAAGAAAACAGTAGTAAATCACCCATAATCCTGCCACTCGAATGCACAGCTATTTACACTCTTATATTTGTATCTTGGAAACTTTATTTTCTGCTGCACATTGTGTTCTACATGTAGTTTGCTATTTTACTCCACATTAGAATGGGAAGCCCCACCTGCAGACCAGATGGAGTCCCAAAGTATTATGTAACCTAGCCCATGTTATGAAAACAAAATCTAAATCCTCAACAACAATATTCTAGAAAACCACAAGATGGCAATGTTACCTCTTAAAAATGAAAGTACTATACGACATTCTTGATAGAAATTAGATGCATGGCACAGCGTTTCCAAAACAAGAATTTGGGAGTTTCAACGTGTTACAAAAATAATTCAAGAAGAATTTCTAAAAAATAAAAATAAAAAATAATTATTTACAAAAGTTGTTAGAAAGCAAAATCCAATTAATAAGTTCAACAAAAATTATTTTTTCCAAGCTAAGGTTTTGTGTGTGTGTGTGTGTGTGTGTTTTAAGAAGACTACAGTAGCCGAGGCCGGTTTGGCTCAGTGGTTGGAGCGTCAGTCTGTGGACTGGGGGGTCCCGGGTTCAATTCTGGTCGTGGGCCTGTGCCTTGGTTGCAGGCACATCCCCGGTAGGGGGTTTGCAGGAGGCAGCTGGTCGAAGTTTCTCTCTCATCGATGTTTCTGGCTTTCTATCCCTCTCCCTTCCTCTCTGTGAAAAATCAATAAAATATATTTTTTTAAAAATAAAATAAAAATAAAAAATAAAAAGACTACAGTATTATTTGGACAATGACATTACCTAACTTTCAACCCACTTTTCTTCCATCTCTTCTTGACTCCAGTCATATTTTTTTTTATTGACTAATTTTAGTTTATTTACCCATAACTTTAAAAAAAACTACCTTAAATAACTGGAAAAAACATCTCAAAATGTTAAAAGTAGTAAGAATAGCAATTTATTTTTCCTTAGATTTCAAAATTGTTTTCAATGTACACGAACTCCTTTTACAGTGGAAAAATATTAAATGCTATAAAGATAAGCTGTATTTCCTTGCTTAGTAATTTTTTCTATAACTCCATAACTCACAGGGAACATTCCTATGTCATACAAGAAAATAAAGACTGCCCAGCCAATGTGGCTCAGGGCTGAGCATCGACCTATGAACCAGGAGGTCACAGTTTGATTCCAGGCAGGACACATGCCCGGGCTGCAGACCTGAACCCCAGCGTGGGCCATGCAGTAGGCAGCTGATCAATGATTCTCTCACCATTGATGTTTCTCTCTCTCTCTCTCTCTCTCTCCCTTCCTCTCTGAAATCAATAAAAATATACATTTTAAAAATAAGTAAGTAGCCCTAACTGGTTTGGCTCAGTGGCTAGAGAGTCGGCCTGCAGACTGAAGGGTCCCAGGTTCAATTCCAGTCAAAGGCGTGTACCTTGGTTGTGGGCACATCCCCCATAGGGGGTGTGCAGGAAGCAGCTTATCAATGTTTCTAAGTTTCCATCCCCCTCCCTTCCTCTCTGTTAAAAAATAAATAAATAAATAAAATATATTTAAAAAAATAAAATAAATAATAAATAAGTAAATAAAATAGAGGTTTTAAAAGTGGCAGTGGAGTAAGTGGAAGCTATACTGACACTCCTAGGACCAAACTGGAAATACAACTAAAATACAGAAAAACCACCCTGAAAAATCCACTGAAGACGAGCTGGAGAACCCTGACAACCAAGGGCATGAGGTGGAAACGGCACAGAGACTGGGAGCAAGTGCAGAGATGCGAGAGGGCTGACCAGGCTTCCACAGATAACAACTGAAGGTCCGGAGGGATATCTCAGCAATGGGTTCCCATTGAGAATTCTGGGGTCTGAACCCCAAGCTGGGCTGCCCAGCCCAGCGCACCAGAACGGAGAAAGGTGCCCACAGAACATCTGGTTGTGAAAAGCAGCAAGGTTGCTGCCCACCATTCAGAGATGGCCGGAAATGCAGCCATCCCGGTTTCTTGTGCTGAGTCATTCCCTCATGCTGCAGAAGACATCTTTCTCCACGGACCTTTGCTATCCAGGCAGTTTTGGCCTGGGGGGGAGGCGCAGCCGGTTGGAAGATCTCTTGCCTCACCCTTCAATCAATAGCCTGAGGCTAATCAAACTTGAATACAATCAGACTGCAGGCCGAGGCAGATCTCTGGAAGCTTTGAGTCTTTGCCTGATCTCCTTCTGGGCCTGGGGCTAGGAAAAGCAAACCCTTGGGCACATCTTGGTCCTTTCCAAAGGCAGCCAGACCCAGCAGAGTAAGGCACAAGCTGTGGATTGCTGATAGCTCCAAACAGGGATTCAGGGCCAGTAAGAAACAGCATCTGACATTGTCCTGCACCAGAGATGAGGAGTTGTACCAGACATACCTAATACATAAACACAGACACAAACAGGCAGCCAAAATAACAACCCCCAAATGAAACAACAAGAGAATTCTCCAGACAAAATAGACTTCAAAATGAAGGCCATCACAAAAGACAACAAAGGCCACTACATAATAGTAAAGGAATCAACCCAACAAGAGGATATAACCCTGGTAAACATATATGCACCCAATATGGGAGCACCTAAATATATATATTAAAAAAAAAAACTTCTAGAGGACTTGAAGGGAAAGAAAGACAACAATACAGTCATAGTAGGGAACTTTAACACCCCAATGATGTCACTGTTAGATATTCCAGAGAAAAAATTAACAATGTGTGAATCTAATTTACACATTGGATATTTAATTGATATTTATAGAATGTTTCACCACAAAGCTGTAGAATATACCTACTTCTCTATGCACATGGGTCATTCTCAAAGATAGGCCACATGTTAGGACACAAAACAAGTCTCCAAGCTCAAGAAGATTGAAATCATATCAACCGAAGGACTTGTATACATGCATATAAGTACAACCAATGGGCATAAAACTCTGGGGAGGGAGGGGGGCAAAAAAAATCAATAAAATATGTAAACAATGAAATCATATCAAGCATCTTCTCAGATCTTTGTGGAATGAAATTAGAAATTAACTACAAAAAACACTCAAAAACATTCAAACACCTGGAGGCTAAATAGCATGTTATTAAACAATAAATGGGTTATCAATGAACTCAAGAAATAAATTAAAAACTTCCTGGAAACAAGTGACAATGAACACACAGAGCCCAAAATCTTTGGGACACAGCAGAAGCAGTCCTGAGAAAGAAGTTTATAGCACTACAGATATACCTCAAAAAATAAGAAAAAAACAAACAAAACTATTTAGCTCTGTAACTTAAAGAATTAGAAAGAGAACAATTAAAAAAAGCCCAGAGAGGCTGAAACCAATTTGGATAGAGCATCGAGGTGTGGACTGAAAGGTCCCAGGTTTGATTCCGGTCAAGGGCATGTACCTTGGTTGTGAGCACATCCCCAGTAGAGGGTGTGCAAGAGGCAGTTGATCTATGATTCTCTCTCATCGATGTTTCTAACTCTCTATCCCTCTCTCTTCCTCTCTGTAAAAAAATCAATAAAAATTATATATATAGCCCAGAGTAAGTAGAAGGAAGAGAATAATGAAGATTAGAGCAGAAATAAATAACAAAGAGACTAAAAATAAATCAATGGAACCAAGAGTTGATTCTTTGAAAAGATAAACAAGACTGATGAACCATTAGCCAAACTCATCCAGAAACAAAGAGAGAGGACCCAAATAAATAAAATCGGACACAAAAATGGAGAAGTAATCACTGACACCACAGAAATACAAAGGATTGTAAGAAAATACTGTGAACAACTAACTATATGCCAACAGCTGGGTAAGATGGATGAAATGAACAAATTCCTAGAAAAATACAATCTCCCAAAACTGAATGAGGAAGAATCAGAAAACCTGAATAGGCTAATAACAACTGATGAAATGGAAGTAGTAGTAGTAGTAGTAGTAGTAATAATAATAATAATAATAATAAACCTCGCAGTAAACAAGAGCCATAGTCCTGATAGCTTCACAGGGGAGTTTTACCAAACATTCAAAGAAGAATTAACTCCTATACTCCTCAAACTATTCCAAAAACTCCAAGAGGAAGAAACACTTCCAAGCTCTTTTTATGAGTCCAGCATTATCCTAATTCCAAAACCAGATTAAGACACTACAAAGCCCTAGCCTGTTTGCTCAGTGTGTAGAGTGTTGGCCTCTAGACTGAAGGGTCCTGGGTTCAATTCTAGTCAAGGGCACACGCCTGGGTTGTGGGCTCAATCCCTGGTAGGGGGCAGGCTGATCAATGATTCTTTCTCATCAGTGATCTTTCTATCACTCTCTCCCTCTTCCTTCCTCTCTGAAATCAATAAAAAATATTTTAAAAAATTACAAAGAAAGAGAATTACAGGCCAATATCTCTGATGAACATAGATGCTAAAATCCTCAGCAAAATATTAGCAAATCAGATCCAGCAATATGTTAAAAAATCATACACCATTACCAAGTGGGATTTATTCCAGGGATGCAAGGCTGGAATCAATAAATGTGATACATCACTTAAACAAACTAAAAGAAAAAAATCACATGATCATATCAATAGACGCAGAAAAAGCATTAGACAAAATCTAGCACCCATTTTTGATAAAAACTCTCAGCAAAGTGGAAATAGAGGGATCATACCTCAACATGATAAAGACTATATATGACAAACCTACAGTGAACATCATACTCAATGGGCAAAACTAAAACAATTTTTTCTAAGAACAGGAACAAGACAGGGATGTCTACTTTCACCACTCCTGTTCAACACAGTCCTAGCCACAGCGGTCAGATAAGAAGAAGAAATAAAAGGCATCCAAATTGGATTTAAGGGGGAAGTAAAACTGTCATTATTCGAAGATCACATGATACTGTATATAGAAAATCCTAAAGACTCCACCAGAAAAGTACTAGATTTAGTATCGGAATTCAGCAATGTAGCAGGATACAAAATTAACACCCAGAAATCTATGGCATTTTTATACACCAATAATGAGTTCTCAGAAAAAGAAACTAAACAAACAATCCCATTTACCAATGTAATGAAAAAGTTAGGATACTTAGAATACTTATCCAAAAAGGTAAAAAAGACTTATACTTGGAAAACTTTAGGACATTGAAAAAGAGATAGAGGAAGATATAAACAAATGGAAGAATATACTGTGATTGTGGACTGGTAGGATTAACATCATTAAAATGTCCATACTACCCAAGGCAATCTACAGATTCAGTGCAATCCCTATTAAAATACCAACAGCATATTTCACAGATCCAGAACAAATACTCCAAAAATTTATATGGAACCAAAAAAAGACCCCTAATAGTCACAGCAATCTTGAGGAAGAAGATCAAAGTTGGAGGGATCACAATACCAGATATCAAGTTACACAACAAAGCCACTGATACTAGCACAAGACCAGGCATATAAATCAATGGAAAAGAACAGAGACCCCAGAAATTGACCCAATTAATATATTTTTAAAAAAATATATTTTATTGATTTTTGTACAGAGAGAAAGGGAGAGAGATAGAGAGTTAGAAACATCAATGAGAGAGAGTCATTGATCAGCTGCCTCTTGCACACCCCCTACTGGGGATATGCCCGCAACCAAGGTACATGCCCTTGACAGGAATCGAACCCGGGCCCTTCAGTGCCCAAGCCGACGCTCTATCCATTGAGCCAAACCGGTCCCAGCTGACCCAATTAATATTTGACAAAGGAGGTAAGAACATACAATGGAGTCAAGACAGTCTCTTCAATAAATGGTGTTGGAAAAATTGGACAGATAGATGCCAAAAAAAAGAAAAGAAAAGAAACTAGACTACCAACTTACACCAGACAAAGAATAAACTCAAAATGGGTAAAAGACTTAAATGTACATTATGAAACCACAAAAATCCTAGAAAAAATTATAGGCAGAAAAATCTCAGACACCTCTCGTAGCAATATGTTTGCAGAACAGCTCCTAGGGGCAATGGGAACTAAGGAGAAAATAAACACATGGGACTACATTAAAATAAAAAGCTTCTTAACAACAAAACGAAAAGGGAGCCCATTGTACAGGAGAACATATTTGGCAATGATACATCTGATAAAGGCTTAATATCCAAAATATAAGAGAAACCTACACAACTTACCAAAAGGAATTCAAACGATCCAATTAAAAAATGGACAGCTCTAGCTAATTTGGCTTGGTGGAGAGAGCATCAACCTGTGAACTGAAGGGTCTCAGGTTCAATTCTGGTTAAGGGCACATCACCTGCCTGTGTTGTGGGCTTGATTCCCAGTAGGGGGCATGCATCATTGATGTTTCTATATTTCTCTTTCTCTCCCTCTCTGAATTCAATATTTATTTTAAAAAATGGCAAAAGACCTAAATAGACTCTTCTCCAAAGTGGACATATAGATGGCCAAGAGGCATATGGAAAAACGCTCAAAGTCACTGATTATCAGAGAGATGCAAATTAAAATGACAATGAGGTATTACCTCACACCAATCAGAATGGCTACCATCAACAAATGACAAGTGCTGGCAAGGATGTGGAGAAAAGGGAACCTTAGTACACTGCTGGTGGGAATGCAGATTGGAGCAGCCATTAAGGAAAACAGTATGGAGTTTTCTGAAAAACATCACTGCCATTTGATCCAATGATCCCACTTCTAGGAATATATCTTAAGAAACCCAAAACACCAATCAGAAAAAATGTATGCACCTCTATGTTTATAGCAGAGCAATTTATAATAGCTACGATCTGGAAACAGCCCAATTGCCCATCAGTAGATGAGTGGATAAAAAAGCTGTGGTACATTTACATCAGGGAATACTATGCAGTAGTTTAGAAAAAATAGGATCTCTTATCCTTTGAGACAGCATGGAGGAACCTGGAAAGTATTATGCTAAGCAAAATAAGCCAGTCAGAGAAAGACAAGTATCACATGATCTCACTCATATGTGGAATCTAATGAACAAAATAAACCGATGAACAAAATAGATCCAGAGACACAGAAGCATAGAACGGTCTGTGGAATCTCAGAGGGAAGAAGGGGGAGGGTGGGCAGATGGGTAGAGACCAACCAAAGAACTTGTATGCATACATGCATAACCCATGGACACAGACAATAAGGTGGAGAACGCCTGGGGAGGGGGGCAGGCTAGAAGGGATCAATGGAGGAAAAGGGGGATATATGTAATACTTTCAACAATAAAATTTAATTTTTTAAAAATAGAAAGAGAGCATCCACATAATGAAGCTAAGTATAGTTTACATGCACCTTTTAATTATTTGTATGTGTAATTCTTGTCTCCATAAGAATTACTTAGGGCTGTTGACAAAAGTGCAGGTAGTCAGTGTGGCTCAGTTGGTTGGAGCATCTTCCCATACACCAAAAGGTCCCAGGTTCAATTCCTGGTCCAGGCACATACCCAAGGTTGTGGATTCAATCCCAGGTTGGAAGAATGCAGGAGGCAACTATCTGATGTTTCTCTCTCCCCCCATCTTCTCTCAAAAAGGAAAAAAAAATAAAAATAAAATACAGGTGCCTAGATTCCACTCCCAAAATTTTGGAGGGGTTCGAGAATCTGGATTTTGAACAAGAATCTGGATTTTGAACAAGAATCTGGATTTTGAACAAGTACTGGTGGATTGTAGACTGTGCTTTCAGACACAATGGAATAGGTGCTCTTGAGAAGTAAGTGGTCTTCAGCTAAGTGACCAACTTAAGAAAGACCTGAGGTTTTCTTTCTTCCAGCACCACGGGAAATGTTTTACATATGTTATCTCATTTAAATCTGTCACACAGGCCCAGCCAGTGTGGCTCAGTAGTTGAGTGTCGACCCATGAACCAAGAGATCAGTGGTTCGATTCTCAGTCAGGGCAAATGCCCAGGTTGTGGGCTCAATTCCCCAGTGGTGGGTGTGCAGGCAGCAGCCAATCAATTTTTCTCATCAATTTTTCTCCCTCTAATCCTCTCCCTTCCTCTCTCTAAAATCAATAAAAAACATTAAAAAATATGTCATACTCTACAGGTTTCCTCATTAATGTGTTAAATAAAATCATTAATATCTGTTTACTTTATATCAGTGGGAAAGCCATGATGTCATCTATTTAAAAATGATCCTTTAGCTGGGACCGGTTTGGCTCAGTGGATAGAGCGTCGGCCTGGGGACTGAAAGGTCAAGGGTTCGATTCTGGTCAAGGGCATGTACCTTGGTTGCGGGCGCATCCCCAGTGGGGGGGTGTGCAAGAGGCAGCTGATCGATGATTCTCTCTCATTGATGTTTCTAACTCTCTATCCCTCTCTCTTCCTCTCTGTGAAAAATCAATAAAATATATTTTAAAAAAAAATGATCCTTTAACAATCTAACAAGTTTCAGATACTTTGGGGTATTGTGGGGACTTTAAGGGGAGAGTAATTTGAGCAAATTTATAAGTAGTTCAGGTAAATTCTAGTGGGGTGAGCTTCCTGGGAATGGCTTCCATACCTCAGGACAGCAAATACCAGATTTTAAAAAATTCAGTCTGAGATTCCTTATGAAGATTTCCAGCAAAGCAAACTCAAGAAAGCCTCTATGGTAAATTAACACACTTACTGCACCTAGGCAAATAATCAAGCCAAAGCTAATGAGACCAGCCTTATTTCATTATCAAAAATATCTTTCATTGAGATTATGAAAGAATAAGGAAAATTTGTTCTTCAGTGGAAAACTATGCATTGTCTAGAACACACCCTTCCAGGCTATATAAATCTAGCCTTTCAGTACCTTTGAGCTATTTTTACAACTCTATACATTATAGAGAATAATGAGAACTAGGAACTAGACAGTCTATAGACAATAAACTCCCTCTCTCCACATAAATAAATATGGACATGTAAATGATTCTTCTGACTATGGAAGAAACCAGTTTTGCCTCCATCTGCACATCCATTTCAATATTCCTGATCTGTAGTCTTCTAGAATCTTCCTTGGTTTCTCTTGCAAACTGGCTGTAAGATCTTACTGCTTCGACTGTAAAATTACAGCAGGGACAGTAGGGAGATCTAGGGAAGATAAGAGATCAACCGAAGGACTTGTATACATGCATATAAGTACAACCAATGGAGACAAAACTCTGGGGAGGGAGGGTATGTATGGGAGGGGGGGAGTTAAAGTATGTACACAGATAATAATTTAATAAAAAAATATTTAAAAAAAAAGATACATGGAAAAAATATTATACTTGTGTGTATAAAATGGTGGAATCTGTTTCTTTTATTCCTTCTATTTAATCTTTGGAAGAAGTGAAAGGGTAATATTAGCATCAAACTCAGTTTTTTATCAGTCATTTGAAAGGCAACTCTAGAGTGGGAGACCATAGCATTAAATTTTGAATATCATAGAATGGTATGAAATCAGAGTCCTTATTATGTTTCCAGGTGCAATAATAATCAGATAATTGTAGCTTAAAAGGTACTATTGATAATATTTAGTACTTCTGGCCTTCATCAAGGAATCATATAGTACTTTGAAACATTAGCTGATCAACCCTTTTGAAATTTCTGTGAAGATGTAACATAACAAGTGGTAATATTTTATCACAATAAAAAAGAAATTCAGGTACAGAAAGGCTAAATTTGTTTTTCCCAATATAAATGAAAAAGAAACAGACTCATCAATACAGAGAATAGACTAATGCTTGCCAGAGTGGAGGGGTTTGAGGAACTGGGTGAAAAAGGTGAAGGAATTGAGAAGTACAGATTAGTAGTTACAAAGTAGTCATGGGGATATGTAATACAGCATCGGAAATATACTCAGTAATATTCTAATAACCAAGCATGGTGCCAGTTGTGTGCTGGAGGTGAGTGTGTGTAGGGGGTCAGTGTATGGTTGTCTGCCCAATATGCAGTACACCTGAAACTAATACAAAATAATGTTGAATGTAAACTATAATTGAAAATACTTTAAACATTTCAATTTGTTGTTCCCAATAACAAAATTAGTCCATATTTGAGGCAAGTCATTGTATCCCTGGGCTAGAGAGTCTATGGCAGGTGTTGCTCAAACCTGCTGCCTGTTTTTGTAAATAAATTTTTATTAGAACATTAAAAAAAAAAAAAAAAAAGATCTTACTGCTTCCTTTATTCAGGAGTCGAGTAAAAGCTTTCACAAGTGTTCATTTCATATCTGTATGGAATTATGAGTTTTGTTTCCTTTGTTTTGGTCTAAGGCTCTGCTTTTTAGATTGCCCTGGCCATTGGTCTTAATATCTTTGGGTTCCAGTCAGCAGTTTAAAAAAATTACATCAGCCATACCAATCTCTACTGCATATAATAAAAATGAGCATTATCATATAAAACTTTTATTTGTTAGACATATGTATATCTATCCTAGTGGACTCTTTTTTTTTTTTTGTTTTACTGTGGATGGTCATGGTGTTGAGGTAAATAAATACTTGGGCCCTAATGTTTATTTTGTAGTATTTAATTTTCACTCAATAGGGATTTCTTGAGTGTCTAGAATGTTTTTAAGTCAGACAGATGTAAATGGAAAGTTCAAGAGCTTCATAATTTATGGTTGATCACTCTCTTATCCTTTCTCCCCTTCCCCCAAAACCAAGGTACAGAGCAATTGGAGGGCAGTATTCAGACTGCCTGCTTTGAAAATGCTGTCCTGCTGGTGGCT
The DNA here is from genome assembly GCA_036971965.1 of Nyctalus aviator. NCBI lineage: Eukaryota > Metazoa > Chordata > Mammalia > Chiroptera > Vespertilionidae > Nyctalus > Nyctalus aviator. Next base: position 11,661,637 of record CM072926.1, on the reverse strand, counting down.
ACAAAGGCCTGTTTAAAATTAACACCTAGGAGACATTCCTGCGTCCAAGCCCTAGTCAGTAAGATCTTGAAAGGCAGAGCCTGGCTCAGCAATTGATGGTGGATCAACAGAATTACCTTCATACAAGAGAGCGACAATTACCTCCTCAGGTGCCAACACCCAGGTCCTTGGCGCTGGCTTGCTGGGTGGGAGACCTGGGGCAAATCCCGCCAATTCTCTGAGCTGGTTTCTCCTGTGAAACAGGAAAAGTGGCAGATGAGACGGTGTATGTCAAATTCTCCTATAAACTGTAAACCACTGCACAAGAACAAGGAATTCTCCGTACAGGCCCCAATAGAGGTCCTGAAGCGTAGGAAGGGAAGAGAGAATGATGTTTGAAAAAGCTCCTGGATGAGCCCTGGCAAGGTACCACGTTTCCCTGAAAATAAGACATCCTCTGAAAATAAGACCTAGCGCATGGAAAGATAAGACATCCCCTGAAAATAAGACCTAGCGCAACTTTGGGAGAAAAAATTAATATAAGACACTGTCTTATTTTTGGGGAAACAGGGTAGCTCAATTGGTTAGAGCATCATCCTGATAAGCCAATGTTTTGGGTTCGATCCCAGGTCTGGGCACATACAAGAATCAACCGGTGAATACATAAGTGGGACAATAAATCGATGCTTCTCTCTTTCCTTTCCTCTCTCTAAAATCAGTTGGATGATTCCAGTTGCTGTCCTCCCACCTTCCCCTACTGATGAGCTATGCAGGTTACAGTGCACACTGGCTGGCCCAAGAACCCTCCTATGACTATAGGCACCACTCTCGGTGTATACAGACATTCTTCCCGGGAGAGCTTGCAGGTGGCAGTGATCCAGAGTAAGAACTGCTATTCTAAGGCAAGTCTTCTCAAGCTCAGCACTAGTGGTATTTGCACCAGATAATTCTTTTTTTTAAATTAAGGTATTATATATGTACATATCTTACCATTGCCCCCCCCCCCATACATGCCCTCCCTCCCCAGAATTTGCGTCCATTGGTTATGCTTATATGCATGCATACAAGTCTTCGGTTGATCTCTCATCTCCCTGCACCAGATAATTCTTTGTTGAGGGAGCTGTCCTGGGCAACGAAGGATATTTAATGAGCACCCAGGCCTCGGCCTGCTGGATGCCAGGAGCACCTCCCAATCCAGCATTGTAAATGTCCCCTGGGAAACACTGCTCAAAACAACGCAGAGACGCCCTATAGGAAGAGAGATTGCAGCCAACGTACTCCCACCCCCAACCCCCGTCAGAACCTTAGCTAGTTTTAGCCCTCTCTCACCAGGCCTAACGAGTCCTCACATCTCATTCTCTCTACACCGGAGCCTGCCTGCCACCTTCCATGTCTTCTGAGGACTTCAATCCCCGCCCCTGCCCTAATGGCCTTCCCCTCTGGCTCCCGGTCCTTCCAATTCTCCCTACGCAATGCAGTGCCTACTGGTTAATCTTCCTAAAGTTCAACTTTAATCATTCCTCTCTCCAATAAAAGTCATCTGTCTCTGTTATAAAAGCTCCACAATCTAGCACCAACCTCACACACTATTTCTCTCCCCCTCACTCTCCCCCCTTCCCCCCCCACCCCCACCCCCCACCCCCCAGTCTGACTAAGGGTTTTTGGAAGAGGAACAAGAGAAACCTGATTGAATCAAGCCAGAAAATCCAACCCAAATCCTGGAAATGCTTTTGGCCTTGAGAACCAGAAATGTCAAAATATTACGGCTACACGTGATTCTCTAATTATTGGAGCTCAGCATTCTCCAAAGGCCAAAGCGGCTAACGGAAGTGAAAGACGTATGGTTAAGACAAGCATTTTGAACCACGTTCACACGGATTAGGCCCTGGAATCGATTTCATGGGTTAGCAATGGTTTTCTGGAATGGAAAGAATAGAACAGAATAGAATAGAACGGAATGGAATGTGAAGTATCTCCCTTTAAAAGTAATCTTTCCTTAGTCTACATCTACAGGCACAGGGTCTGCGTGTAAAACATATTTCTCAGTGTAAGTGGAATACAGGTTGAAAGCCACAGTGGACAATCTACATAAATAACCAACAGTGGGAAGGAGGGATGCAGCCACAGCAAAAGTGCAAGGTCACTCACTCACTGGTACCGCCAGAGCCGCAAAGATGGGTGCCAGGAGGGAGGCAGGGTGCGGTGGGGTGGACACCGCCGGGGGAGACGGGCAAATGTGGGGGCAAATGTGGGGCTGCCAGATTTGGGGTGTCGGGGCTCAGCCCCAGGGTGGGGAGTGTTGGGGAAGGAAGGGCGAGAGATAAAGAGGCGAATCCCGGGCGAAGGACAAGGAGGCGGCCTAAGCGCCGGTACCCAAAGCCTGGGGACCCCCCCCCCTCCCAGCAGCAGCAGCCCTTGGGGCCGCGGGGACAGGGGCGTCCGCGCCATGGCACCGGGGACCCTCCCCGACCCGCTGGTACCCGTCCTCACCGGGCACCGGCCGGGTGGCGAGGCGGCGGGGCCCTCTTTCTCCGGGGCCGCGCCGCGGCGGGTCCTTGGGCCTCGGCCGCTGCAGTCGCGGCGGCGTCCACCTTGCGGCCCAGGCCCCTCAGGCCGGCGCCGCGCGAGCTCCGGATCCCCGCCCCCACCTGCCTTCTCCGGGGGCGAGCCCCGCGCCCGCGCCGGCCCAGGGGTGGCGGGGAGCGCGTCAGCCGCCGGGGGCGGCGGCGGGGGCCCGGCCTCGGAGGACGCCTAGGCGAGCTCCCAGGGAGCCCGCGCGGCAGCGCCCATCGGGGCCGAATCCGCTGCTCCGGGTCTTCCGTGCGCTGCGCGGAGCGGGCCGCCCAGCCAATCGGCGCGGGGGGCGGGGCCAGGGCTCGCGAAAGGGGCGGGGAAAGCCCGGGATTGGGTGGCGGCGTCTGGGCGGAGCCTCAGTGGGACTTGTGGCTCAGACGGGGGTCCGAAGCTCGAGGGTCTCGGACTAGTGGGTGCGGGAGGAGGGCAGGGGGGTTAATTGGGAACCCCGGATCGCCCTCCCCGGGACTTGACCTCGCGCTTACAAAGGGGGAGCAGAAGGAAGGTGCTTATGCTCCTCCCCAAGCTGGGCCAATTTGAGATTCAAAATGAATAGGAATAATGGATTATAACCTTGAATAGAGTAAGAATCTATGAGTCAATAGCGATGTAAATAAGTAAATGGGGAGGAGAAAAGCTCTTGCTTGTAGTAGGTAGCCAAATATATATATATATATATATATATATATATATATATATATATATATATAGTTTATTTTACATGTGATTGCCTCCTTAATTTATTTTCCTATTGGGCATCTCGTTTCTTTTTCTTTCTTTTTTTTAAAACATATTTTACTGATTTTTTACAAAGAGGACGAGAGAGGGATAGAGAGTTAGAAACATCGGTGAGAGAGAATCATTGATCAGCTGCCTCCTGCACACTCCCTACTGGGGTTGTGCCCGCAATCAAGGTACATGCCCTTGACTGGAATCGAACCTGGGACCTTTCAGTCCGCAGGCCGACGCTATATCCACTGAGCAAAACCGGTTTCGGCGGGCATCTCGTTTCTAAATCTATATAAATATATTGCTGCTGTGGCTGGCATCATTCCTAACATTTGGGGAATCTGGTGAAGAATACATGGGAATCCTTTGTACACTGCTTGAAATGTTTCTCTGAGTGTGGGATTATGTCAAAATAAAACGTCAGACAAACAAAAATAACCACCCCTTCGACATGCCGAGGAGGAAAACACCTATTCTGCATTGATCGGACCCTCTCTCGCCCGTTGGTCCAACCTTGGCCCTTTGGTCTCGACCTTGTCCATTCGTCCAGAGGCCTCCCTTCGCACAGCCACCGGACACTTGTCATTCTCCGACCCCCCTGTGCGTGGGGAGCTGCGTGGGCACCTGGCGAGTGGCAGCAGGAGCGGCCCCAGACTCGAAGCTCCTGCACGTCGTCCCCACGCGCCTCCCCTACCCTCTGCTCGGTGTCCCGGACCCTCGTTCACCGCAACCCTCCCCAGCCCTCTCCCTGGGTCCCCTCCCTCCCTCTGCTCCCCTCCCCCAGTTTTCCAGCGGCGCGGCCTCGGCCTCGGAGTTTGCATATTGAAGATGCTGCTTCTAAGAAATTCCACGCTCTTCAGACACCCCCTTCCTCCGCCTCGTTCCGGTCGCTCGGAAGCGGCTGCTGGGAGCGCCCCCTGGCGCCGGCAGGTGGAGGTGCAGGACCCACGGCGCCCTCCAGCCCTGGGTCTCCTGCGCGCTCCCGGTTTCCATGTTCTCCGCTCCCTCCGCGCGCTCCATGGCGTCTCTTTCTCCCCCGCATCCTTTCCAACCCTGACGTTTTCAGGCCTCCGCCTTCCGCCCGCACCTCCAGGTCTTCCGCCCAGCTCCGATCTCTGCCCTCCGCCTGCCCTGGGCGCCCCGTGCCCCCACACCACGCCCCTCGCTGCCCGCCCTCCCTGTCCTCACCCGGCACCTCGGAGACCACCGCCCACAAAGCCCCCGCCTCGGAGGTGTTCATTGAGCTTCTGTTGTGGGGGCGGGGCAGGACGCAGTGGACACAAACTCTGGGTTAATGTCTTAGTAGTGCATGCTTATTGAATGTAAACTGTAAATGAAAGATACATTTTAAATTAAAAAAATTTAATTGCTATGGGGGGGGGATAAAACGGGGAGGAGGGGTGGCTGCAATGGGTGCTAGACTTTAGGTCGTAGCTGCGTGGGCACCTGACAAGGAGCTAGGATGTCGCTCGCGTTCTCCCGGGATTGGGCCACCCCTCCGCCTGCGGAAGGCCCCTCAGAGCCGCTGCCCGGTCCTCAGGGTGCGGGTGTGCGTCCTGGGCGTCCCGGGTCCGCAGGAGGGACTGAGGCTGCAGGACAACGGTCCTCCCGGCCCGGGTACTGGGGAGGCGCCTGGGTCTCCGCTGGGTCAGCGCCCCCTCCCCGCCTTCTCCCCGCCCCCTCCCAAACCCTCCCCCCTCCCCCCACCCGCCGCTCTGGGCTGCCCTGCGAAGTCGCGGCGGATGGGGAACCTGGGGTCCCAGGACAGCTCTGAAAAGCAACCAGGGGAAATACAACCCCAAGGAGAAAACACGCATAAGCTGTGCACACAAGTGGAGGGTGCTAGTATTTCCGTTTTTCTAATCCTCACCCGAGGAAAAAAATGGATAAATATGTGTCTAAAATTTAGCCCTAGCCGGGTTTACTCAATGAGTAGAGCTTGGGCCTGCGGAGAACCAAAGGATCTCGGTTCTGGTTGCGCACGAAAGGGGCCATGTGCTCACCTGACTAGCTCAGGGAAGGCCTGCATGGCGGTTGTGTAAACTCAAGGCCTAAAACAACCACGAAGGATGGTCTGAAAATTAAATCTTTAACTACAAGCAGGTTGTGGTGGGTAGTCTCGTCCTGGGCCAGTATTTTCCCTGACAAAGACCCTTTGCTGAGCCTTTTGTCTTTTTGCATCTAAAATAAAGTACCTGTGCCGAAACCAGTTTGGCTCAGTGGATAGAGCGTTGGTCTGCGGACTGAAAGGTTCCAGGTTCAATTCCAGTCAAGGGCATGTACCTTGGTTGCGGGCACATCCCCAGTGGGGGGTGTGCAGGAGGCAGCTGATTGATGTCTCTCTCTCTCATCAATGTTTCTAGCTCTCTATCCCTCTACATTCCTCTCTGTAAAAAATATATTTAAATAAATATATAAAATATATTTAAAAAAATAAAATAAAATAATGTACCTGTGAAATGTCTGGGTAACTTGTAACTTCCCTTTTTCGGGACCCTCCAGGGCACAACAAATGGCACTCTCTCATTGTTATTGTCATGTTAATGGTCAACTGCTAATTGTGTTAACCACCCTGTATCCATCTACTTCAAAAAAGCTAGTCCATCATTTCACTTTTTATCCTATCCCAGAGGTTTCCCGTTTTGCTTTCTCCCACCTCCCTAATCTATCACCAATGAATTCATGTAATATTCCCTTTGATGGTAATTTATAAAATCATAGTACGGCCCTATTCGTTTTTTGGCTCAGTGGATAGAGTGTTGGCCTGCGGACTGAAGGGTCCCAGGTTCAGTTCTGGCCAAGGGCACGTGTTTGGGGTCGAGGGCTGCATCCCCAGAAGGGAGCATGCAGGAGGCAGCTAATCAATGATTCTCATCAATGATGTTTCTCTCTCCCTCTCGCTTCCTCTCTAAAATCAATAAAAATATATATTTAAAAAACACACAAAAAAACAAATATGAACTCCCCATTCTCCGGAGCATATCCCAACCTGTTGAGATTCTTCCTGGCAATTGTCGACAGATTGGCTCAAACTCACAACATTCTTCACAGGGTTGAATGGTTTTTACGTTAACGTGGTCAAAGGCCCTTTGGAGCCCGTGCAGGAGGCAACCCATGGGTGTGTTTCTGTCTTTCCCTATCCTTTCGCTCTCTCTAAAAGTCAATGGAAAAATATCCTTGGGTGAGGATTTAAAATATAGATAGATAGACAGACAGACAGACAGACATAGACAGAGACGAAGGGAGAAATACCCTGTAAGAAACACCCATCGGTTGCCTCCCACATGACCAGAATGGGTCACTTTCCCCTGACCCTTCTCCTTGGATTAATTGCCCTCCTGGTACGTGGCACTGTCCTCTCAGCTGGGAAGGCTGGTACTCCCCCCCATGCCCTGTCCTACTCAGTGGTTTTCCAGCCCCCCTTTGGACCCTACCAGTCCATCCTCAAGCCCCGGGGGGAGTTTTGTGTAATGATGCTGACCATGTCCCTTCTCTTCATTAATCCGTCCCGACCTCCCACCTGTGATGAATCTGAAACCCCCACTGTGGCCTCCGGGCCCTGAGCCACCCACCTCTGCTCACCATTCCTGTTGGTCTTCCTGCCCGGCTCTATACGGGCCCTGGGCTCAACCCTCCCCGCCCCTCCCCACTACTTCACCCTTCAACTCCCTCTGGGGCTTTCTCAGGCTGCCCTCCGTGAGCCCATGGAGCCAGGCCCCTGCCAGACACCGTGGGCGGCCCTTTACCCAGCTTTCATGGACTTACCGGTCAGGAAGTTCTGTGTTTCCTGTCTGGCCCTGGGAGGCCAGCGCTGTGACTTGTTTATCACTAGATCCCAGACACTCTGTCCTGGACAGACTTTAAGGAAGCGGAAGGGCCAGAAAGTGGCAGGAGAGGAAAGGGGGGAGAAATGAGGCTGAGCCTGGGTGAGTCAGACCAGGGCCCCTTCACTGCTCCTTTAGCATTGATACTTGCATAGGAACTTGAAATGTTTCAAACCAAAGAAAATCTTGACACTGCTGGCCCGACTGTGTGTTCCCGGCGTGGCTCAGCCCATGGCACTGAACATCTTCCAGGCAGATGATGGCCACTCAGGAGGGAGATGGGCCTTCGCTGTGCCTTCGCCCGGGGCCCCCAAGCCAGCCAGGCCCCTCACTGGGGACATGAGTGCCCACTCAGCCTGCAGCTCCCTGGCAGCAGCTGGAGGGGTCCATGATGCCACACTGAAGGGAGTGGGCAGGCCGGGCCATTCCTCTCTCCCCGCCCAGGCTGGGACTGCCCGGACACAAGGCTGAGTGGGATGAAGCCACGCCTTGCCTGCCCCTCTCCTCTCCTCCTCTCCTCTCCTCTCCTCTCCTCTCCTCTCCTCTCCTCTCCTCTCCTTCACTCCTGCTTCCCAGGCGGCACTCCACCATCACACGTTAGGTCCTGAGCAACTCCTCCTACGTTCTTACCATCAGACAAAACCTGCCCCCCAAAGGATGACTCAGAACGGAGGGAAGGAGGAACTGGTGGGTAGGAACCTATCTAAATCTAGAATTAAGACAAAAGAACATCTCAAATTATGGTTGCAGAATATAAATGTTACAGACAAACATGCTCTAAAAATAAAACAGCGAAGTGGAGGGCTGGCAAGGATAATGTGCTGAGCAACTAGCTCTCCTACGATCGTGTCAATAGCTATTGATTACATTTAGAAAGTGCTGTTTTAAAACATAAGGTCTCTAAACCCTATTTTACAAATACAGTAAGCCCAGCCGGCGTAGCTCAGCGACTGAGCATCGACCTATGAAGCAGGAGGTCATGGTTGGAGTCCCAGTCAGGGCACATGCCCGGATTGTGGGCTCAATCTCCCCTGTGGGGGAGTGCAGAAGGCAGCCAATCAATGATTCTCTCATCATTTGATGCTCCTATCTCCCTCTCCCTTCCTCTCTGAAATCAATAAAAATATATTTTTCTAAAAAACAAGCCATTTCTTGTGCCCAGTGGCAGTTTGCAAATAATAAGGGCCACTAGTGGCGAAGCAACTGAGGCTGGGGGCCTCGGGGACCCTGACTTCCGGTGGGAGGAGAACTGCGGAGTTCACCTCCCACCTCCTCCCGCAGTGGCAGCACCAGGGGCTAGGGAGGGGTTCAGGCTCCTGGTCATCTCTCAGCCCCCAACCCACCTAGAAGGAACATGATGGGAGCACCACACATTTATCAGGGACCACACCCAGGCTGTAGGCCCCGCTCAGCAGAACCCGGGCTGGTCATCTCTCAGCCCCCAACCCACCTAGAAGGAACATGATGGGAGCACCACACATTTATCAGGGACCACACCCAGGCTGTAGGCCCCGCTCAGCAGAACCCGGGGCTGTGGTGATGGCAGAGCCCCTGTGTGGGGGGCTATCAGTCCAGTGCGGCTGCCTGGAGGAGGTGGGCCTCCTGAGGCTCCAGCGAGGGGACAGGCCTGGAGGGAGTCAGGGCTGGAGGTCCCACTGCCCCTTTCAGACCAAGGCAGAAGGAAGGGAACCTCAGAGACCCACGTGGTCTCTTGGCCAGGGGCTGGGTTTCCAGATCGAAGGAGCCCTGGGGTGTGAGAGTCTCGGGGACAGAGGCCCTCAAGAGCCCCCCTGAGTCTGAAAGATAGCCCAATCCGGGCAGCCCTGGGGAAGGACCATGTGAGGGCTGATGGGGTTGGAGTTGGGCCTCAAAGGACCCAAAATCCTGGAATTTTTACAACCTGTTCATGATAGGATCTAGCATATATTTTATTTTATTCTATTTATTTTAATCTTTCGTTCTGCTTACAAAAGTAACTTGAGCTTGAGCTGAAAAACATTACACAATGCTGTCAGTGAAAATCAGCTGGGGCTGGGCCCCAGGCAGAAGAAGTCACAGCCAAGTTCACTGAGCCATCAAGGACGCCTGCCGGCCGTTGCCAGGGTTACGGAGCCTCGCTGGGCCCCACAGAGGACTCCTCCCCGCCCACTGTGGGGCTGGGAGGCCCCCCTGCCAACCTTCCGTCTTCTGTTCCTTCTGGAAGAGAATGGGGTGGGTCAGGAGGGTTCAGGGGAAAGGGAGGGGTGAGGGTGTGGCACAGACCGGATTCCCTGAGCTCTCAGCCCACCAGACGATGATCTGGGCACCACCTATGGACTTAGAACATTGCCAACTCCAGACACACGCTCCCAAAGGCCACAGAGGCTGCTAAAGTCATTTCCAGGAAACTCTGGGCCAAATCTGGGCTGAGGAGTAGGAAGCTGCTGCTATGCCCAGGGCCTGGCCAGGGATGGAGCAAGAGTGGGGGAAGGTGGGATGGCAGCTGAGGGGGTTGTTGACCTGCTGCGGTACCTGCAAGGGAGCCTGTGGGGCAGAGAGACAGCCCCGAGGGCCACTTGTGGTGAAGCAGCTGAGGCTGGGGGCCTCTAGGGGACCCTGACTTCCGGTGGGAGGAGAACTGGAGTTCCTCCCCTTCCTCCTCCAGCAGGGGCAGCACCAGGCGCTAGGGAGGGGCTCTCCATCTCTCCACCTGAGGAAGGTGGCTTTGGTTCGAATTCTCACAATAGCGTGCATGGGGTGGAGCTTATCTGGCCGCAGAACCTGGCAGATGCCTGAGCTGAGGTCTCGGAGAGGGAGGAAGGGCCCTGGAGCTGGCCCCGCCCACTGAGTTGAGTGGGAAGACAGACTCTGAACCCGATGTCCCCCTTCACCCTCTGCCGGGATCCGCTGTGGCCTCAGGGTAGAAACTTGGCCTCTGAATCCTGCTTCCCAACAGGTCACGGGACAGCACCTCCTCCCCCTGGGGCCGGCCGGAGGAAGCAGGTATGCACACGGAGGCCCCGAACCAGAACTGGCTGGTACAGGTTCTCACAGGGTGCAGTGGGCACACTGCAGAGGGGCCTCCAGGTTCTGGGGAGATAAGAGTCCCCAATTCCCTGATTACAGCTCTTATCCAACAGGGGAAGGAGGGTGAGGGGGTCCTCAGGCCTGTAGCTGGGGTGTCCCCATCTCAGGAGCCTTAATGTCTCAACCTTGGGGAAGTAGTAGGGCCCCCTCCCCTGACTTCAGAGCACTCACCACTATTTCCATCAACGAGGAGAGGTCCCTTGTACTGCCCAGCTGCCTGATGGAAATCAGGAAGCTTTGGTTCCCCTTTCCCGGGACTGGCTACCAAGCCCAGTGCCCTGACTCCAAGGAGGCCGCCCTTGCATAGGCAGCAAATAGGGCCAGCTGCTGTGGGTTTTTCTCTATCTTCTTAGGGCACAGCAGACCCTATTTCTGGTTGGGAAGAAACCTCAGCGCATCTCCTTCCCAGCTACTAGGCATCCCCTCCCACAGGCATCCCTTAGGTTCCCATGTTCCAGTCACTGGCAACAAGCTTGGGGCTTCAAATAGACTTTGGCACAAAAATATGCACACACAGACCCCCATAAATACACAAATACACTAGAGCAGGCAATGGGCAGGGGGTGTGATCCCCTGTCAAGTGCACATACCTCGGTTGCAGGCTCAATCCCTAGTCTGGATCAGGGTGTGTGCAGGAGGCAATCAATCAATGTGTCTCTCTTACATCAATTTTTTTTTCTTCTCTCTCTCTCCCCCTCCTCCTCCCTTCAGTTCTCTAAAAATCAGTGGAGTCTTAACCAGTTTTGCTCAGTGGATAGGGCGTTGACCTGTGGACTGAAAAGTCCCAGGTTCGATTCTGGTCAAGGGCATGTACCTTGGTTGCAGGCACAGCCCCAGTGGGGGGTATGCAGGAGGCAGCTTGTCGATGTTTCTCTCTCATCGATGTTTCTAACTCTATCCCTCTCCCTTCCTCTCTGTAAAAAATCAATAAAATGTTTTAAAAAATATAATAAAAATAAAAATCGGTGGAAAAGGTGAGGATTTAAAAAAAAAAAAAAAAAAGAGCAGACAGAAAATAGGCCCAGGACATAGACACACAAAGACACACACACAGAGACATACCTTCCCAGGCAAATACATACGTAGACACAGAACCCTAGACACACATGCATGGAGGCTACAGACACGCAGACATGCAGACACGCTCACAGCACAGGCAGTCAGACTGCCTGTCCGCTCGGAGGTGCCGTGTCCGGGACCTCCAGCCCAGGGAGGTCTCGCTCGGTTTGCTCGCTGGGCCGAGGGCCTCACCTGCGTCCAGCTTCCTGCGTTTCTGCTCGGGCTCCTGGGGGGCCGCCTCGATGGCGCGCTGGGGCTCGGGGTGGATCGTGAGCAGGGCCTTGGCCAGGGTGGTGGGGCCGGGCACCCCCAGAGACATGATGCAGTGCACCCCTCTGCGCTTGGCCGCGGCCACTTTGTCGCTGTCCTTGGACGCTGTCAGCAGGACCAGCTTGGAGAACTTCCTGGGCTTCTTGGGAGCAGCCGTAGGGACGACATCTGTGCCCGGCTCCGGGGACTGTGGGCGCGGCTCCTGGCCGGCCTTCACGCTCTCGCCCTCCTGCTCGCTGGGCTCAGGCAGGGGCATTTTGGGACCCACGGCCTGTCCCCCAGGCCACACTCAGGCTCCAGGAAATGGATTTCTCCTCCTTCTTCCCGGCAGTCCTGGGGCTCTGTCCTGAAGGAGAAAGCACACCCCGTCAGTGAAGCCGGGGGCTCGAGGAGAATGTGTCTGGGCGCAGTTTGGGCAGATGGGCACCACGACGGGCAAGGACCCAGTTGGGGCTGGAGAAGCCCGGGCCAGCTCCTCTCTTCCCAGACGTCACCTCTTCCATCCAAACCGCCCCTCCCCACGTGTAAGTGTGCTTTTACGATTAAGTCCCGCCGTTGGGGGGAGGCTGTTGGGGATTAAGATACTGATAATGGCCGAAACCGGTTTGGCTCAGAGGATAGAGTGTCGGCCTGCGGACTCAAGGGTCCCAGGTTTGATTCCGATCAAGGGCACGTACCTTGGTTGTGGGCACATCCCCAGTAGGGGGTGTGCAAGAGGCAGCTGATGGATGATTCTCTCTCATCGATGTTTCTAACTCTATCCCTCTCTCTTCCTCTCTGAAAAAAATCAATAAAATATATTAAAAAAAAAAAGGTACTGATAACTGTTACTGCAAACCCAGGTGCATGGGTGCTGAGCATGAAGTGATGTGTTTCGTGTTTTTTCCATTTAAGCTCCCGCCCCATGTTATGAAAGTCCAGCATTCTCACTGACCCAGGTTACAGGTGAGGACACGGAGCTGCCAGGGCGGCCAGCACAGCCAGGGACGGCAGAGCTGGGAGGCCGGCTGGGGAGGAGCTGGAGCCCACCCCCACGGCGCCCGGCACACCGTGTCCAGGATGATAGTCACCGGGGTTCCTGAGCACCGAGCACCAGCGACAAGCACTGGGGACATGAGCTCAGGTCACCGACCTTCCTGGAGTTCCCAGCGTCCCTTCGCCCTGACGCTCTGCAGACCACAGAGCTCCTGGCCCTGAGAGGCGGGACTCTGGACTCACAGCTAGATCCCGTGCCCACCCCCGGCCGGAGGCGGGGCCCCCCAGCGCTCAGGAGGTGCCAGGGCCCGTGAAGGCAGCGACCTTGTGCTGGCGCTGGCGCTGGTGCTGTCGCAGTGGGGCGGGACGGCTGTGCGGCTGTCCGGAGGGTCTGTGGTCACTGAGGGCTCCCTGGCTGCTGGCCTGGAGAAGCAGAAAGGACAGATTACAGGGAAAGACCATGGCCCTGGGGCATAAGCATGGGTGGCCTTTTTTTGTTTTGGGGGCAAGTAAGTGGTGAGCGGATGGCAGGTCTTCCCAGGTTACCGTGCTAGCCAGAAATAATGCCACAGCCTGGGGAGACGACTTGCCCGCCCTGCCCAGGCCCAGGCTGCGGCAAAGCCCACACATGCCTCCTGGCACCCTCGGTTCTCACCGTCTCCTTTCTCCTGTGTCCTCACGTGGTCGTCCCTGTGTGTGTCCACATCCTAATATGTTCTTTTTTTTATTGATTTTTTTTTTTTTTTTTTTTTTTTTACAGAGAGGAAGAGAGAGGGATAGAGAGTTAGAAACATCGATGAGAGAGAATCATCAATCAGCTGCCTCTTGCACACCCACTACTGGGGATGTGCCCGCAACCAAGGTACATGCCCTTGACCGGAATCGAACCTGGGACCTTTCAATCCTCAGACCGACGGTCTATCCACTGAGCCAAACCGGTTTCGGCCTAATATGTTCTTACAAACTCTGCCCAGATTGGATCAAAGCCAACCCAATGTGACACGATTTAACCTTAATCACCTCTTGAAAGGCCCTATCTCTAACACAGTCACATTCTGAGGTCCTGAGGGCTAGAACTTCAACACATGGGTTTGGGGGCAGGCACAGTTCAGCCCACAGCAGCACCGAACATGGTGAGTGCCTGATAGACACAGCGTGTGGTAGCTCTGTACCCTCATCCCAGACTTCCATGCACATGCAAACCAGAGCGTGCTCCGGGAAGGCAGGAGCACGTAGGGCCTGCTCATGACACTAGGGGTGATTTTCTCAGTAAGGAGCCCTCCCGCCAGCTGGATCTTTGCACAAATGCCACCACAGTTCCAAAAGCTCTGCCTGTCATCCAGGGAGCCACATAGGCTTATATGGGTTTTTCCCCCCTGTAGGTCACCATCCAAATTTTAAAAATATGAAAAATGCTTGTGTCAAAACCAGTTTAGCTCAGTGGATAGAGCGTCGGCCTGCAGACTGGAAGGTCCCGGGTTCTATTCCGGTCAAGGGCATGTACCTTGGTTGCAGGCACATCCCCAGTGGGGGGTGTGCAAGAGGCAGCTGATCAATGTTTCTCTCTCATTGATGTTTCTAACTCTCCCCCCTCTCTCTTCCTCTCTGTGAAAAATCAATAAAATATATTTTAAAAAAGAAAAGAAAAGAAAAATGCTTGTGAAAACCACCTTCATCAAGATCTTTCCATTTGAAAACATGTTCCTGCACAATAAACAGCTCCTCTCTGTGGCTGGCAGCACTCTTAATTTACCCGGATTTAGTTTTCTCACCAAAGGAGAGCAAGGAGATAGATTATATTGAGGTTATTTAAAAAAAAAAATTAAAATGTATTTTATTGATTTTTTTACAGAGAGGAAGGGAGAAGGAGAGAGAGTTAGAAATATCAATGAGAGAGAAACATTGATCAGCTGCCTCCTGCACACCCCCTACCGGGGATGTGCCTGCAACCAAAATACATGCCCTTGACCGGAATCGAACTGTGGACCCTTGAGTCTGTAGGCCGACGCTCTATCCACTGAGCCAAAAACGGTTAGGGCTGTTTTTAAATTTTGAAGTATTTAATTGAAAAAGTAATATTGAATTCATTAAACAATAATAGTAAATCTGTATAATTGCACTTCTTATCACAAACTGCTTTCACTTCTGCACTGTTTTCTACATACATTTTTTTTCACAGCTACAAGCAGAGCCTTCAAATAATCATATTTCTGTTTTCCTTCCATTTATTAGGGTAGAAACCACCAGCCTAGAGGCCAGATGGAAAGACCCTTAGGAAGTGCCAGAACAAAATTTAATTTACCCTGTAATTGTAGAAAATTCAATTTAAAGTTTAAGCAACAATATTCTAGAAGGCCACAAGATAGCGATGTTGCTCCTTAAAATGAACCATTTTTCCAAGGTGAAAAAAAAGGACACAAGGTTTAAAAAGGATAGAAGGTTTTGAAGTGTTTGATTTACAAAAAAAGCATTGTTAGAAAGTCCAGTGAACACATTTAGCAAAGATGATATTTTCTTGGCTAAACAACTGTGCATTAAAAAAAAAAAAAAAAAAAAAAAGACCAAGAACTTTGATCCCTGTCTTGTGTCTTTCTCTCTCAATCCACTTGTCTCTCCTTTTATTTATTCTCCATCCCAGTCATATTTATCATGCACTTACTAATTTTATTTGACCCATTCTTAACTTAGAAAGCAGGTGCTTTTTAGTCTGTTTTCAAAGAATTATATTAAAACTAGAGGCCCAGTGCACAAATTTGTGGATGGGTGGAGGCCCCTCTGTGGGGCCTGAGGGGATCGGGCCAAAACCCGCAGTCCAATGCTGCCTGCAGCTCCTACCTGCCACTCCCGCTCCCGACCTCACTGTGCCTGCTGCCGGCTCACGCCACATCAGTCCGGATCCAGGAGAGACTCGCCCTGGTGCTCTCCCGAGGGGAGTGGCCTGCAGGATCACCTGACACCAGCTCTCCGACCTCCCCTGAGGGGGTCCCGGATTGCGAGAGGGCACAGGCCAGGTCAAGGGACCCACCAGTGCATGATTAGGCTGGGGAGGGACTGAGGAGGGCTCCAGGGCATGTCTGGCCCCCTCTAGCCCACTCCCGATTGGGGCTGGCCAGCCAGAGAGGGACCACGGGAGGGCTCCAGGACAGGTCTGGCCCATCTTGCTGAGTCCGGATTCACTGGACCTCAGCAGCAAGCTAACCTATTAGAGCATCTGGTGGTCAGTGCACATTATTGTGACTGGTTGACCAGTCAACTGTCTGCCCTCTGATGGTCAGTGCATGTCATAGTTGTTGAGCAGCCTTAGCATATCATTAGCATATTACGCTTTGATTGGTTGAACAATGGACTGGTCATCAGAGGACCAGACACTTAGCATATTAGGCTTTTATTAGATAGTATGCATTAAAGTTAACAAAGAAGTATTCATCAAACTGTTAGCAGTGGTGAGAATGAGGGATTTCATTTTTGCTCATTTTCTATTTTTTTTTAATAATTACAAATTGTAATGTGCATGAACTAATTTTACAATGGGAGAATATTTAACATTTAAAAAATAATATACACTTACTGAGCTGGTAATTTTCCTTTTAGTCAACTACTTAGAAAAAAAAAAAAAAAGGTCACCATTCCTATGCAGCATAATGTCATATAAGAAAACGAAGATTAATACAAACAACTAGAATGTAAAATGAATACAATTAAACTAGAGAGAGAGGGGAAGAGAATACACACCCTGCCCCTCCAGCACTCCCAAATGCCATTTACAGAGGAAACTGCATCCGGGACTTCAGAGTAAGACCTCAGGATATAACCCAAAGAATAAAATGCATACCCATAAGCCCACACTGAATTAAATGGGGGAGGAAGGACAAATCCTTATGAAGAATTTCAAAGGAGGTGAAGGTTAAATCTGACCCTTGATACGGGGGAAAGGATATACTTTTCACAGATGTTGAATGCTGGGACAATTGGATATCCAATACAGAGGAATGAAGCCATCTTACCCCTCCTCACAGCATATACAAAAATTAACTCTAAATAGATCATAAAAGCTAGTTATAAAACTCTTTTTTAAAAAGATAGCAGTTAAGTCTTCATGGAATTGGATTGGCAATTTTTTTCCCCAATATGACACCTAAAAGTACAGGCAAACAAATAGGAATCAGATAAATTGAAGAAGATTTAAAACTTTTGTGAGTCAAAGGATACTGTTTAGAAAGTTAAAAGAGCCCTGACTGATTTGGCTCAGTGGATAGAGCTTTGACCTGCAAACTGAAGGATCCTGGATTCGATTATGGCCAAAGGCATGTATCTTGGTTGCAGGCACATCCCCAGTAGGAAGTGTGCAGGAGGAAACTGATTGATGTTTCTCTCTCATCAATGTTTCTAACTCTATTTTTCTCCCTTCCTCTCTGTAAAACAATCAATGAAATATGTATATATATATTTTTAAAAAGACCCCACAGAGCCGAAACCGGTTTGGCTCAGTGGTAGAGCGTCGGTCTGCGGACTGAAGGGTCCCAGGTTCGATTCCGGTCAGGGGCATGTATGTTAGTTGCAGGCATATCCCGGATAGGGGGAGTGCAAGAGGCAGCTGGTCAATGTTTCTCTCTCATCGGCGTTTCTAGCTCTCTATCTCTCTCCCTTCCTCTCTGTAAAAAATTAATAAAATATATTTTTAAAAAAAGACCCCACAGAGATTTTATTTAAAAAAAACAAATAAAGCCAAAACCGGTTTGGCTCAATGGTAGAGTGTCGGTCTGCGGATTGAAAGGTCCCGGGTTCGATTCCTGTCAGGGGCATGTACGTTGGCTGTGGGCACATCCCTGGTGGGGGGTGTGCAGGAGGCTGCTGGTCGTTTTCCCTCTCATTGACGTTTCTGGCTCTCTATCTCTCTCTCTCTTCCTCTTTGTAAAAAATCAATAAAATATATTTAAAAAATACCTTTAAAAATAATAAATAAATAAATAAATAAATAAAGGAAGTTAAAAGAGCCCTGGCCAGTGCTTGGTGCACAGGAGATTCCCAGTCAAGGGCACATGCCGCCGTTTCAGGGGTTGTGCAGGAAGCAGGCGATCAATGTTGTGCTCTCACATCGGTGTTTCTCTCTCTCTCCCTCTCCCTTCCTTTCTCTCTAAAAGTCAATAAACAATTTTATTTTTATTAACAATTTTTTTGGTTAATCCTCACCTGAGGATATTTTTTCCATTGATTTTTAGAGAATGGAAAGGGGTGAAGGAGGAGGGATAGAGGAGAGAGGAAGAGAGAGAGAGAGAGAGAGAGAGAGAGAGAGAGAGAAATGTGAAAGAGACACATTGCCCCCCAACCAGGGCTGGGGATGGATCAAATCTGCAACCCAGGTCTATGCCCTTGACCGGAATTGAACCCATGACCCCTTGGTCTGCAGGTCAACCTTCTAACCACTGATCAACACCAGTGGGGGATGCGTGGGGTAGAAATCAAATTATTATTTTTTTTTTTAAAAAGAAAGTTAAAAGATAACCCATAGAATGAGAGAAAAATTTGAAGTATTTGATAAGGGTCTTGTATCAGAAATTTAAAAGAACTCTAACTCTGAAATAAAAAGGCAACCCAATTTAATATTGGACAAAGGCTATGAATTGGCCTTTCTGCAAAGAAGATATACAAATGCTTAGTAAGCACATGAAATGTCCCACATCATTAGTCATAAGGGAAATGCAGAACAAAGCCACAATGAGATACTACTTACCACCACTAGGATGCACATCAGCCGGATTCATCCCCACCCTTCTAGAAATTTACCTACTAGGTGTAAAGGGTAGGGTTGAGAGGCAGCTAGCTACTTTAAGCCAAATGTGTACGTTTTGAAAATTAAATTTTTACTCAGTAAAAGTTCAATAAATAAACATAATTTTAGAAAGTGAAATAGAAATGAATGAAAAAGATCAAAAAGCTTAACAGTTACGTTACTTGGCTCAGTTTACACTTTTCCCCTAATTGGGTAAAGTGGTGGTTTTAGATTGCTGTGGCCTCCAGACACCCACTTACCCCAACCAGCTGTCATGAGATTGGTCTGCACAACGGAACCCCAGCAGCGTCAGGATGACCCGTGCAAGGCCCAGCTCACACAGCGTTAGGAACTGGCAGGAGCCTCTGAGCTATCATCAGGTCTTTGGGAGGCAGTATAATGGCCCCCGACAATGTCCAGCTCCCAACCCCGGGAACCTGTGAATGTGTTACCTTACGTGGCAAAGAAGAACCAGGTTTTCAGATGGAATTAAGTAGATTAGCTTGGATTATCCAGGTGGGGCCAATCGCAAGGATCCCAAAAAGCCGAAGAGGGAAGCTGAAGAAGAGTCAGGGAAAGATGTGCTGATGGAAACAGGGTCAGGGAAATTCCACCTTGCTGGCTGTAAAGATGGAGGGAGGGGGCCATGAGCCAAGGAATGCTGGAGGCCTCTAGAAACTGGAAAGGCGTGTGCACAGAGCTGTATTCCTTCCTGATGGCTCTAGAATTGGAATTCTAGAGCCCTCAAGAAGGAATACAGCTCTGTGCATACGCCTTGATTTGGAACCACCGAGGCCTGTATCAGACTTCCGAACCCCAGAACTGTAAGACTGCTACAAAGCTATGCTGTTTTCAGCCACTAAATCTGTGCTGATTTGTGGCTGAAGCAAGAGGAAACTAAAGGGAGGTCCAGTCCCTTGTGGGTGAGATTCTGAAAGCTGGGAGCCCTCCCAGCGGCTGATGATGGAGCAGCTGAATGACCTTCATGTATGTGAAAGAGAAATACCAGCAACGCCCACCGACACCTCTCTGGGCTGGTCACACCTGTGTAATGGAGATAGTGGTGAATCTAGCAGGGCTTCTTAAAAATAGATAGGGGGTGCCCTAGCCAGTTTGGCCCAGTTTGGCCCAGCGTAGGCCTGCGGACTGAAGGGTCCCAGATTCCATTCTGGCCAAGGGCACGTGCCTGCGTTGCGGGCTCGATCCCTCCCTCACCCGCTGGTCCAGCCCCGCTCAGAGGTCCACAACAGTCGGGGGCGTGCAGGAGGCAGCCAATCCATGATTCTCTCTCATCATTGATGTTTCTATCTCTCTCTTCCTCTTCCTTCCTCTCTGAAATCAATATAGATAGATAGATAGATAGATAGATAGATAGATATAGATAGGGGAAGGGTGAAGTAGTTGTTTTTTAGAAAGTTCCCAGTGAAGCTGACAGCTGCCCCCACCTCCCACAATCCCTGTACTGTGCGCTTCATGGAGGGCGGTGACTGGATCACTGGTGGGATGACTGTGCCGGTGCATAGCCTTAAAGGGAGGTTTTCAAAGCAGCAATGACCCCAAAATGGTCTAAGAACTGCTACCCTACAGTTTGCAGGGAAGAGCTTCCCCAAAGTTATTTAATTAACAAAGTTATTTAATAATTTCATGTCATAGCACTTCCTTTCCCCTAATCACCACGGCTCGGAGCATTAGTTACTTTTATTCTTCCTTCCCCGTTGTAGTTTGACATCAGCCCTATGGATGCTGCGCCCCAGTGGCCCCTGCTCCTCTCTTCTCCAGTCGTGTCCATCGCTCCCAGCCCGAGCCCCTGAGCGCCTCCCCGTCCCAGGACCTCCCGCTTCGGACTCTGCCATCCCTGCGGGTGGGACGGAGATGGGGATGGGTGCGGGGAGGGAAGCAGCGCTGGGTGGGGTCACGGGAAGCAGGCTACTGTGGGGCTCCCAGATTTAGGGTGTCTTTCTGGGCTCAGTCCCGGAGTCGGTGGGGATGGGGTGAAGGAGTGAGGAAAAAGGAGGTGAATCGCTGATGAAGGACACGGACGTGGCCTGAGCGCGGGGATGCAGAGCCAGGGGGAACCCCAAGATCAGCAGTCCTGAGGAACTCGGAAAGACCCCCGCGATGGGGAGAGGAGCATCCACGCCCTGGAACCCGGGACCCTCCCCGGCCCGCTGGGCCCGTCCTTACCAGGCACCGGCCGGGGTGCGTGCGCCGCGGGACCCTCCGCCCGCGGGACTGAGCCGCCGCGGGTCCCTCCGCTCCCGCGCCCGGCGCCCCCGCCCCGGCGGCCGTCACCTCAGGCTGGGGTCACGGCAGGAGCATGCGCAGTCGCGCTCGGGGCCCCATTCCTGGGCAAACTCCGCTTTCCCGGGTTTTCTCCGGGCGACGCCGAGCCGCGCCACCTGGCCAATCGGCGCGCGGGGCGGGGCCGCGGCGGCCTGTCACTCACAGCCCCGGGCGAGCGGGCGGGTTGAGCCGAGACCCCCCCGGCCTCCCGCAAAGTGTGACCTCAGACCCTGCAGAGGCGGCGGGAGCCCCGACTTACAGCCTCGTCACTACGGCCTCTCCCCTTTCGCTCCTCGAAGCCGCCGCTCCGCTCAGCGAAGCATTCTGCACCGCAGCATCCTCGGGATCGGTCCCTCCCTCGCCCGCTGGTCCAGCCCCGCTCGGAGGTCCAGCCCCGCTCAGAGGTCCAGCCCTCGCACGTCGGTCTCTCCCACACCACTAGTCACCCCTGTCCATCGGTCCAGCACTTGCCAATAGGTTCGGGCCTCGCCCATCGGCCCAGCCTTCACCATCCACCCAGCCCTCGTCCACGGGTCTGGCCATCACCCATCGGTCCAGCCGTCGCCCAGAGGTCCCGGCCTCACCCTCGGTCCAGCCGTCGGGCCTCGCACAGCCCCATGCACACCTGTCATTCTCCTTCCCGCCCCGTGCGGTGGGGGCGGGGATTGCTCCGGTGCATGGAGCTGCTTTCGTGCACGCCGGGCAGGTGGCGGCGCGGCGGCCTCAGCATGCTCGGAGCTAACGCTAACCCCAGGAGCGAAGGCCCTGCCCGCCTTCCCTCCGGCTCGGTGTCCCCTGCCCGGCCCGCCGCTTACCTTCTCCGGATCGCGGAATCCCTCCGTCCATCCGCTCCTCTTCGTCTGGCGGAGGCCTGGGTCTTCTGGCTGCAAGGCCTGGGCATGTGCGACGTGGGAAGACGCTGCCACGTGGCTCCTCTCTAGGAAACTCTGGGATCAAGCCCACAACCCGGGCATGTGCCCTGAGCAGGAATCAAACCATGACCTCCTGGTTCACAGGTCCAAGCTCAACCACTGAGCCACACCCCCAGGCACCTCACAGGCATTTTTGTATGTAAATTTCTGACATCTCTTTCTTTAAATTCCGAAAAGAGGTCAAAGAAGGTGACTATTTTAAAGGCTTTTAAACCATGTTGCCAAAGGATGTACATAGGCTTTGGGTCAGATGCCTGGATTTATATCCCAGTGCTGGCATTTACTAGCTGCATGAGGAATTACTTCCCCTCTGTGTGCCTGTTTTTTTGTTTTGCTTTGTTTTGATCTTGGGGTTCCCCCTGGCTCTGCATCCCCGCGCTCAGGCCACGTCCGTGTCCTTCATCAGCGATTCACCTCCTTTTTCCTCACTCCTTCAAAAGCAAGAATATTTTTCCATTGACTTTTATAGAGAGTGGAAGGGAGGGGGAGAGACAGAGAGAGAAACATTGATGAGAGAGAGAGACACTGATTGGTTGTCTCACACATGACGAGGGGACGATGGAAGCCTGGCAAGCTCCTCTCTAGGAAACTCCACGCTCCCTTGACCCCCCTTTCCTCTGCCTCCCTCCCAACCAACCTCCCCTGTTGGCCATCTTGTGCAGCAATATTGTGTCCACATGGGGCAGCCACACTGAGAGCTTCTGTGCTATCCATTTTTCTACTAGGTTGTTGATCACTTCCTTACAGATTTAAGAAATCTTTTTTATTCAACTCAGATTAATCCTACCACTCCACATGTGAGGGGAATAGCATTTGCATTTGTGGAGGGGTATGGAATTATACGTTTGGAGGTCACTGGCATTAATTCAACACCCATAAGCGTTTCAAAAAAGAAGTCTGTTCAGTGCAAACAGCTCAACTGTAACACAGCACAGCTGTAAAAATAGCACAGCTGCTTGGAGGCCCTGGGACCAGATCCAATGTTTCATCTTCAGTGTTTCTGCACTTATTCAGCTCTAGCCAGGAAAGGCAGTGGCCAGTGGAAAAGGAAGTGTTCTCCCTGGGGAGGACGGGGGAGGCCGGGGGAAGGTCAATGGGGAAGAAAGGGAGACATACTACTATTTGTAATACTTTGAACAATAAAATAAAATTTAAAACAACAACAACAACAAGACACTTCATGCAATGTGTCTCTCTCTCACATCCATGTTTCTCCCAGAACTAGGGGGGTGCTAATTTATATAGATAGAAGTCCTGCCCCTGGTCTCTTGATTGGTCCATCTTCATGCAAATGATACTCCAAATCCTCAAAGTTCGATTGGTCCAAAAGGCACTGTTCTGATTGGTCAGAATGGAGCCATTCTGATTGGTCAGTGAAGAAGCTGATGGGGGGGATATAGCTGAGCAGCTCTGATTGGATGGGGAAAATCTCAGTGTTATTGGTTGAAACAGGGCTCCAGGAACTCCTTTATAAGGGCTGGTTCAGATGGCGGAAGAGAAGTACAGGCAGGCCACTCGGTTCAGAGGCAGGTAGTTCAGTGCAGGCTTCTCCCCGAAAGGCAGTTTGCATGAGAGGCCACTATGTAGAAATGGTTGCCAGACACTGTTTTTATTTTTATTATTTTATTTAAATATATTTTATTGATACTTTACACAGAGGAAGGGAGAGGGATAGAGAGCTAAAAACATCGATCAGCTGCCTCCTGCACACCCCCTACTGGGGATGTGCCTGCAACCAAGGTACATTGCCGTTGACCGGAATTGAACCTGGGACCTTTCAGTCCACAGGTCAACGCTCTATCCACGGAGCCAAACAGATTTTGGCGAGACACTGCTTCTAAAAGTTGAGCCCAGTTAGCCACCAGAAGCCCTTCTTAGTAGGTATTTTCTTTTTCAGGGTCCACAGTGTGTTTCTAGAGTTGAATCTAATGGTCTTTTCCAATTTGATTTTCTTCTTTTTTTCTTAAAATAGAATTGTTATTGATTTCAAAGAGGAAGAGAGAGAGAGAGAGAAACAATGATGATAGAGACTCACTGATTGGCTGCCTCTGCACACCTCCTACTGGGGATTGAGCCCACAACCCGCACAATAGGAATTGAACTGTGACCTCCTGTTTCATAGATGGATGCTCAACCACTGAGCCACACTTGCTGGGCAGAATTGTTATTATTTTTTCTTTTTTTTCTTTTTTTTTTTTAAATCAATCTTTATTCATAATATTACAAAGGTTCCTCATTTTTTCCCCCCTCCACCAGGTTCCCACCCCACCCTCCACCCTCTCCCCATCCCCCATTGTCCTCATCCATAGGTGCACAGTTTATGTTCAGTCTCTTCCTCCCTCCCTTTCCCCGATAGTAAATCCCTTTTCAGATAGTAAATCAGTTACTTAGCATTTTCTCATATCAATAATATCTCCACATGCCCAATGATACACTTCAGACAAAAGACATTTCCAAATAGGTCAACCAACCTCATCCAGGCCTCACCCAAGGTGCTTACAGATCAACACCCCAGCGCTATACTAACTCAACACACTCAGATCTAAGCCTTCATCACTTGATTCAGCAGACCCTCAAATTCCCGCAAAAGTTTCCAGCCATGTCTGAGAGGCAGCCTTGGGGCAGGGGCAGGCGAGGAGCGAGCTGTTTCGGGCCTGGCTGCACCGGGCCTGGCCTCTGTTGCTCTCATTCGTACCACAACCAGCTGCTCCGGGTCTGGCCACTGCCACTCCCGACCTAGTTGCTCTGGACTTGGCTGCTGCTTCTCCGGGCCTGGCTGCACCCAACCCGGCTGCTCTGGGCCCGGCCGTTCCGGGCCCGGCCACTCCGGGCCTGGCTGCTCCCAGCCTGGCAGCCGCTGCTCCGGGCCTGGCCGCACCCGACCCTGCTGCCCCGGGTCTGGCCGCTCCCAGCCTGGCAGCCGCTGCTCCGGGCCTGGCCGCTCCCAGCCTGGCAGCCGCTGCTCCGGGCCTGGCCGCACCCGACCCGGCTGCCCCGGGCCTGGCCGCTCCCAGCCTGGCAGCCGCTGCTCCGGGCCTGGCCGCACCCGACCCTGCTGCCCCGGGCCTGGCCGCTCCCAGCCTGGCAGCCGCTGCTCCGGGCCTGACCGCACCCGACCCATCTGCTCTGGGCCCGGTTGCTCCGGGCCAGGCCGCTCTGAGCCTGGCTGCTCCCGGCCTGGATGCTCCGATCTTGGCTACTGCTGTTCTGGGCCTGGCTGCTCCCGACCCGGCTGCTCTGGGCCCAGCTTCTCCCGGCCCGGCCACTCTGGGTCTTGGTGTTTCTGGACTGGCCACCCTGGGCTTGGCCACCTCTGCCTCAGGCCTGGCTGCCACTGCCCTAGGTCTGGCTGCTCCAGTGCTGGCTGTTGCTGCTCTGGTTCTGGCTGCTGCTGCTCTCGGGCCTGGCTGTTGCTGCTCCAGGCCTGGCTGCCACCGCCTTGTGCCTGGCCACTCTAGGTCTGGCTGCCGCTGTTCCAACATTCTGTCCTTTTTTAAAAAAAAACAAAAAAAAACAAAAACAAAAAAAAAAACAACAAAAAAAAAACAAAAACGCATTTATGTTGCAATGTTGGCTGGTGAGTTGAGTTCTGACTTAGTCTTTGATTTTTCAAGATCTTCTTTGTATTCTTTCTTAAGTAATTTTACTGTCTTTTGCTCTCACTTGATTTCTTCACATTGAGAACTTCTTTGGTTTCTTCCTCCTTGTCCTGGAAGCTCAGCAGGTTGGCCTGTGGCACCCCTTTGTTCTCCAGGGACTCCTGCGCTTCTTCAGCCTGTTGCGGGGGTCGGCGCCACCCAGGAAGCAGCCCCCAGCCTTGGCTCCATTGCCCGCGCTCAGCGGTCAAAGGCTCAGGGGCACCCCACCCCCTGGGGACCCCGTCGCCAAGCTCCTTGCTGGTGCCTGGCTGGCTGGTGACCGGCAGGGGCTCCTGCTCCTCATCGCATTCCTCCAGTCTGGAGCTTTTTTTCTCCTTCCCACTAGGGGAGTCTAACATCAGAGTCAACAGACTGTCCTCTGCGCGCAGTGTGCGCGCGACTCCGGGGGCCTTGCTTTTCGCCGCTCCCCCAGGACTCCACCTCACAGCCCCATCTCCCTTTGCTTAAGCCTGGGTCCCCAGGGATTGGCCTAGAATGGTGAAAGTCCAGACTGGGGCTCAGCGCTGCTGGAGGCTTTGTTTCTTCCCGCTAGGGCAATCCAGCATCAGAGTCAACATTCAGTCCTCTGCGCACAGTGTGCGTGCGACTCTGGGGGCCTTGCTTTTCGCCGCTCCCCTGGGATTCCGCCTCACAGCCCCGTTTCCCCCTGCCCGAGCCTGGGTCCCCAGGGTCTGGCCCATAACTGGGCTCAGTGCTGCTGGTTTGGGGGTTCATCCCAGGTGGGGGGTTTTATTTCCTTTCTGCTAGGGAACGCCAGGCAGGCCCCCAGCCTTCTCCTCCTCTCTGGCTGCGACCTCTCCGCGCGCGCATGCGGGCGCGCAGCATGTCTCCGTACCTTAGGCTTTTTTTCAGCTCCTCTGATTTTCCTTCTGGTTTTCTCTTTCCTTCTTGTTGTAGCATTTTCAGTCAGTCGACTACCTGTAGCTCTGGGCAATGTCCACTCTACATTTTAGTTGTATTCCATTGAAATTGTTGTGTGCTGCTGCGGTTAGGTGTCTACCCGAGCAGCCATCTTGGATCTCTCCTCAGAATTGTTATTTTTTTAAAAAAATTATTTAAATATACTTTATTGATTTTTTTACAGAGAGGAAGAGAGAGGGATAGAGAGCTAGAAACATCGATGAGAGAGTAACATCTATCCACTGAGCCAAACCGGTTTCGGCTCCCACAGATTTTTAAAGAGAGTGGAAGGAAAGGGGAGAGACAGAGTGAGAAAAACATTGATGTGGAGCGACATATTGATTGGTTGGAGATAGAGCCTGCAACTGAGGTACGTGTCCTTGACTGGAATCGAACAGTCGACCCTTCGGTCCTCAGGCTGACACTGTGACCACTAAACCAGGGCAATATTTTGTGTGTATGAGTGGCTTGATTTCCTCCTCTGGAGTGTCCAAGAACCCCTGACATTGTTAACGACTGGATGCAGAGCTGCCACCTCCTCGGTGTGGCTGTTTTTCAGCCAGAGGGTGTAAGCATTTAAAAGTCATGACTGCTGAAACCGGTTTGGCTCAGTGGATAGAGCATACGTCCCTTGGAATCAGATATTGGTGGATTTTGACAGGCTGTGCCCCAGGCTTCAAGTCAATGAGTACTGGGGCCTGGTCATTGGCCGGGCCAGGGGGATTTCCTTCCGTCCGGAGCAGGGAATTCTTCCTCTCATTCAGGCCCCAATGGTGAGTCCTTTGACTGGGAGGTGTAACGTCTCCCTTCTTCCTCTCTGGCCTGGGTCCTTGTAGTTTCCCTTTCTTATCTGTCTGGGAGCTTGATTCCTGAATAGCCACCGCTATCAAGGTTGCTTTCTTTTTCAGTCTCTCCTCAGCTTCCTCCTTAGGTGCCCTGTCTCGGATGCTGAAAACCTTGTTTGCTATTTCTGTCAGCTTGGTTGCATTTTCCCCCCTGCAAATCCTTCGAGCTTCTGTAGCTCTCTCCTTGTATTGGGCTGAGCCTGACCTACAAGGCTACATGGACCTTAGTTTGATTTTCTGGGGCTTCAGGGTCAAAAGGAGTGTAGAACCAGGGCCAGTTTGGCTCAGTGGATAGAGCGTTGGCCTGTGGACTCAAGGGTCCCAGGTTCGATTCCAGTCAGGGGCATGTACCAGTGGGTGGTGTGCAGGAGGCAGCTGATGGATGTTTCTCTCTCATCAATGTTTCTAACTCTCTACCCCTCTCCCTTCCTCTCTGTAAAAAATCAATAAAATATATTTAAAAAAAAATAAATGCAGAGGCCATGGAACTGTGAACAATGCACTGTCCTGGGTGGGGTGGGGTTGGGGCAGGGTTGTTATGCTGGTGCCATGGGATGTGGCCTGACACCTGGGGGCTTTTCTGCAGGGCCATGAAGGGGGCAGGGGGCATGTCTGCAAGACAAATACCCCTCCAGCGGGACATATATAGACAGGCTCTCTGCATGTAATTTCCAAATCAGAGTGAAGAAATATGGAGAGAGCCGAAACCGGTTTGGCTCAGTGGATAGAACTTTGGCCTGCTGACCGAAAGGTCCCATTCAGTCCCAGGTTCGATTCCGGTCAAGGGCATATACCTTGGTTGTGGGCACATCCCCATTAGGGGGTGTGTAAGAAGCAGCTGATTGATGCTTCTCTCTCATCAATGTTTCTAACTCACTATCCCCTCTTTCTTCCTCTCTATAAAAAATCAATAAAATATATTTTTTTTAAAAAAAGGAAAAAAAAAAACACAAAACATGGACATAGCCTGTCTATAGAGAAGCACACTTTCTCTAGGAAATGTGCTTGATATTTCTTTGGTCTTCTATAACACCATGACTCTGTGAAGTCAGTTTCCAAATCCTGAGTGATGAACATGGATGAAGTTTTCCCTTCATACCCATAGCTCCTTTGTCCCCCAAATATGGGTCAGGCTTCCAGACTTTTCTGGGCTTTGCAGCCCCCTGTGAGTTGGGATGGGGGAAGTGAGATTACACTCAGAGGCCTGTCTCGTGCCAGCCCTCGCCAACCCCCTTAGGTGGTTGTATATGGTTCATGGTTTATGGCATCTGTAAAATGGGAGTAATCCGGGAAACAGGTTCTGCAAGGCAGGACAGATAAGAATGGAGTTTATTGCCCAACCGACATGGCTCAGTGGTTGACCATCGACCTATGAACCAGGCAGTCACAGGTTCGATTCCTGGTCAGGGCGCATGCTCGGGTTGTAGGCTCAATCCCCATAGGGGGAGTGCAGGAGGCAACTGATCCATGGTTCTCTCTTATGGATGTTTCTAACTCTCCCTCTCCCTTCCTTCCTCTCTGAAATCAATAATAAAAAAATGTATATATATATATATATATATATATATACTTTATATATATAAAGATTATATATATAATCTTAAAAAAAAAAAGAATGGAGTTCATCAGCAAGCAAGAGTGTGCATCAGAATACAGGTTACTGGCACAGATTCAGATAGCTAGCGCCCTCCCCCCCCCAATGTCTTATTTTTCCCTTCACTGGGACCAGAGAGTGGTCAGGGTCAGGTTAAGGTGCAGCAACCATATCAAAACGTGTCATGGGCCGAAACCGGTTTGGCTCAGTGGTAGAGCATCGGTCTGCGGACTGAAAGGTCCCAGGTTTGATTCCTGGTCAAGGGCATGTACATTAGTTGCAGGCACATCCCCAGTAGGGGGTGTGCAAGAGGCAGATGGTCAATATTTCTCTCTCATTGACATTTCTAGCTCTCTATCTCTCTCCCTTCCTCCTCTCTGTAAAATATCAATAAAATATATTTTTAAAAAAACAAAGAAAAAAGAAAAAGACAAAATGTGTCACGGTGAAGCATCTATCTTATATAAAAACTGCTGTTTGAAATTTTAACCCTGCTATTTGGCTTTTGTAAATTCTTGCTTGCTAAGACTACTCCCACTTCAGAGAGGCCGGACAAGGTTATCAGTGTTCACCCCAGGCCAGGCCTCTGGTTGAGGTCTCAAGGTCCCAGCACAAAATGTTAAAATATGCTAAAATATGTACACAGATAATAATTTAATAAAAAATTAATTAATTAAAAAAGGTCCCAGCACATACAGGCTCTTTAAGAACTTGCGAAAGGGCTGGAAACACCCATATTTGGGAGACAAAGAAGGTGAAAACATACAAATAGGGAAAATTCCTGCATGTTGGGGCCCAGAATTTGAGAGACATTTTCCTCTGCACCTGTGCATAATAAATGTAACTCCATCTCTCTAAGTATTGCTTTCCATCTCTCTAAGTATTGCTTTGTTCTTCCTCGGTTTTCTGTAACTGATAGATCCTCCCTTCCTCCAACTGATGGACGGAGAATGACGTAAACTCCACTTGCAGCACGGACATTCCTGAGCACCTAACAGGGCACCTTCTATGGACTGTCCATTAAACCACCAATAAGCACCTGCCAAATACCCTAAGCCCCTAATTTTTAAAAAATATATTTTAATGATTTTTTACAGAGAGGAAGGGAGAGGGCTAGAAAGTCAGAAACATCAATGAGAGACAAACATCGATCAGCCGCCTCTTGCACACCCCCTACTGGGGATATGCCCACAACCAAGGTACATGCCTGTAAGGTTTGAGGCCAAGGAGTTTTAAAGTAAAGTTTATTCCCAGTAATGAGCGGGACTCATTACGGAGGTAGAGAAATCAGAATTGAAGGAGTTGGGAGGGGGGTGGACCCAGCTGGGCTGCCACCTGGACATGGAGGATCAGCAGCACGTGGCTGGTCTGGGGTCCTTTTTCAGGGGAGGAACAAGAATAGGTTGGACCCAGGGCAGAACAGGAAGGGGTGGGCTCCAGACACTTTGGCACTGAGAGGGCAGGGCGGGGCGAGGATGAGCTCCCGACTCCGCCCTGCAGGGCGGAGTTATCCCTAGCCCTCACCCAACCAATCAGGGTTAGCCGAGGCAGTGACATCACCACCGACCTGAGTAAAACCCCTGGACTGGGCGAAATTCGCTCTCTCTTCCGCCATGCTGCTGGCGTGAGTGGGACAGAGCCCATGCTAGCATGGATAAGGCTCTTTTGTTTATTGCATCGGACTCGGCTCCCTGGTGGTCCTTGGGGATCACGAAGTCTGGGCGTAACAGGCACAGGCTGATTGATGGCTCAATGTCTTGGAGATGTTTCTGTGACAGGTGCCAGTAATGTCATAACTCTGCCCACCAGTTGGGAGGAGGGAGAACCTTATAATGCCCTTGACTGGAATCGAACCTGGGACTGTTGAGTCCGCAGGCCGAGGCTCTATCCACTGAGTCAAACCGGTTACGGCCTAAGCCCCAAATTTCTAAGTCCCTAGGTCCTTCATCATGTGTCTTACATGAAACCACCAATCAGAGTGCCCTAAACCTCCTCCCTTCCTTTTCCTCCCCTCAAGAGGCGTGTTCACCCTGGCATGTGTGCTCTTTTCTTCTCGGAAGGCAGCCTGGCAGAGGAATTCTCCACCAACAAAGCCTGTCTCCTGGTGTCCCGGTCTCCGACCCCTCTGTTTCATCTTTCAGTAACAATGGGTCTGCTCTAAAAAATGTTTTCCTTTCATTTGAGTAATGGGCCTATCTAGACCTGTTTCATCCTCCAGTTTCCAGGGTCTGCAAGAAAACTTCTCATCTATCACTCATCAGACAACTGTGGCTCTGTTCTTATCACATGCCCTTCCCTGCTAACATCAGGGCCGGAGGTAGAGGTGCTGGGTCTCAAAGGACCCAGAATCCTGGGATAAAGAGTCTGGTTCTGGAAGAGTCAGGCACACAGTATGCACTCAATAAATGTGTATTTAATTCATTCTTATTTTGCTCCGAAATTGACGTTGTTCATAATGAAAATATAAACTGTGTATAGCATGTTGCTTCACACATTCCCCAGGAAGGTGGAGCCTTCTTCTTCTGGCCAAGGGCTTGGAAAGGCTTCCTGCCAATGCATTCTCTGGGTCTTGTTTTCGCTGCAAAAGAGGGCGGGCGTGCCAGAGGAGGGTCTAGGCAGTCAGTGTGAGGGACAGCCAGACCTCCAGGCCAATGCAGGGCCCCACTACCTTCTCAGATCTGAACTGTGCCTCCCTCAAACTACCCTGAGCCCTCCTTCTTACTCGTGGGCAGCCCCCATCCTCATCCCTAGCCAGCCCCAGACCTCCCCAGATGCTAATCCCAGGGTTGCTCTGACTTTATTTCAGCATAATATGCAGAGTCCGCATATGCATATGCATAAGACTACTAGTCCCACGGCTAGCACAACGGCAGCAGCCCCCTTTGCCAGGACATTCAGAGTTACAGAACCGGTTTCCTATATGGAGGAAGAAAGAGGCAGGTCATCCACAGAAATCTGCTCGCACCCCACCATAAACCAGCTGCTTATATTGGGTAGAAGGACAAAGATTACATGGGGAAGTAGGCAAGGGTATGCCAAGGGGGCAGTTTGCAGCTAACACAGGCTGGAGATTTGCCAAGGCGTGTGGTATGCACAGGCTGGGGGTCCTCAAAGGGCTGTGATATGCAAAGGGCTGGAGGCTCTGGTTGCCATGACAATAGGCAGCTCCCTGTAGTGAGCAACTGATGGCCTCAGAGTGCCCCTTGGCACTTGGCCCTCTGGGTCCTGCCACCTCATAGGTCATGGGGGGCAGGGGGGGGGAGAGGGGGGAGATGAGCTGCATTTTCAGGTGACTCCCAGCCAGGCTAGAAGGTTCCCTCTTCATTTATTTATTTATTTATTTATTTTTATTTTATTTTATTTTTTAAATATATTTTATTGATTTTATACAGAGAGGAAGGGAGAGAGATAGAGAGTTAGAAACATCGATGAGAGAGAGTTATCGATCAGCTGCCTCTTGCACACCCCCTACTGGGGACATGCCCGCAACTGAGGTACATGCCCTTGACCGGAATCGAACCCGGGACCCTTCAGTCCCCAAGCCGACGCTTTATCCATTGAGCCAAACCGGTCCCGGCTAGAAGGTTCCCTCTTTAATCAGAAAAAACAATCATGTTAACAGAGCATGATTAATATTTTTTTTTGCGTGTTTGGGCTTTTATTATAATAATGGTATGCTTATAGGGCTCCTTTTTCTTCATTAACTGCAGTTGACTCTATTTCCTGGCATTGAAGTGTTGCAATCATTTGTCCAGTCTGAATTTTTTTTTAATTTGTATAATTTGTGGATTTTAATGACTATTTTAGTGCTTCCCATTGCCTTTTTTTTTTTTTTTTTTTTTTTAAATATATTTTATTGATTTTGTACAGAGAGGAAGGGAGAGAGATAGAGAGTTAGAAACATCGATGAGAGAGAGTCATCGATCAGCTGCCTCTTGCACACCCCCCACTGGGGATATGCCCGCAACCAAGGTACATGCCCTTGCCGGAATCGAACCCGGGTCCTTCAGTCCCCAAGCCGACGCTCTATCCATTGAGCCAAACCAGTCCCGGCCCCATTGCCTTTTTATATATCTGTTTGTCCTTTCCATTTTTTAAAAAAATCAATCTTTATTGTTCATATTATTACAAAGGTTCCTCATTTCTTCCCCCCTCCATCAGGTTCCCACCCCACCCTCCACCCCTCCCCATCCCCCATTGTCCTCATCCATAGGTGCACAGTTTATGTTCAGTCTCTTCCTCCCTCCCTTTCCCCGATAGTAAATCCCTTTTCAGATAGTAAATCAGTTACTTAGCATTTTCTCATATCAATAATACCTCCACATGCCCAATGATACACTTCACACAAAAGACATTTCCAAATAGGTCAACCAACCTCATCCAGGCCCCACACAAGGCACTCACAGATCAACAACCCAGCACTATACTAACTCAACACATCCAGATCTAAGCCTTCATCACTTGATTCAGCAGACCCTCAAGTTCCCACAAAAGTTTCCAGCCATGTCTAAGAGGCAGACTTGGGACGGGGGCAGGCGAGGAGTGAGCTGTTCTGGGCCTGGCTGCTCCGGGCCTGGCCTCTGTTGCTCTGGTTCGTACCACAACCAGCTGCTCCGGGTCTGGCCACTGCTGCTCCTGACCTAGTTGCCCTGGACTTGGCTGCTGCTGCTCTGGGCCTGGCTGCACCCGACCTGGCTGCTCTGGGCCCAGGCACTCCAGGCCCGGCTGCTCCGGGCCTGGCCACTCCCAGCCTGATACTGCTGCTCCGGGCCTGGCAGCTCTCAGCCTGGCAGCCACTGCTCCGGGCCTGGCTGCTCCCAGCCTGGCAGCTGCTGCTCCAGGCCTGGCTGCTCCCAGCCTGGTAGCTGCTGCTCCGGGCGTGGCCGCTCCCAGCCTGGCAGCCGAGGGCCTGGCTTTGCCTTGGGCTCAGGAGTCTCCTCTGCAGGCCTGGGGGAAAGCTCACGTACCCTCTCCCCTTTGCCTCAGCTCCCCAGCTGGGATGGAGTGGTCCCTTATAGGAGACATGGCTCTATGGTACCTCTTCATAGACAAGAAACAGCGTATGGCCAGAGCAAACAGGATGTGGGAGGGGAGGTGGGGAGAGGATATGAGAGCTATGCTCCTGGCTGGTAGCACATTTTCCAGGAAGATTCCCTAGACATGCCAAGACCAGTTTGGCTCAGAGGATAGAGTGTTGGCCTGCGGACTGAAGGGTCCCAGGTTCGATTCCCGGTGGGGAATGTGCAGGAAGCAGGTGATCGATGTTTCTCTCTCATCAATGCTTCTAACTCTCTATCCCTCTCCCTTCCTCTATGTAAAAAAATCAATAAAACATATTAAAAAAAAAAAAAAGATCCCCTAGACTAGTGTTTCCCAAAGTGTGGTATGTGTACCCCCGGGGGTACGGGAAGAGTTTGGTGGGGGTACGCATTGCACAGGAGTTTGGTGGGAATATGCACTGCACCGTGCTTAGCTGCGCCTAATCCTACATTCTCATGAGTACAAGGGGTACTCAGTGTTACGAAAATTATAGCAGGTGTGCACATATGTCAAAAGTTTGGGAAACACTGCCCTAGACAAAGGAAGGTTGAGACAACTAGAAAAGGCCTCAGCCAATTTAAATACAAACAGACCCAATAGGTTTCTGAGACCCGCAGTAATGGCCTCTGGCTTCACACACCTCCAAGAGATCTCTGCCCACTGCCTGACAGTCTGGCCTCTCCCTGCACATTAGCTGTCCGCCCTCTCTGTGCGCAGCAAGTAAGTCAGCAGTGAACTCATTACGCCCTCTCCGCACTCCACAATCAAGCCGGCAGCGAACTCTGTAGCTGCCTTTTCCCATGCACAGTTCTCTGCACCTTCACAGTTCCTGAGGTTCAGCGTGCCTTCTTTCTCCTTCCCAGATGGTAGATCCAAGGAGACTTCTTTTTGCCACTTTAACTATATTTAAGTGTGCGGTCTATGATTCAGTGGCACTAGTTACATTCTGTCAGACCCAGCAAGAGCCCAGCCAGGGCTCCGGCCCTCTGCGTTGTTCTGAGTCCCTATAATTCTTCTAAATTCTTCCCGACTATGCCAGGGCACTTCCAGAACTGTTGGGGTCTTAGTCCAAATCCTCCTTTATCCTCCGCTCACTAGATAGAGATGGTGGGTCTGAGCCCGGTTTCTCCTCCTCTACCAAAGCAGTGGCAGGATGCAAAGGACCAGCTTTTACCTCGCAAGTCACTCAACAGGGTCTCTCTGGAGACTTCACCAACCAGTCTCTTGGGGAAGTCATGCTGCTGCGACCCTCATCCAACCCACTACCAACAAAGCCCGCTCTCCTGTGAATCTCCACCCCCGTGACCCTCAGCAGCCGAATTCAGTGAGTCCTGGAAGACTGGTCCTGGTGGAGACTGAGATCTGCTTCCCCGGAAGACTTACATACATGGCTAGTGGATCTTACCAGGCAAGGGACCCTCCAATTCTCTACTACAGAAGAAGCTTGGGTTTTCAAATTCCATTTTATATGTCTTGTCTCCTCACCATAGTCCTCCTACAAGCAACTAACAATGAATACACCATGGTAGGTTCCTGGTCTTTTTCAGGTAAAACGGGCCTGGGATGATGAGAGTCATCAATTCTCCTCTCTGGGATGGCAAACCCTCCAGGGTTGCTCTCTGTTTTGATGCCTGTGCGACCATGGCACCGGGGTGGTCTAGCTGCAGTGGGTGGCATCGGAGCTATGCCACCAACCACAAATATCTATGCATGAAATACCACCAGAAAGGGGACCATAACAACATAGGGGAGTTTTACTGTCCATATTGGCCGTGCTCCCACTACCACTCTGGTTCTTTACATAGCCCGCTAGTAAACCTCAACCCTGCCCCCAGCCACCCTCTAAATCCCCCCACCCCCACTCCCCACTGTGATCCCCTGACGTGTAATCCTGTCAGCTTGACCATATCAAAACCAGCAGACTCACTCTGGAACCAGGCTCAGCCAGCAGAAATTAGAATAGATGGGAGAGGCAGGGATCCCGGGGATATAATTGTCTTTATCAAAACCTGTATTAATCCCAGAACTATCCCTCCCCCACTAAAGGACATTGTCTCTCGCCCTGTGAACTCTAGACCTATTCCTTTGCCCACCCTCATCAACACAACTTTCCACCTACTCTCTAACATCAATCCCTCCTTCTCTACAGCCTGCTGGATGTGTCTGTCACTGGCTCGAACCCTCATAGCCACTCCAACCCCAACCTATTGGGTCACTAACTTAACTCTTACCTGTACCAAACCCCAGCCCACCCTACACAACACCTCTCTCTTTAATGCGGATAATACTATCTGTTGAACAAACAGTTCTCAAACTACTACCTCCACTACCTCTGCACAATCTATAAATTTACCCCCTCCCTTAGCCTGCCCTCCGCCGAGTATTTTACTCCTCTGCGGGACTACAGCCTACAACTATGTTCCCTAAGACCTGTCACACTTGTTCTGCCTTTATGTCTTCCTCACCCCCAATCTCTCCATGAGAACAGAGACAGAACTCGAATCCTCTCTTGGTCTTCTCAGACCTCGCCACACGAGGGCGGTCCTTGTTCCCCTCTTAGTGGGTACAGGAGTCCTCACTGCAGGAGTAGGAGGGACAGGAGGAGGAGGCATTTCCTCCTCTGTTCATTTCTACCACAAAATGTCTGCTGAATTTTCAGAAGATATCTCCATCATCAGCAATTCCCTGGAATCCCTTCAAAGGCAGGTAACCTCCTTAGCAGCGATAGCCCTAGAGAACCGGCATGCTTTAGATCTCTTGCTGCTACTTTGTAAATGAATCGGGAATTGTCAAAGATCACATTCAATTCCTTCGGGCCAGGACTGACCAAAGACAACATAACCAGCTAGAAGGGGTGTATGCCATTTTGGCTCACTTCCCCCGTGGCTCCAAAATTCTTTTAAATTTTGCTCTTTAGCCCCTGTCTCATGCACTGTTTCACTAGTTTTGTTGCATAACAGAATGCAGACATTTGCCACCCAGAAGGTGGGAGAGATCTGTCTTGAATTCAGAACCTAGAGACACCTATGTCACCAGAATCATTGAGACCCCAGGTAGATGCCCCTGATGACGTCCCTGCTCAGCAGGAAGCAGCTATGGAAAACGAACCTTCACCCCCTGACCTTGCCCAGATTCTCAATTGTTTTTTGTTTTTTTTACTGTTACCAAAAGCCTGGAATGATAGATCATCCCTTCCCAGACATGGCGCAGCCTACAGCTCGGAAGTACCTTTTATGGAGTATATATTGAATTCTGACATGGCGGGCAGAGTAACAGTAACATAATGCAATCTGCAACCTAGAAATACCTGAGTACCCAACTATGTACCTTATATAGACTATACATTGAATCACCAATCAGCATCTGCCAAATACCTAAGCCCTTGTTCCTAAGTGCCTGAGTGCCTAACTCTGTGCCTTATATGGACCATACACAAAGCCACCAGTCAGCGCCTGCTGATTACCCATAACCCTATCCCTTCCCCTTGTTCCCTCAAAAGGAGTGCTCACCTCTGCACAGGTTGCTGCTCTCCCCTTGCAAGACAGCCCGGCAGGTTTCTCCTATAATAAAGCCTGTGTCACCTGGTTTTCAGTCTCCAACTGATCTTTCCGAATGCACCCCAACCAGGGATGGAACTCACCACCTAGGGATGTGCCCTGACTTTATTTGAGCCCTCAGCCTTTTGATGCAAGGGGCGACACTCCAACCAACTGAGCCAACCACCCAGGGCCTGTGTCATATCCTTTATAATAAACTAATGATCTACCCAAACCGGTTTGGCTCAGTGGATAGAGCGGTCTGCGGACTGAACGGTCCAGGTTCAATTCCGGTCAAGGGCATGTACCTTGGTTGCAGGTACATCCCCAGTAGGGGGTGTGCAGGAGGCAGCAGGTCCATGTTTCTCTCTCATCGATGTTTCTAACTCTCTATCCCTCTGCCTAACTCTCTGTAAAAAATCAGTAAAATATATATTTTTTAAAAAAACTAATGATCTAATAAGTGAACCATTTACCTGGGTTCTGTGAGCCCTTCTAGGAAATTATTGAGCCCAATGAGAAGATGCGGGAATCCCAGAAAGAAATTTGTGGGTAACCTGGCACCCATTATCTGGGACTGGCTTTTGAAGTTGGGGCAGATTGGTGGGACTGAACCCCTCACTTGTGGGGTCTTCAATATCTCCTGTTGGTGTCAGAATTGAGTTAAATCAGAGGAAACAAAGTCGGTGTCCCAGAGAACTGGAAACAGGTTGGTGGGGGAAATGGCACACAGCTGGGATGTGGCTGTGAGTGCTGTAGGGGAGAAACAGAATTGGCTTTCCCTTTCCGGGCCCTGAGGAGGCCCCAGAAGAACCAGTGGCCCTGGGTCTGAAAGATGAATCAGGTCAGGCAGCCTGGGGAAGGGCCAGGTGGGGGCTGCTGGGGTGTGCTGAAGGTGCTGGGTCTCAAAGGACCCAGAATCCTGGGATAAAGAGTCTGGTTCCAGAAGAGTCAGGCACACAACATGTACTCAATAAATGCGAATTTAATTCATTTCGGTTTTGCTAAAAATTGACTTTGTTCATAATGAAAATATAAACTGTGTATAGCATGTTGCTTCACACATTCCCCGGGAAGGTGGAGCCTTCTTCTTTTGGTCAGGGGATTTGAAAGGATTCCTGTCAATACATTTTCTGTTTCTTGTATTCTTGGGCCTGCAAAAGAAGGCAGGCATGTCAGACAATGGGAGAAGGGTCTGGGCAGTCAGTGTGAGGGGCAGCCAGACCTCCAGGCCAATGCAGGGCCCCACTATCTTCTCAGATCTGAACTGTGCCTCCTTCAAACCACCCCCAACTTTCCCTCTTACACATATGCAGCCCCCACCCCCAGTCCCGGCCAGCCCCAGACCAAGCTTGCTCTGACCTTACTCCAGCAGTAGACTCCAAGTGCTGTGATTGCCACTAACACCAAGCCCACGGATAGCAGAACTGCACAGATCCCTGTTGCCCCTGTCGCAAATTTCACACCTCCAATTCCCTATATGGAGGAAGAAAGGGGAAGGGTGACCTGTGAGCCCAGGCTCACCCCGCAGGATAGAGACAGTGAGGGGACTGTGGGCTCAGGGCCCCGGCTGACAGGATGGGTGGAACCAGAGGGAAGAGTGGCCCCATCCACGAGCTGAGCGGGAGATACTGGCTCTGTTCCCACCTCTGCAGTGAGCAACTGGTGGCCTCAGGATGGCCCTTGGCCCTCTGGGGCCTGCCACCTCATAGGTCATGGGGATGGCACTCTCCAACCCATGGGCTGGAGGGAGAAAGCAAGTGGCCAGTGGAACTGCTCACAGGGTGAGCCGGGCTCACTGCAGAGGGTCCTTCAGGCTCTGGAGGAGGTGGCCCTTCTGACACCCCAGCAGGGGATGGAGGCTGAGGGGTCACTGTGTAACCGGACAATCAGTGGGTCCCTGCTGCTGTCACTCCTTGAGCCAATGAAGCAGAGACAGGATGGAATCATTGTGAGCATTAATTCCAATACTGCTGGCAGTGTCAGTGAGCAGCAGGTCATCCACAAACATCTGCTAAACCAGCTGCTTATATTGGGTAGAAGGACAAAGATTACATGGGGAAGTAGGCAAGGGAATGCCAAGGGGGCAGTTTGCAGGTAACACAGGCTGGAGATTTGCCAAGGCCTGCGGTATGCACAGGCTGGGGGTCCTCAAAGGCCTGGGGAAATGGGAAGGGCTCAGGCTCTGGTTTCCACCACCAGGTTGTTAATCTTTCCATGACAATAGGCAGCTCCCTGGTGGGGAGGATGGGCTGCATTTCCAGGTGAGCTCCCAGCCATGTGCCTTCTTTCATCAGAACAAAACAATCACGGTTATCAGAACATGGTTAATATTTCTTACAATTTCAGTTGGTCCCCAATATTCTATTTCTGCCCCATTACCTGAGTACTCCTTGCCTGTAGCTTGAGATGCCCCCATACCCCCACCCCATGTATCCTGGGGCCTTATCCCAGGGGAAAGCCCTGGGCCCCCTTATAGGCCCTTAGTTGTCCTGGGTGCACCCTGTCCATGGGGGAAATGACCAGAGTCCTGTGTTTGGCCCATTAACTGGTC
This sequence comes from Nyctalus aviator, assembly GCA_036971965.1. NCBI lineage: Eukaryota > Metazoa > Chordata > Mammalia > Chiroptera > Vespertilionidae > Nyctalus > Nyctalus aviator. The sequence continues at coordinate 11,622,048 of CM072926.1, read as the reverse complement.
GCTGGGCATGGCCAGGTCTAGCTGAATCTCACCAAAGCCACTAAGAATTCCGTCATCTTCTCAGGGAATCAGAGCTCACACCTGTGGGGAGAACACCACAAGTCACCTTCCCACACACTCCAATTCCCCCAGGACCCCTGGGATCTGCTCCTGCAAGGCAGAAGCCAGGTCCCAACCTCACAGGGACCCTGCCTACTGGGGTCACCTGGACAACAGGAGAGCTGAGGGTTAATTGCCCTGGAGCGGGCCCACTCTCTGGGCATGGGGAGATAGGGCTCTGTCTGTGGAGTCCCAGGGCCTGGCTTTGCCTTGGGCTCAGGAGTCTCCTCTGCAGGCCTGGAGGGAAGCTCACCTCCCCAATCTCCCCTTTTGCCTCTGAGCTCCCCAATTGGCTGGGGCTTCCCGTTGTGGGAGACATGGCTCTAAGATTCATCTTCATAGAAAGGAAACAGCATATGGCCAGAGCAAGCAGGATGTGGGAGGGGAGGTGGGGAGAGGATATGAGAGCTGTGCTCCTGGCTTGTAACACATTTTCCAGGAAGATTCGCTAGACAAAGGGAGGTGGAGACAACTACAAAAGGCCTCAGCCAATGGCAAAACCAAACAGACCCACTAGGAGACCATAAGACCTGGGGCCCTATGGGACAGAATGCAGACTCCATGCACTCAGCAAAGACCTGGAGGAGGGATTTCACACAATGGGATAAACACTGCCTGTGCCAGCTAATTCAGGGGCTGCACCAGCAGACACCCGCTCTCCAGAGAGTTTTAAAAGTCCCATTTTCAGCAGACTTCTGTCTCTGAGTCCGTTACTGGAATTCAGACAGGGGAGCCTTCCTCACACGGTCTCCTTACCCACCTTGGGAAAGTGTTTTCTGAGGGAGCTCCTGTGGCCACCGGCCCAGGCTCTGCCCCACCTCCTGCCCATCCCCTTCAGCACCCTCCGGCTGAACCCCCCAGACCTTGAAAACCCAGGCTTGGCTCCTGGGCCCCTGGGCCCCTGTCCTCCGCTCCCTGGGTCATATGGGGATACTCACGAGCTGCCCTGTGCAGCAGGTATTGCATTTGGCTGCTCAGAATTCCTGACACCCCTCCACCCCAGCTCACCGCTCCCAGCAGGACCCATGGATAAGAACCTGCCATGGGACAAACCTGGGGAGGCCCTGAGGGGGGTGGTCATCTGACAGGTGATAGTGGGGTGAGGGGAGCCCCCTGGGTACAGAGAGGGACAGCTGGGGTCCTTGACCCACTGACACTCCTGCCCAGCTCCCCCCACACATCGGAAGGCACACCTTCCAAGGCCAGGCCCTCACCCTTTGTCCTCACTCTCCCCTTCTAGAAGGAAGAGCTGAGTCCTGCATGCAAATCATTTCCCTGCTGTACCTGGGCCTCCCTTGGCTGAGGACCCTGTTCCCTGAGGCTAAGGCTGCCGCCCTGTTCTGGATCACAAGCCCCCTCCCTGGTGGACTCCCCCCTCTTGCACAGGCAGGTCTCCTTCCCGGTGCCCCTGCCCCTCACCCTGCTCTCACCTTCAGAAAGAACAAACCGCTCTCCTCCTTCTCTAGTGAATCTAAACTCAGAAATAGCTGGAAGTTTTTTCCCAGGGTGTGGTAGGAAGTGAAATCAAAGATTCCATAATTCTGAGTCATCTGTAGCTGACTGTAATTGGGTGTGTTGAGTGTGTGTGTTTGTATCATAGAGACTGCTTTTACTTAGCAGTTTGCTTCTTATATTTATCTTTTTTGTGAAATGTTTACAGGATCTACTTTTCATCTATTTGTTAAACTGCTAAGACCTACACATTCAAAATTAAGGAGACTTCTTTTTTTAAAAAAAAAAAAAATCTTTATTGTTCATATTATTACAAATGTTCCTCATTTCCCGCCCCCACTCCATTGCTCCCCCCACCAGGTTCCCACCCCATCCTCTGCCCTTTCCCCACTCCCCATTGTCCTCATCCATAGGTGCACAGTTTATGTTCAGTCTCTTCCCACACCCCCACTCCCTTTTCCAGGAGAATCGTCAGTTCACTCCCCTTCCATACCTCTGATCCTATTATATTCATCAGTTAATATTGTTCATCAGATTTTTTTAAATTCCCTTGGTTTTTAGATTCACTTGTTGATAGTTACATATTTGTTGTTCATAGTTTTTATCTTTATCTACTTTCTTTTCCGAAAGAACGCCTTCAGCAATTCATATAATTCTGGTTTGGCAGTGATGAACTCCTTTAGCTTTTTTTTTTTTTTTTTTTATGAGTGAAGCTCTTTATCTGGCCTTCGATTCTGAGTGATAGCTTTGCTGGGTAGATTATTTTTGGCTGTAGGTTCTTGCTATTCATCACCTTGAATATTTCTTGCCATTCCCGTCTGGCCTGCATGGTTTCTGTTGAGAAATCAGCTGACAATTATATAGGTGCTCCTTTATAGGTAACTACCTGCTTTTCTCTTGCTGCTTTTAATATTGTCTCTTTGTCTTTTGCTCTTGAAATTTTAATTATGATTTGTCTTGGTGTGGTCCTCTTTGGTTTCCTTTTGTTTGGAGTTCTGTGCGCTTCCTGGACTTGTAAGTCTACTTCTTTCCCCAGGTGGGGGAAGTTTTCTGTAACTATTTCTTTTTTTAAATATTTTTATTGATTTTGTACAGAGAGGAAGGGAGAGAGATAGAGAGTTAGAAACATCGATGAGAGGGAATCATCGATCAGCTGCCTCTTGCACACCCCTTTTTGGGGATATGCCTGCAACCACAGTACATGCCCTTGACCGGAATCGACCTGGGACCCTTCAGTCCCCAAGCCAACACTCTATCCATTGAGCCAAACCGGTCTCGGCTGTCACTATTTCTTTCAGTATGTTTTCTATATCTTGCTCTCTCTCATCTTCTGGGACCCCCATAATTCTGAAGTTGTCCCAGAGCTTTCTTACATTATCTTCAACTTTCTGGATTCTTTTCTCTTCTTGCTTCTGCGGAGGAGTGTCTTCTGGCTCTTTATGTTCCAAATCTTTGACTTGATTCTTGCGATCTTCCATTCTGTTTTTAGGACTCTGTATAATATTTTTTATTTCAGAAAATGTATTCTTTATTTCTCGTTGATCCCTTATTATTTTCTTGTTGATCCCTTATTAGTTCTTGTTGATCCCTTTTCATATCCTCATAGGTCTTATCGACCTTTTCTAGGAAATTCTTGAAAAACCTTATGTGTGGTTTTGAACTCTATATCCAGTCGCTTCTTTCCCTCCATTTCTTTTGTTTGTGATCTGTTTCCCTGTCTCAGCATTTTCACAGCTTCCCTGAATTAGTAGGGTGGCTTTGTGTGCTAAGGTGTCCTATATGGTTCAGTGAGTCAGCCTCCCAGGTACCTGAGGTGGACAGTCTTGGTGTAGCCCTTTGTGGGCTGTGTGTGCAGTCTTGTTGTTAAGCCTTGCTGGTTGTTGGTATCACTGGGAAGTGTTGATCTCCAAGCCAATTGGTTATGAGGATCAGAAGTGTCTCAGCTAGGAGGGTTTCTGTATTCTGCTTGAATGGGCCGGAGTCTAGGGGTGGCACAGACAAGCTTTGTTGAATTCCGCACAATTGGTTGCAGGAGCGTGCACCTCTATGGTATAGGCGCAGACAAGCTTTAGATTAGTGTCTGTCACTCCCTAGGAGAGTCCCATTTGCTACGAATGAGAAAGCTAGCCACTGGAAGGGCTTCTGTGCTCCGCTTGGAAGGGGCGGAGTCTCGGGTGGTGCAAACATGCTTTTTTCAGCCCCTACCTATGAGGGTTTGGTTTCTGAGTCCAACAGTGATGGCCTCTGGCTTCACACACCTCCGAGAGATCTCTGCCTACTGCCTGACAGTCTGGCCTCTCCCTGCGCATTAGCTGTCTGCCCTCTCTGTGCGCAGCAAGTAAGTCAGCAGTGAACTCATCCTGCCCTCTCCCCGCTCTACAATCAAGCTGGCAGCGAACTCTGTGGCTGCCTTTTCCCATGCACAGTTCTCTGCACATTCACAGTTCCTGAGGTTCAGCGTGCCTTCTTTCTCCTTCCCAGATTGTAGAGCCAAGGAGACTTCTTTTTGCCACTTTAACTATATTTAAGTGTGCGGTCTATGATTCAGTGGCGCTAGTTACATTCTGTCAGACCCAGCAAGAGCCCAGCCAGGGCTCCGGCCCTCTGCGTTGTTCTGAGTCCCTATAATTCTCCTAAATACTTCCAAACTACGCCAGGGCAGTTCCAGAACTGTTGGGGTCTTAGTCCAAATCCTCCTTTATCCTCCGCTCACTAGATAGAGATGGTGGGTCTGAGCCCCTCTGCCTAGGGACTGGGCCTTCTAGGACACCGGGGCTTAGACGGAGAAGCCACGAGAGGGTAAGAGCATATTGTAGAAGCCAGTAGCCATATAGCCGTCAGACAAAACAGTTCTTCACAGCAAAGTTCATACAGGCAGGCAGCCGGACCCCGGCTGGTTAACATGGACATCTTTCCCACAGAACAGCATTAGTCTCTGTCCTCACAGCTGTTATCGGAGCAGCTGCGTGCTGCCTCCTACACTCACTGCCTCACATAGTATGGGTCGGTACCTAAGCTCTCATCCTCAGCAGCTTCTCCTGTCTCCCCTGCCCAGCACACTGCCTGTTCTCTGTAGCCTCAGATAGTAACTACCTCCGAGCTTCTTTCCCCGCACACTGGCTGGTTAACCTGATGGCCATATCTGAGCCCTCTATGAGCTCTCTGCTTTACATCGTGGCAATACCAGCTCTCAGCTCTATCTGAGCTCTCTAGCCTTTTCCCTTCTGAGTCTACTCTTTCTCCCACTAGCTGGTCAGTGACCTGAATATTATTGAACAGAAAAGGAGGCTAGTTGCCAATGTTATGCCCAGATTTCAAGATCCCCAAGGCCACCTGAGGTTCCGAGTCTGATGCAAAAGCAAAGAGCCTTTATTCAAGCTCAAGCCTGGTCTCTCCTCCTCTACCGAAGCAGCAGCAGGATGCAAAGAGAGCCTCAGGATCAGCTTTAACCTCCCAAGTCACTCAACAGAGCCTCTTTGGAGACTTTACCAATCAGACTCTTGGGGAAATTATACTGCTGCGAGCCTCATCCAGCCCACTACCAACAAAGTCTGCTCTCCTGTGAATCTCCACCCCTGTGACCCTCAGCAGCCAAATTCACAGTGTGTCCTGGAAGACTGGTCCTGGTGAGATGGAGATCTGCTTCCCCAGAAGACTTACATTCATGGCTAGTGGATCTTGCCTGGCAAGGGACCCTCCAATTCTCTACTACAGAAGAAGCTTGGGTTTTCAAATTCCTTTTTATATGTATTGTCTCCTCACCACAGTCCTCCTACAAGCAACTAACAATGAATACACCAAGGTAGGTTTCTGGTCTTTTCAGGTAAAACGGGCCTGGGATGATGAGAGTCATCAATTCTCCTCTCTGGGATGGCAAACCCACCAGTGTCACTCTCTGTTTTGATGCCTGTTGCCGCCATGGTCCCGGGGTGGTCTAGCTGCAGTGGGTGGCATCGGAGCTATGCCACCAGCCACAAATATCTATGTATGAAATACCACCAGAAAGGGGACCGTGACAACATAGGGGAGTTTTACTGTCCATATTGGCCGTGCTCCCACTACCACTCTGGTTCTTTACGTAGCCCGCTAGTAAACCTCAACCCTGTCCCCAGCCACCCTCTAACCCCACCCCCCACTCCCAACTGTGATCCCCTGACGTGTAATCCTGTCAGCTTGACCATATCAAAACCAGCAGACTCACTCTGGAACCAGGCTCAGCCAGCAGGAGTTAGAATAGATGGGAGAGGCAGGGATCCCGGGGATATAATTGTCTTTATCAAAACCTTTATTAATCCCAGACCTATCCCTCCCCCACTAAAGGACATTGTCTCTCACCCTGTGAACTCTAGACCTATTCCTTTGCCCACCCTCATCAACACAACTTTCCACCTACTCTCTAACATCAATCCCTCCTTCTCTATAGCCTGCTGGATGTGTCTGTCACTGGCTCGAACCCTCATAGCCACTCCAACCCCAACCTATTGGGGTTGGAGTGGCTATGTAGGAGGACTGTGGTGAGGAGACAAGACATATAAAAAGGAATTTGAAAACCCAAGCTTCTTAACTCTTACCTGTACCAAACCCCAGCCCACCCTACACAACACCTCTCTATTTAATACGGATAATACTACCTGTTGAACAAACAGTTCTCAAACTACTACCTCCACTACCTCTGCACAATCTTTAAATTTACCCCCTGCCTTAGCCTGCCCTCCGCCGAGTATTTTTCTCCTCTGTGAGACTATAGCCTACAACTATGTTCCCTAAGACCTGTCACACTTGTTCTGCCTTTATGTCTTCCTCACCCCCAATCTCTCCATGAGAACAGAGAGAACTCCAGAGAGTTCTCCATGAGAACTCGAATCCTCTCTTGGTCTTCTCAGACCTCGCCACAAGAGGGCAGTCCTCTTAGTGGGTACAGGAGTCCTCACTGCAGGAGTAGGAGGGACAGGAGGAGGAGGCATTTCCTCCTCTGTTCATTTCTACCACAAAATGTCTGCTGAATTTTCAGAAGATATCTCCATCATCAGCAATTCCCTGGAATCCCTTCAAAGGCAGGTAACCTCCTTAGCAGCGATAGCCCTAGAGAACCGGCATGCTTTAGATCTCTTGCTGCTACTTTGTAAATGAATCGGGAATTGTCAAAGATCGCATTCAATCCCTCCGGGACAGGACTGACCAAAGACAACATAACCAGCTAGAAGGGCGGTATGCCATTTAGGCTCCCTTTTCCTGTGGCTCCAAAATTCGTTTAAATTTTGCTCTTTGGCCCCTGTCTCATCCACTGTTTCACTAGTTTTGTTACATAACAGAATGCAGGCATTTGCCACCCAGAAAGTGGGAGAAATCTATCTTGAATTCAGAACCTAGAGACACCTATGTCACCAGAATCGAGACCCCAGGTAGATGCCCCTGATGACGTCCCTGCTTAGCAGGAAGCAGCTATGTGGACAAACCTTCACCCCCTGACCTTGCCCAGATTCTCAATTTTTCTTTTCTTTTCTTTCTTTCTCTCTTTCCTTCTTTCTTTCTTTCTTTCTTTCTTTCTTTCTTTCTTTCTTTCTTTCTTTTTTTTTTTTTACTATTACCAAAAGCCTGGAATGATAGATCATCCCTTCCCAGACATGGCGCAGCCTACAGCTCGGAAGTACCTTTTATGGAGTATATATTGAATTCTGACATGGCGGGCAGAGTAACAGTAACATAATGCAATCTGCAACCTAGAAATACCTGAGTACCCAACTATGTACCTTATATAGACTATACATTGAATCACCAATCAGCATCTGCCAAATACCTAAGCCCTTGTTCCTAAGTGCCTGAGTGCCTAACTCTGTGCCTTATATGGACCATACACTAAGCCACCAATCAGCGCCCGCTGAGTACCCATAACCCTATCCCTTCCCCTTCCTCCCCTCAAAAGGAGTGCTCACCTCTGCACAGGTTGCTGCTCTCCCCTTGCGAGACAGCCTGGCAGGTTTCTCCTCTAATAAAGCCTGTGTCACCTGGTTTTCAGTCTCCAACTGATCTTTCCGAATGCACCCCAACCAGGGATGGAACTCACCACCTAGGGATGTGCCCTGACTTTATTTGAGCCCTCAGCCTTTTGATGCAAGGGGCGACACTCCAACCAACTGAGCCACCCACCCAGGGCCTGTGTCATATCCTTTATAATAAACTAATGATCTACCCAAACCGGTTTGGCTCAGTGGATAGAGTGGTCTTTGGACTGAAAGGTACAGGTTCAAATCCAGTCAAGGGCATGTACCTTGGTTGCAGGTACATCCCAGCAGAGGGTGTGCAGGAGGCAGCGGGTCCATGTTTCTCTCTCATCGATGTTTCTAGCTCTCTATCCCTCTCCCTTCCTCTCTGTAAAAAAATCAATGAAATATATTTTAAAAAAAAACACACAAAAAAACTAATGATCTAATAAGTGAACCATTTACCTGGGTTCTGTGAGCTCTTCTAGGAAATTATTGAGCCCAATGAGAAGATGCGGGAATCCCGGAAAGAAATTTGTGGGTAACCTGGCACCCATTATCTGGGACTGGCTTTTGAAGTTGGGGCAGATTGGTGGAACTGAACCCCTAACCTGTGGGGTCTTCAACAGCTCCTGTTGGTGTCAGAATTGAGTTAAATCAGAGGAAACAAAGTCGGTGTCCCAGAGAACTGGAAACAGGTTGGTGGGGGAAATGGCACACAGCTGGGATGTGGCTGTGAGTGCTGTAGGGGAGAAACAGAATTGGCTTTCCCTTTCCGGGCCCTGAGGAGGCCCCAGAAGAACCAGTGGCCCTGGGTCTGAAAGATGAATCATGTCAGGCAGCCTGGGGAAGGGCCAGGTGGGGGCTGCTGGGGTGTGCTGAAGGTGCTGGGTCTCAAAGGACCCAGAATCCTGGGATAAAGAGTCTGGTTCTGGAAGACTTAGGCACACAATATGTACTCAATAAATGCGTATTTAATTCATTTTGATTTTGCTAAAAATTGACTTTGTTCATAATGAAAATATAAACTGTGTATAGCATGTTGCTTCACACATTCCCCGGGAAGGTGGAGCCTTCTCCTTCTGGCCAGGGGCTTGGAAAGGATTCTGTCAATACATTTTCTGTTTCTTATTTTCGCGGGCCTGCAAAAGAAGGCAGCATGTCAGACAATGGGACAAGGATCTGGGCAGTCAGTGTAAGGGGCAGCCAGACTTCCAGGCCAATGCAGGGCCCCAATGCCTTCTCAGACCTGAACTGTGCCTCCTTCAAACCACCCCCAACTTTCCCTCTTACACATATGCAGCCCCCACCCCCAGTCCCGGCCAGCCCCAGACCAAGCTTGCTCTGACCTTACTCCAGCAGTAGACGCCAACTCCTGTGACTGCTACTGCCACCAAGCCCACGGATAGCACAAGCGCACAGGGCCCTGTTGCCGCTGCCACAAATTTCACACCTCCCATTCCCTATATGGAGGAAGAAAGAGGAAGGGTGACCTGTGAGCCCAAGCTCACCCCGCAGGATGAGACAATGAGGGGACTGTGGGCTCAGGGCCCCGGCTGACAGAATGGGTGGAACCAGAGGGAAGAATGGCCCCATCCACTGAGCTGACCGAGAGATGCTGGCTCTGCTCCCACCACTGTAGTGAGCAACTGGTGGCCTCAGGATGGCCCTTGGCCCTCTGGGCCCTGCCACCTCATAGGTCATGGGGATGGCACTCTCCAACCCCTGGGCTGGAGGGAGAAAGCAAGTGGCCAGTGGACTGCTCATAGGGTGAGCCGGGCTCACTGCAGAGGGTCCTTCAGGCTCTGGAGGAGGTGGCCCTTCTGACACCCCAGCAGGGGATGGAGGCTGAGGGGTCCCTGTGTAACCGGACAATCAGTAGGTCCCTGCTGCTGTCACCCCTTGAGCCAATGAAGCAGAGACAGGATGGAATCATTGTGAGCATTAATTCCAATACTGCTGGCAGTGTCAGTGAGCAGCAGGTAATCCACAAATATCTTCTCTATGCCCCACCACAAACCAGCTGCTTATATTGGGTAGAAGGACAAAGATTACATGGGGAAGTAGACAAGGGAATGCCAAGGGGGCAGTTTGCAGATAACACAGGCTGGAGATTTGCCAAGGCCTGTGGTATGCACAGGCTGGGGTCCTCAAAGGCCTGGGGAAATGGGAAGGGCTCAGGCTCTGGTTTCTACCACCAGGTTGTTAATCTTCCCATGACAATAGGCAGCTCCCTGGTGGGGAGGATGGGCTGCATTTCCAGGTGAGCTCCCAGCCATGTGCCTTCTTTCATCAGAACTAAACAATCACTGTTATCAGAACGTGGTTAATATTTCTTACAATTTCAGTTGGTCCCCAATATTCTATTTCTACCCTGTCACCTGAGAACTCCTGGCCTGTAGCTTGAGATGCCAAACCCCCCCTCCCCCCCCGCCATGTGTCCTGGGGCCTTAGCCCAGTGGAAGCCCTGGGCCCCCTTATAGGCCCTTAGTTTTCCTGGGTGCATCCTGTCCATGGGGGAAATGGCCAGAGTCTTGTGTTTGGCCCATTAACTGGTCGCTGGGCATGGCAAGGTCTAGCTGAATCTCACCAAAGCCAGTAAGAATGCTTTTTCCGCCATCTTCTCAGGGAATCAGAGCTCACACCTGTGGGGAAAACACCACAAGTCACCTTCCCACACACTCCAATTAACCCAGGGCCTCTGGGCTCTGCTTCTGCAAGGCAGAAGCCAGGTCCCAACCTCACAGGGACCCTGCCTACAGGGGTCACCTGGACAACAGGAGACCTGAGGGTTAATTGCCCTGGAGAGGGCCCACTCTCTGGGCGTGGGGGGACAGGCTCTGTCTGTGGAGCCCCAGGGCCTGGCTTTGCCTTGGGCTCAGGAGTCTCCTCTGCATTCCTGGGGGGAAGCTCACCTCCCCACTCCCCCCTTTTGCCTGTGAGCTCCCCAGTTGGCCTAGGCTTTCTATTGTGGGAGACATGCTCTAAGATTCATCTTCATAGAAAGGGAATAGCTTGTAGTGTAGAGGGCCGCCTGAGAAGGCACAGGGACATTCTTTAAATTGTCAGCTGAGGCACTGGCAGAGTAACTTTGTCCGGGTGTCAGCAAGGAGGGGTCTAGATCTGTAAATCCAGTAATGCTAGTCTAGTTAAGAATGTAAATAAGCTCCTTTGACCCTATAAATAAACTTGCGTGGCTTGGGGGGTCGCCTTTGCTGCCTCTCCATCAGAGAGTGTGGCGCCCACCTAGCAACCAGCTTGATGAATCTATTTCTGCCTCCATTGTCTCTTTCTTCTTTCTCTAATTTCTTAATCCCCAGCTCCTCCACTCAGGAACCTGTTGTTTTCCGTGACGGCCATGGGAAACAGAGAAGCAGTCCACCTCATTTTGGAGTGCTGAACAGGGACTGAGTACGGAGGGAATAATGCGAGGGGACTGCTCCCACAAGATTGTGCACACGACAGGTTAAGGTAAGTTTTGGGGAGTGTAATGTGAATTGAACTCACTAGGTGTAAAACATTGGGTAATCCTTATAAGTTAAGACTATGCTCAAAGTTCATAGATGCTCTGTTAAGCATAGTCAAATTCTTGATTTCTTTCTTAATTTTTTTTGATGAAACCTGGGAAAAGGTTAGAAAGCAGTTGCATGACCAATACTCAGCAGAAAGTCCAGAGAAAATTCCTATTTTAATTGGTGATGATCTATTCAGCACAGGAGAGTTTAAAAATGTCTAAGTGGGGTGCAGCTATGGCCTTACAGCCCGGAGTGGAAGGGTGCGAATATTTAAGAATACCATCTGCACCTCCTCCTCCTCCACGTGTAAACTACTTGTAAGTAGAAAAGGATTAAAGGAATTTCTCAGCAACTGCCAATAATACTTTATCTTAAAAATCTATTTCTTTCCTTAAAAATAAAAGTAAATAAAAATTGAAAAAGTAATAAAATAAAAAAGTAGCCAGGACTGGTTTGGCTCAGCGGATAGAGCGTCAGCCTGCGGACTGAAAGGTCCCGGATTCGATTCCTGGCAAGGGCATGTACCTTGGTTGCAGGCACATCCCCAGTAGGGGGTGTGCAGGAGGCAGCTGGTCGATGTTTCTCTCTCATTGACGTTTCTAACTGTCTGTCCCTCTCTCTTCCTCTCTGTGAAAAATCAATAAAATATATTTTTAATAAATAAATAAATAAATAAAAAATAAAAAATAAAAATAAAAAAGTAGATGCCAGACCATTACTGAATCTTCCCCCTAAGAAACAGGAGGTGGGGGAAGGGAAGACACGTGGCGACCCAATACGGACACCACTCTCCAAGAAAGTCACCATGAGAGACCTCGTATTCACCATTTTTTTTTTTTTTTCCAGTTAGTGACTTAAGGCTTTTACAAATTCATGATGCATCGGGGATTTCTGTGCTCATGTAAAGCGGAAAGGCCAGTTTAAAAATGAGTGCGCATAGTTTTTGAGCTGGGCTTAACTCTTTTCTGTGTACAGAATAAAAACCCTAAACTGTTTTTTAGCTTTGAAGATGGTGGAGATGGAAAGAAATACAAGCTAGTTTCCCAAGGCATTTAAAACAGCTTTTGGCTGAAACCGGTTTGGCTCAATGGATAGAGCGTCGGCTTGGGGACTGAAGGGTCCCTGGTTCAATTCTGGTCAAGGGCATGTACCTTGGTTGGGGGCATATCCTCAGTAGGGGGTGTGCAAGAGGCAGCTGGTCAATGTTTCTCTCTCATCGAAGTTTCTAGCTCTCTATCTCTCTCCCTTCCTCTCTGTACAAAATCAATAATATATATATATATATATATATGAATAAATAAATAAATAAATAAATAAATAAAACAGCTTTTGAAATTCCCAAGCTGAGGCAAGTAACCAGCAGGAAGTAGATAGCAAGTTTATATATGAATGGCTGAGCGTTTGTCTCTTGACTTCCCTAGCAGGAAAATTGTGAAAAGAATTTGGAAGTTTACTAAATCAAATGATAAAAATTTAAATCTAAATGTATTGAATTGTTATAATACTGAAATGTTCATCTGTGTATGCCTTGTATGAAGTCTAGATGATACAAGTTAATCTATTTATTGGATATGTCTTTTATTTGAAATGTATCCTTAAAAATGTAAAAGTAGCCGAAACCAGTTTGGCTCAGTGGATAGAGCGTCAGCCTGAGGACTGGAAGGTCCCAGGTTTGATTCTAGTCAAGGGCATGTACCTTGGCTGAGGGCACATCCCTGTAGGAGGTGTGCAAGTGTTACGCCCAGACTTCGTGATCCCCAAGGACCACCAGGGAGCCGAGTCTGATGTAATAAACAAAAGAGCCTTTTCCATGCTAGCATGGGCTCCGTCCCACTCATGCCGACAGCATGGCGGAAGAGCGCGAATTTCGCCAAGCCCTGGGGTTTTACTCCGGTGGTGATGTCACTGCTTTGGCTGACGCCGATGGGGCTAAGGTCCAGTAAATGGAGGATAACTCTGCCCTGCCCCACAGTGGAGTCAGCAGTTTTATCCTCGCCCCATCCTGCCCTCTAATCCCCCCTTGTCTTATGTGTATGAGTCAAATCATTGACTCAGCCTACTACTTCCTTTCAGCATAAACAACAAATACAGTTACCAAGACCCTTAGTACCACAGTTCCCATCAGTATTGTCCTCACTGAAGTCCAGTTCCCCTCCTGCAGGCATCAAGTCTCCTCCTGGCCTGCGTGGAGCCCAGGCTGGGGATCTCACAGGTGAGGCCGCTAGTTGCCAGGATCCAGGCCATGCAGGAGCTGGGAATCATGTAGTCAGGTCTGGGTGCCATCTACATCAACAGCAGTAGGCGTGCTCAGGACAACAGTGTAGCGTCCCTTTGAGTCCTTGGGCAGTGAATTTCTTTACTCACACTGAATTCCCGGGCTACAGGATCTGCGGTGGGCACTGGCAGTGCATCTGGAACAAGCAAACTGCAGAGCCTGTAAGGACTTGAGCAAGGGAATGGTTACCATACATGATCCTTCCCTACCCCCCCAAAAAAGAGAAATTTGTCCTAATAAGGGGTACACCTGGCCTTAAGAGGGCAAAGGACAGGGGGTTGGTCCAATTTTCACCGATTCTAGGACACATTTAATTAAACCCCTTTTCCAGAGTCTCACTTTACCTGTCCTAAGACTAGAGCTATACTTTGAGATACCTTGGCTACAAAGGGGGGGCTGTTATCTGATACTGGCAGCCCGAATCTAGGTATAATCTCCTGGAGTAATCTCTTGACTACTATAGAAGCAGTTTCTATCCTAGAGGGCTATACCTCAACCTAATCTAAAGTGTCTACAAAAACTAGACCTTAATGCTGGTGGTTTAATCTCTGAAATCCACCTACCAATGCTCTCCTGGGGAAGTTCCCTGGGACCCGAATTTCCAGGGGGACCCTCTTACCTTGCTTAGCATTTACCTGTGCACAGACAGTACTCCTAGCAACTCTGCCTTACAGAAGCTCAGAAGTCTTGGTGACACTTAAGTGGGTAACCTGGTGTCACTGGGCAACTCTGACCTAGAGCCTCTGGGACCAACAGTCTTGTCATCTGGAGGGTCCACCAATCATCTGGTCCTTCAGTGGCTTGCTTCTGTTCAGCCGATTCCTTCCGGCTGCAGTTGGTAACCCTCTTTTCTCTGTGGATGGCACAGTGTCTCCATCAAAGGGCCTGGATTAAGGCCAAAAGTTCTGGAACTGTGCTCAAATGGTGTGGTCCAGGGTGACTACCACTGCCCCTGCATATCAGGTCCCATCCCGAACGTAACTGCTCCCATCCGTGAACAGTACCTTGTACCTCTGTGCAGTCATGAATGAGTTCCTCCATCATCATCTGGAAGCAGGCTGGCAGGGTTGATGGCCAGAGTCTTATGAAACCGGACCCAGGGCTGGTCTAGGAGAAAAGCTTGGCCCATCCGGGTTAACTCCTGGCCCAGAGTCTGCTTATCTGCCTCCTTCACCAGCAATGCTGTGATGGCCACTGCCCAGAGGCATGCTGACCACCCTGATGCCACAGGGTCCAGTCTCTTAGATAGGCAACAAGTCTCTTCCAGGGACCTAGAGTCTGAGTGAGAACCCCTTTGGCAATGCCTCTCACCTCACTCCCATAGAGGTGGAAGGGCTTCGTGAAGTCTGGCAAGGCTAGGGCAGCTGCTGGGATGAGATCCTTCTTTAGCTCCTCAAAGGCCCATTGTTCCACTTTGGACCAGTTCAACAGCTGCATTCCCCCAGTACGTGTTCCTTCCAAGGATCACAGTCCTTCTTGATGTCCAAGGAAAATAGGCAGTTTGTCCGGTGGCTTCCTGGGCTGATGGACGGGACCCATTGGCTCTCTCAAGACTAAATAGGCTGCCCCAGTGCCCATAAGAAAACTAATAGGCTTGCCTCTCCTAGCTAACCTGTCAGTACATTCTCTTTATAACTTTTATAAAAATATTATCTTCCAAAAATACATAACCATGCCTCAAATTTTAAAGAAAAGACAAGGGAGGAGGGAGCAGGTCCAGTACCCTGTTCCCAGGTCTCCAGCCACTTGAAATTTAAAATGCCACATATTTCCTACAGATACAGATTTACCTGCATTTCTAAGCCGCCTCTACTCCCCCCAGCAAGACATCGGTGAAAATTGTCCAAGCAGTCGCGGGGGGTTAAATCATACAAATAATTGTTTTCACATTGTTTTAACACAATTCTAAATAAATTATAAACCTTTGTGATGAAGTCGACTTAAATCTATAAAGTAGACACAGATGACTGAAACCAAAAATGACTCCCAAAGTTTACAAAATACAAGATGCAGGTACAAGCCCAAATTCAAGCTTACAATGGGATTACAAATGACAACAATGGCATATAAAGCAAAACAAAACATCAAATATAAAAGTTTCATATGTTACATTAAAACATTACTTCAGAAAAACGGACTTAAAAAAATACTGCATGACTGACTTAAAAATAATTTTTTAAGTGTAAGCATCACATACTTTCTCATCTGACAAATGAGAATAAATCAATCCTTGAGATCTTTGATCATTACTGCTTATTTTTAACAAATGTAATACAGTTCAGCCTGCCATATTCTAGGCATTTAGTTACTGCAATTAACTCTTCCTAATTTAATTTATACTTTGAACTTTTAAAGCTGGCAAGTCAAATATATTTGGCATTTTTTTTTAGATTAATAACATTACATTTCTAAGAAAAATACAAGACATAATAATTAAGAGCTTCAATTCTGTTCTCGATTTTTGATGAAGCAAATCTAAACTTTACTTTCCTATGTCTCTTCCTTCTTTTACATCCTGCTTACTTAGGGTAAAGTTTCAGCAACAGATCTGGTCACACATTTTCTCAAATTTTTTTTTTGAGAAAATGTGAGATCACACAAGATCTCAAATTTTTTTTTTCTCTGAAGTTCAAACAAAGCACTGAATAATCTCTTTGCAGGAGAGCAAATAGTCTTTCACTCTCTGGCCTCCCCTAGACCTCTCCGCACCAGAGGCAGTTTACTAAGATTTAAGACAATGTCAGAAAAATTGAATTTTGTTCATAGGTCAATCACAATCCATACTTAAGTAGCTATATGGCTCTGCTTAGCTGATACCAATGACAAAGGAAGACCAAACATTGTAAGCATGGCCATCTGGGCAGCTTCACCATGGAATTACCTGCCACTCCCTGCAGATCACCTTCTTTAGCTGAAGACACAGTTCTGCCTCAGGGCGGGAAGTTTCAAAAGCTGCTTAAAATGCCTAGGGAAACCAGTTTTAATTTATCTCCCAGTTAATCTCCACCATTTTTAAAGCTCATCCTGTACACAGAAAAGAGTTTCAGCACAGCCCAGAACTATGCGCACTCGTTTTGAACTGGCCTTTTCCCTTTACATGAGCACAGAAATTCGAGATGCATAAAAACTTTCTTGAGGAGTGGCTTGGCCATGTGGCTCCCCTCCCCCACCTCCTGCTTGCTTTGCGGGGAGGGAGTAGCAAATTTACAAATAAGAGCAAACTGA
Source organism: Nyctalus aviator (assembly GCA_036971965.1). Classification (NCBI taxonomy): domain Eukaryota; kingdom Metazoa; phylum Chordata; class Mammalia; order Chiroptera; family Vespertilionidae; genus Nyctalus; species Nyctalus aviator. The sequence continues at coordinate 11,605,501 of CM072926.1, read as the reverse complement.
AACCTCTATTTATCCGGACCTCCACAACACAGAAAATCACAACAACCAACAAGAGGGCGCCCAACATCAACCAGACTTAAAACCAGACTTGGGAGAGGTCCACTTCTCTCCTGCCTTTACAAGAACACAGAAATTCGTCCATGAGGCCTCTTCTCCCGGACCCGAGGCCGCATGCCTGCCTAGGCCCTGGAGCGAGGCTGCTGCCGCTGCCGCCCCAGCCGCCCTGCTCGGGCGGCCCCCGAGGAGGAAGCGCGGGTTGCCCCAGAGGCTTCCCGGCTCAGCTTCCCTTCTCCAGGCAGCCAGCAAAATTAACCCAGGTGCCTGCCCCCTGAGTGAGGCCGTCGCTGCCCAGACACGTTCTGACGCACAGACTGAGCCCCGCGGAAGGCCCCCCCTCCGACTCAACGCCGCCAGGGGGTCCCTCGCCGCCACGCCAGCCACACTTCGCTGGCTCCATTCTGGGGTGCCATGCCGCCAGCCAACACCAAACTCAGACCTGGGAAAGTCTCCCGTCACTTTCCCGCATGTGAGGCATGGGCTCACACCGCTCACCTCGTCCTGGGAAAGGCTTCCATCCCTCTCTCCATGTGAGGGTCCCTCTGGGAGAGGAGTCCACATCTCTCCTGACTGAGGGGCCCTCCCGGGAGGTAGAATGTCTTCTGAATCCTCCGGCCCATGGTCTTAATGGCACATCTTCCAGACATATTTGGGCACCAATGACACGAGGGGTTTCCTCCAGAGCGCTCACACACTTACCAGGGCCAGTCAGGCTCTCCAGATCGGGGACCCTCATGGTCCTAGGGATCCCGGACAAGCCCCCATATGTTACGCCCAGACTTCGTGATCCCCAAGGACCACCAGGGAGCCGAGTCTGATGTAATAAACAAAAGATCCTTTTCCATGCTAGCATGGGCTCCGTCTCACTCATGCCGACAGCATGGTGGAAGAGCGAGAATTTCGCCAAGCCGTGGGGTTTTACTCCGGTGGTGATGTCACTACTTTGGCTGACCCTGATCGGGCTAAGGTCCAGTTAATGGAGGATAACTCTGCCCTGCCCCACAGTGGAGTCAGGAGTTTTATCCTCGCACAACCCTGCCCTCTCACAAGAAGCAGCTGATCGATGATTCTCTCTCATCGATGATTCTCTCTCATCGATGCTTCTAACTTTCTATCCCTCTCTCTTCCTCTCTGTAAAAAATCAATAAAATATATTTTTTTAAAATGTAAAAGTATTATTAATTTGAGAAAATGCTAAGTACTTGATTTGCTTCCTGAAAATTTTAAAGTTCTGAAAGTTTAAAGTCTTTTGTCTGGCCATGAGAACATTTTAAAGCTACACCTTTTTTTTTTTTTTTTTTTTAATGGAGGAAGTACACCTTTGCCCTTCCCCCCAGCTTCAGGTAGGCAAGTTCCCGCCTTCAGCCATCTTTAAAGAATGTGTTCATTTGCTTTTACATGGGTACACCTTTTGCTAGCTGATGGACAAGTTTACATGTGAATACCTACAAGTTTTCTTCTCAGTTTCTCCGGGCAGAAAAAACATGGTTTAAAGTTAATTATTATATTTTAAAATTTATTCTTAAAAATATAAAAGTTTATTAATAAAGAACTGCTAAATATTTGACTTGCAAGCTCTGAAAGCTTAAGGTTCAGATTGAATTGGAAGAAGTTATATAATGGTGGTAACTAAATGCCTAGAGTATAGCAACTTGTTTTTTGAGGGAAAAAAATTGTGCTTTCTCTTAAATAATTAGGAATTCAAAATATTTTACTTATTGGTCTGATTTTAAAAAGAGGACTAATTCATTCATCCAGTTTAAATGTAATTGATATTTCTTTTAAGATATTTTAAGTATATAATCTTTAAATCATATATAAATATGTGTATTTGATCTTTCCAAGTATATTTCAAGGTTTTGAGAATAACTTTTGAAATGTTTTAACAGGTCCCAAAATGTTCAAAAGTCTGTTCTCTCTTAAAAGAAATACTTTTTAATTAAACAGATTGATACTTGAAATCACATGGAAAGCTTTATCAAATAAAAAATAATTGATATATTTTACTTATATACATATATATTAAATATTAAGAAAGTTTTCACCTGTAAGAAAGGCAAAACAATATATTTCTTAAATATAGCAACTTTTTTTTAACAGCAATAGAATTTCAAGAAAGAAAAGCCTCAAGCAGCCTACATTTTTAATCATCTGGAGGTGTGACACTTGTTTATGCTTTTAGATCAGACCAATAAAGTATCAAACCTATAAATTTTACTGAATAAGTTTCTTTGCCATTTTTAAATTAAAGATACCTACTTAAGTTACTTTATAAATTAGCTTTTAAAATATAACCAATGTCATATAAGTTAAGTTACATGAGAGGCCAATGTTTTTATAAGTAATTTAAATCCTGTCTGGTAGCCGCCTGCAGTCTTAATTAAGCTAGAGGTGGGGCAACATTTGCAGCTTGTGAATTCAAAAGTAAATTTGCTTTATTTTTAAAATGAAGATATCTACTTTAATTACTTAAATAAATTAGATTATTAAATTATAATCAAGGTTTTCAGCTAAATGAAAAGCCAATATTTTATAAACAATTTTAATAAAAACCAGAAAACAACTAGTGATTATCTGCAATGTAAATTTTTACTTTTAAAGGAACAGATTGAGCAGCTGCCTTGATGGCCACATGTCTTACAGCTCACATGGCTTGCTGCCCGCCATCTTGAAGTAACAAAGGCCAACCCTCTTCCTTTGAATAAGCCAATGCCTTTATAAGCAATTAAATAAGTCTTCTAGGAAAGTTGTTAAGACTTCCCATGATCCCTCTGTATATGCAAATAAGCTTAAGAGGAACTTAAAAAATATAATTATAATTTTAATAAAAAGAGAAATTTTAAAATTTTGGAATTGTATTTCACTAATATTTACAGTGTAAAATAAGATTGTTGTTAAAATGTTAAATCTGGGGAGAATCCAAGATGGCTGCACAGGTAAACACCTAGCTGCAGCCGCACACAACAATTTCAATAAAATACAACTAAAATATAAAATGGACATTACCCAGAACTACAGGAAAGTCAACTGACTGGATATTCTACAACGAGAAGCAAGGAGAAAACCAGAAGGAAGAGCGGAAGAGCTGTAAAAGCCTAAGGTATGGAGACATGCGGCACGCACGGAGAGGACAGAGCGGAGAGGAGGGAGGCTGAGTGCCTAGCAGGCATTCCCTAGCGGGAAGGAGATAAAAGCTCCAAATATGCTGGGCCCCAGTTCAGACTGCTCTGAACCCCAGTTCTAGGCCAGACCCCGGGGACCCAGGCTCACACAGAGGGAGCTGGGCTGTAAGGCGGAACCCTGGGGAAGCGGTGAAAGGAGGTCCCGGCAGCGCGCACATTGCGTGCAGAGAAGGGTCGGTTGGCTGTGCAGCGGGATTGCCCCGGCGGGAAGGAGACAAAAGCTCCGGACTGCTCTGAACGCCACTTCCAACTCCACTTCCAACTGAACTGAACCCCAGTTCTGGGCTCATTGGGGGAGAGCATAGACTGTTTGGTAGCAGGCGAAAATCGAGGGCACCTTTCTCTCAGAGGTGCTTGCAACGAGTACTGAAGGACCCTGAGACTCAGGAGCCGCATAGGGCAGGGCTGACGGAAGCCAAGGCTGTAGGCTCCACCCTGAAACCCCGCTCCATCAGGGAAGCTGTGAAAATGCCGAGACAAAATAGATCACAAATAAAAGAAATGGAGGACAAAAAGCGACTGGATATAGAGTTCAAATCTACGCTTATAAGGTTTTTCAAGAATTTCCTAGAAAGACCTATGAGGATATGAAAAGGGATCAACTAGAATTAATAAGGAATCAACAAGAAATGATAAGGGATCAACAAGAAATAAAGAATACATTGTCTGAAATAAAAAAATACTATATAGAGTCCTAAAAACAGAATGGAAGATCGCAAGAATCAAGTCAAAGATTTGGAACATAAAGAGCCAGAAGACACTCCTCCACAGAAGCTAGAAGGCAAGAGAATCCAGAAAGTTGAAGATAATGTAAGAAACCTCTGGGACAACTTCAAGTGAACCAACATCAGAATTATGGGGGTCTCAGAAGATGAGAGAGAGCAAGATATTGAAAACATACTGAAAGAAATAGTGATAGAAAACTTCCCCCACCTCGGGAAAGAATTAGACTTACAAGTCCAGGAAGCACACAGAACTCCAAACAAAAGGAATCCAAAGAGGACCACACTAAGACACATCATAATTAAAATTCCGAGAGCAAAAGACAAAGAGACAATATTAAAAGCAGCAAGAGCAAAGCAGGTAGTTACCTATAAAGGAGCACCCATACGATTGTCAGCTGATTTCTCAACAGAAACCATGCAGGCCAGATGGGAATGGCAAGAAATATTCAAGGTGATGAATAGTAAGAACCTACAGCCAAAGATAATCTATCCAGCAAAGCTATCACTCAGTATCGAAGGTCAGATAAAGAGCTTCACTAATAAAAAAAAGCTAAAGTAGTTCATCACCACCAAACCAGAATTATATGAATTGCTGAAGGGGGTTCTTTCAGAAGAGAAAGTAAATAAAGATAAAAATTATGAACAACAAATGCATAACTATATACAAGTGAATCTAAAAACCAAGGAAATTAAAAAAAAAAATCTGGCCGAAACCGGTTTGGCTCAGCGGTAGAGTGTCGGTCTGCGGACTGAGGGGTCCTGGGTTCAATTCTGGTCAAGGGCATGTGCATTGGTTGCGGGCACATCCCTGGTGGGGAGTGTGCAGGAGGCGGCTGGTCAATGTTTCTCTCTCATCGATGTTTCTGGCTCTCTATCTCTCTCCCTTCCTGTCTGTAAAACATCAATAAAACATATATTTTTTAAAAAATCTGATGAACACTATTAACTGTTGAATATAGACGTATGGAAGGGGAGCGAACTGACGATTCTTGGGGAAAAGGGGAGAGGGGGATGTGGGAAGAGACTGAACATAAACTGTGCACCTATGGATGAGGACAATGGGGGGTGGGGAAAGGGCAGCGGGTGGGGTGGGAACCTGGTGAAGGAGAGCAATGGGAGGGGGGGAAAGGAACATTTGTAATAATATGAACAATCAAAATTTATTTTAAAAAAATGTTAATCTGATAGTAAATTAGTAGTCAATTTAACTGTAATGAGATTTCTTATGACAGGCCATTTGGATATATACAAACAAAAATTAGATAGCAGCCTTATAGGTTGCTTGTTGTAAACAAGACAAAGGTTCTTACATGAGACTTTATAGCCTGAAAATCCAAAGAATGTTCTTACATGACATTATTCTATAATACCATTATAAAGTTTAATCTTTTGCAACAGCTTATTATACATTTATCCCAAACAAACTTATGAACTAATTCTTTGAACGTTTGTTAGCAACTTAAAAAGGACATGAAAGGATTTAATCCCTTCCACTGTGTGGAAGGTCCCTTGGGAAGGCACTTAAGCATTCTATATTGGCTCTTTTTGCCAAGAGGGGCCCTCTTCTCACAATCCAATTACCCACAGCTGTTGCTTGACTTTTCAGTTTATGCTGAGGTTGAAGCCTCATGGTGTGTGCTGGGCACTCCCTGGAGAAGAAACCTGGATTCCCCAAGACATGTGATCAATGTCAGGGCCCCACCTGAGGGGCTCCCAAGGCAGATGCTGGGCATGGAGGCCATAGGGGCATAGGCTACCTAGGAGACAGAACTGAACCTCACATCACCCTGCTTGGCCCTGGAGGATGGCTGGTTAGCCAATAACGGGTAAGACTCCTCAAGGGAGGGGCAACCTAAGACAGGCACAGTCGCAGGGGGCCATCAGGAGAGAACTTGGGGGTCAACAAGAGGTGGGACACAGATCCTCATCCCCCCCCAACATTCCAGGGGCTTGAACACTTGCCCCTTCTGAGGGAGGTCTCCTGCCCCATGGCTGTTTCGTGCTTCCCATGCCCAGCTCAAATCAGGACCCAGGCATCAAACAGAGACTTGGCCCAGCTCAGATTGAGACCCAGGCAACAGAGACGTGGCTGATATATTTAAATCCAGTCTAACACCAAGAATGCTTAGAACTTTCTCAAGGATGCAAATAATCATTTCCATTAATATTTACAGAGTAAATTAAGATTGTTGTTAAAGTTTTAAATTTGACAGTAAAATAAGTCAAGTTTTCAGATTAATTTAAATTGGTAAATAAAATAAGCGAATATTCAAGAAAATTTAATTAAACAAAAAGCTGTTCCTAAAGTATTAACAAAAAATTCTATTGGTAGTTCATTTCATGGTAAATTGCTTAACATGCAATTAACCCTAAAGCTGTCATATTTTTGTGTAAAAAATTAAAATGTAAAGTTATCAAAACTACATTATAAAAGTTTTCCAAAAGCCTCCTAATAATTAAATAAAAAAGGGGGATAGTAGAAAAATACCATGTAAGGAAAAAATATCATGTAAGTAATTTACATCTAGACAAAAATTTTTACTTTGAAAAATTAATTTTCATTTATAATGTTGGTAACAAGGCACCTATGAAAAATCTTATGGTGTCAGTATAAGCCAAAGGAAAACCATTTGGACAAAAATCAAAAGGGTCTCAAGTCTAATTTGTGGAAAAGATTTCTTTATTAATGTTTGGTCAAGAATATGTTTATATTTCCAGAAAACTCCAAGACCATATGGATTCCTGCAACAACAGATCCCAGAGAGGACCTGATAGAATTGTTCCAGCCACAGAATAAGCAGTGGCCCACAAGAACAGAGGAAAAACAGTTTATAAATAAAGATAGTGAAGACGCCTTGCCATGATAGCAGTCAACACCTGTGCAGTGCTGCAGGTTGCCCAAAACCAAAGGCAAGGGAAGTCTGTATGTACACACTTCTAAGTAGAAATCAAATGTTTAATGTTTAATATTTTTACCAAGACCCCTGACTTGGAGGTCTTGCTTTATTTCTAACACAAAGAATGGTATTAGCTGCCACATTAAAGGAGGTATTATACCTCAGGCATTAACCAATTTTATGAATGGATCCAGTTCTAGAAAGGCTGGATCTACTGCAGTTTGGGGACAAATGTCTTTCAAACCTCTTATATTTCAGTAGAAATACAAGCTCTTATATATACCTTAACAGATTTTACTATAGTAATAGTGTTTTTATGGTAAGTATAAGCAAACATTATTGAAACAGCAACTATGGGGCACACTAATTTAGAGGAACTTTTCATTTAATTTTCAGCCTTTAAAATGTTAGAGAAGGACAATGTCCATGTTTTATTGGAAGCAATGTCCTCCCACCTCTCTGTACCAACTTTAGGGGTAAATCCCCAAGGACTTAAACCTATTCAAATCTGATAAAATGGCCGAAACCGGTTTGGCTCAATGGATGGAGCATTGGCTTGGGGACTGAAGGGTCCCGGGTTCGATTCCGGTCAATGGCATGTACCTTGGTTGAGGGCATATCCCCAGTGGGGGGTGTGCAAGAGGCAGCTGATCGATGACTGTCTCTCATCGATGTTTCTAACTCTCTCTTTCCCTTCCTCTCTGTACAAAATCAATAAAATATATAAATAAATAAATATCTGATAAAATGTATATCACTCAATAGTGGAAAGAACCAATCATACTCTTAAAATAATTTATTAAAACAAAAAGGGGGAGACAGATGTTATGTGTCACCTCCAGAAAGGCTCTGTCATGCATTTTATACTTTAAAATTTTTTTGAATTGTGATGCAGAGGATCGTACATCAGGTGAAAGGCATCAGGCCTCCTATACAATAGCCTCCACCGAGTCAGCTAGGTGGAAGGAAGCATAAACCACACACGAGTTTTATCAGATTCAGTAATAATGTGGGGAAGAGGTTGTATTTTATATCTTTACAGAAGGAGCAATGCAGCCAATTCGGGTGCCAGAGTGTTATGTCCATCATCACAATGGACTCAGAGAAGCTCCTGTGTCCCTTCACTCAAAAGGTCTTAAGTACTGCCCTCATGACAGCAAAGCAGAAGGAGAAGAAAACTGAAAGCTACGCAAGGGAATGTGGTGCCAACATGGAATCATCTGAAGAAGCTAAAGACTGAAGAGGAAGCTACTTCAACCAAGGACCTGCTCATGCTAGCACCTGTTAGCTGCCAATCTTCTGCAAAGTCTTGCACAGCAAGTCCAAGGACTCTGAGTAAATATACACCAGCAGCAAAAAAGACTCTCATTTAATAGCTAAAAATGTCAACATGTCCATAGTTCCGATTTCTCATATTGTTGTTTTGCATTGGCATTGTTTTGTTATTATTTAATAGCTAGAGTTTTGCTCTTGCCATTCAAGTTTTGAAAATGATAACATGTATGTAATTTAATTTTTGCATTGGTATTGTTTGCAACTGTTTTAATTTTAGAGTCCTATTATTAATGTTTAAATTTTATTTTTATTAGTAAAAAAAGGGTGAGATGTAGAGGGCCGCCTGAGAAGGCACAGGGACATTCTTTAAATTGTCAGCTGAGGCACTGGCAGAGTACCTTTGTTCAGGTGTCAGCAGATATGTAAATCCAGTAATGCTAGAGCCTAGTTAAGAATGCAAATAAGCTCCTTTGATCCTATAAGTAAACCTGCAAGGCTTGGAGGGTCCCTCTGCTGCCTCTCCATCAGAGAGTATGGCGCCCACCTAGCAACCAGCTTGATGAATCTATTTCTGTCTCCATTGTCTCTTTCTTCTTTCTCTAATTTCTTAATCCCCAGCTCTTCCTGAGTTGAAAACAACTCAGGAACCTGTTATTTTCCATGATGGCCATGGAAAACAGAGAAACAGCCCACCACAATGTAGCTAGTCAGTTACTGAATTTCCCCAGAACAAGCTGGATATGGGAGGGGAGGATATGAGAGCTGTGCACCAGGCTGGTAGCACATTTTCCAGGAAGATTCCCTCCACATTCCCTAGACTTGGAGGTGGAGACAACTAGAAAAGGCCTCAGCCAATGGAAAAAACAAACAGACCCAATAGGAGACAATAAGACCTGGGGACTGGAGAAACCAAGATGGCGGCATAGATAAACAACTGGTCTGCTGCTTCCCACAATCATTTCAAAATTAAAACTGATACACAGGACATCTGTCACCCAAAACCAAGGGAAGACTGGCCGAAAGAGAAAGGAGCACAAGCCCTGAAAAGCTGAGGAGCCTAGGTATGGAGACACACGAATCTGGCTGGTGGCAGGTGATTGGGCGAGAAGCTTTTTTTCAACCCGAAGGGAAACAAGTTCCCGATCACTTTGAAATCCAATCTTTGGGGTCATGTGGAGAACCCAGACGCCTATGGGGAGAAGCTAGTCTGTCAGCCATCAGGTCCGAAAATGAGGATGACTCTCTTGCAGAGGTGTGTGCAGCAATCATTGTTACTGTGCTGGATTGCAGGGACATGGGGACTTGGAAACGGAAGGGCAAAGAAGGCTGACTGCAGCCATCACTGTTAGCCATGCCCCAGTCTGGTGACGTCCGGAGACACCACCCCACCCTGAAGCCCCACCCTGAGGCCCCACCCACACATTCTACAGACCCACCCAGGCACCACACAGCTGCTTTTGCATATAAATGGCCTGTATGTTGGCAGCTCAATGATATAAACTGCAGCTCAAGCACAGAAGCCCTCCTAGCTGAGACACTGCTGATCGTCACAGGCTTGGAGATCAACACTTCCCAGTGATACCAACAACAAGCAAGGCTTAACAACAAAACTGCACACACAGCCCACAAAGGGCTGCACCAAGACTGTCCACCTCAGGTAACTGGAAAGGCTGTGCTACTGGGCTCTACCAGGACACCTAGCACACAAAACTATTCCATCAAATCAGGGAAGCAGCTAAAATGCAGACAAGAGGCAGGACACAAAAGAATGAAATGGAGGAAAGTAAAAGAATGGACATTGGATTCAAAACCACAGTTATAAGGTTTTTAAAGAATTTCCTAGAAAAGGCTGATAAAATAAATGAAACCTTTGAGGATATGAAAAGGGATCAACTAGAAATAAAGAATACATTGTCTGAAATAAAAAAATATTGTACAGAGTCCTAAAAGAATGGAAGATCGCAAGAAAGAAGTCAAAGATTTGGAACATAAAGAACTAGAGGACACTCCTCTGCAGAAGCAAGAAGAGAAGAGAATCCAGAAAGTTGAAGATAATGTAAGAAACCTCTGGGTCAACTTCAAGCGAACCAACATCAGAATTATGGGGTTCCCAGAAGAAGAGAGAGAGCAAGATACCGAAAGCCTATTGGAAACTTCCCTCACCTGGTTAAAAAAATAGACTTACAAGTCCAGGGAGTGCACAGAACCCCAAACAAAAGGAATCCAAAGAGGACCACACCAAGACACATCATAATTAAAATTCCAAGAGCAAAAGACAAAGAGAGAATATTAAAAGTAGCAAGAGGAAAGCAGGAAGTTACTTATAAAGGAGCACCTATACGATTGTCAGATGATTTCTCAACAGAAACCATGCAGGCCAGACGGGAATGGCAAGAAATATTCAAGGTGATGAATAGCAAGAACCTACAGCCAAAATTACTCTACCCAGCAAAGCTATCACTCAGAATCGAAGGCCAGATAAAGAGCTTCACAAATTAAAGAAAGCTAAAGTAGTTCGTCACCGCCTAACCAGAATTATATGAATTGCTGAAGATGTTATTTAGGAAGAGGAAGAAGATAAAGATAAAAATTATGAAAAACAAATATGTAACTATCAACAAGTGAATCTAAAAACTAAGGGAATTAAAAAAATCTAATGAACAATATTAATTGGTAAATATAATAGAATCAGAGGTATAAAAGGGGAGTGAACTGAGGATTCTCGGGGGCGGGAGGGAATGAGGACTTGGGGGTGTGGGAAGAGACTGAACAAAAACTGCACTTATGGATGAGGATAATGGGGGTTGGGAAAGGGCAGAGGGTAGGGTGGGAACATGGTGGAGAGGAGCAATGCGGGGGAGGGAAAGGAATCTTTGTAATAATCTGAACAATAAAGATTTCTTAAAAAAAAAAAAAAAAAAAAAGACCTAGGGCCCATGGGATAGAATGTAAACTCCATGTACTCAGCAAAGACCTGGAGGAGGGGCTTTCACACAGTGGAATAAGCACTGCCTGAACCAGCTAATTCAGGGGCTGCACCAGCAGACACCCACTCTCCAGGAAGTTTTAAAAGTTCCATTTGCGCCAGACTTCTGTCTCTGAGTCCGTTACTGGAATTCAGACAGGTGAGCCTTCCTCACACGGTCTCCTTACCCACCTTGGGAAAGTGTTTTCTGAGGGAGCTCCTGTGGCCACTGGCCCAGGCTCTGCCCCACCTCCTGCCCATCCCCTTCAGCACCCTCCGGCTGTACCCCCCAGACCTTGAAAACCCAGGCTTGGCTCCTGGGCCCCTGGGCCCCTGTCCTCTGCTCCCTGGGTCATATGGGGATACTCACGAGCTGCCCTGTCCACCAGGTATTGCATTTGGCTGCTCAGAATTCCTGACACCCCTCCACCCCAGCTCACCGCTCCCAGCAGGACCCATGGATAAGACCTGCCATGGGACAAACCTGGGGAGGCCCTCAGGGGGGTGGTCATCTGACAGGTGATAGTTGGGTGAGGGGTGGTCTCCTGGGTACAGAGAGGGACAGCTGGGGTCTTTGACCCACTAACACTCCTGCCCACCTCCCCCCACACATCGGAAGGCACACCTTCCAAGGCCAGGCCCTCACCCTTTGTCCTCACTCTCCCCTTCTAGAAGGAAGAGCTGAGTCCTGCATGCAAATCATTTCCCTGCTGTACCTGGGCCTCCCTTGGCTGAGGACCCTGTTCCCTGAGGCTAAGGCTGCTGCCCTGTTCCGGATCACAAGCCCCCCCACCCCTGTGGACTCCCCCCTCTTGGAGAGGCAGCTCTCCTTCCGGTGCCCCTGCCCCTCACCCTGCTCTCACCTTCAGGAAGAACCAACCGCCCTCCTGCTGCTCTAGTGAATCTAGACTCAGAAACAGCTGGAAGTTTAGTGCCAGAGTTTGGTAGGAAGTGAGGTCAAAGATTCCATAATTCTGAGTCATCTGAAGTGGACTGTAATTGGGTGTGTGTTGAGGGTGTGTGTTTTATGACAGAAAGACTGCTTTTATTTAACAGTTTGCTTTTTATATTTATCTTCTTTGTGAAATGTTTACAGGATCTACTTTTCATCTGTTTGTTAAACTGCTAAGACCTACACATGCAAAATTAAGGTGACTTCTTTTTGCCACTTTAACTATATTTAAGTGTGCGGTCTATGATTCAGTGGCACTAGTTACATTCTGTCAGACCCAGCAAGAGCCCAGCCAGGGCTCGGAGCTCTGCGTTGTTCTGAGTCCCTATAATTCTAAATTCTTCCCGACTATGCCAGGGCAGTTCCAGAACTGTTGGGGTCTTAATCCAAATCCTCCTTTATCCTCCGCTCACTAGTTAGAGATGGTGGGTCTGAGCCCCTCTGCCTAGGGACTGGGCCTTCTAGGACACCAGGGCTTAGACGGAGAAGCCACGAGAGGGTAAGAGCATATTGCAGAAGCCAGTAGCCATATAGCCGTCAGACAAAACAGTTCTTCACAGCAAAGTTCATACAGACACCGGCTGGTTAACATGGACATCTTTCCCACAAAGCAGCATTAGTCTCTGTCCTCCCAGCTGTTATCTGAGCAGCTGTGTGCTGCCTCCTACACTCACTGCCTCACATCGTAGGGATGGGTACCTAAGCTCGCATCCTCAGCAGCTTCTCCTGTCTCCCCTGCCCAGCACACTGGCTGTTCTCTGTAGCCTCACATAGTAACTACTTCTGAGCTTCTCTCCCAGCACACTGGCTGGTTAACATGGTGGCCATATCTGAGCCCTCTATGAGCTCTCAGCTTTACATCGTGGCAGTACCAGCTCTCAGCTCTGTCCGAGCTCTCTAGCCTTTTCCCTTCTGAACCTACTCTTCCTCCCACTAGCTGGTCTGTAACCTGTATATTACTCCAGAGACAAAGGAGGCTAGTTGCCAATGTTATGCCCAGATTTCAAGATCCCCAAGGCCACCAGTGAGCCGAGTCTGATGCAAAAGCAAAGAGCCTTTATTCAAGCTCAAGCCTGGCCTCTCCTCCTCTACCGATGCAGCGGCAGGATGCAAAGAGAGCCCCGAGTTTTGAAAGTACAGCCTTTTTATAGGGCTTAGGGTTGGGTGGTGGCATGATGCTGGGACCACTGAGCTGGCTGATTCCGATTGGTGGGGTGAGGGTCAGGGTTCAGTTATACCAGGTTACTTCCCTCTGCATTTCTATTGGCTGATTTTAGGATGGATTGGGTAACTGACACATTCTGTGTTTTTTCTCAGAAAGGGGTCATGTCGGGAACATAATTACACAAGGTGGAGGACATAGTACAAAACGAGTGACTCCTGCTCTGCTCTTTCAGCCATCAGCGACAGCAATCATTTTTTTGGCTACAGAAGGGCACAGCATGCCGTGAGATCGCTGTGGCCTTGCAGCTGTTTATGGTATCTTGGCCTAGGTGCAGAGTGGCCTTTGATATTTGGTATATTGACAACAAGGCCTCTGTACTTTAATCAGCCTTGACTATGAGGCGTCTCTGGCGTGGTTCCCATGCATTCAGTGTTGTTCAACCATCACCACTATCTATTTCCAAAACTTTTCCACCACCCCAAACAGAAACTCTAATGTACAATCATTCTCCACCTCCCCCCGCCCCCCACATCACCACCAGCCACAGAACTACAAGATAATAAATCTGTGTTCTCATCTTAAGCCACTAAGTGTGTGCTAATTTGTTATGGCAGCAATAGGTAATTAATCTAAACTCATCCATCCATCCATCCATCCATCCATTCATTTATAGGGCACCTGCCTTGGAAACCAAATGGACACAAATCCCTGCTCTCCTGGAAAGTGAGATGGTGCCTCTGTAATGCAATGGTGATGGGGGGGGGGGGAGGGCAGGGAGGGAGAAGTAACAAGTGGTGAGGAAAGACAGGTGTTGTGGGGTCGAACCCTGGAGTCAAAATAAGACCACTGGAGGCTGCTAATTGATTTTTTTAAAAAAAACATATTTTATTCATTTTATACAGAGAGAAAGGGAGAGAGATAGAGAGTTAGAAACATCGATGAGAGAGAGTCATCGATCAGCTGCCTCCTGCACACCCCCTACTGGGAATATGCCTGCAACCAAGGTACATGCCTTTGACTGGAATCGAACCTGGGACCCTTCAGTCCCCAAGCCGACGCTCTATCCACTGAGCCAAACTGGTCCCGGCTGCTAATTGATTTTTAAAAAGCAGGCAAGGATTTATTGTACTGGCCAGGATGGCCGCAAGAGCACCACACGCAGGTGGCCACATTCACGACTGTACTGTTCCAGGTGCAGGCAGTCCTTTGAAAGGTCCAGCCCACAAAAAATTTTCCTTTGCTCTGAATTCTAAACTCTACAGGCTGGGAACATTCCAAGGTCCAGCAGTACTTGGCTGGGAGCCGCCCAGCCACATCCTGTTGACGTCGGAATGTGGACCTATCTTGCGATAGCAGATAGTACAGAAGCAGTCCTGAGCGGCTAATCTCTAAAGCTTATCTACAGTTTCTATTCCTGAAGCTATTGAGTCCCTGGGAATCCACCTCCTGTGGTCCTGGTCCACAGGCACAGGAAAACTGCCTTTGCCTTCAGGTCTCCATCTGGAAGCTGAAGCAACTACCCTATTGTTTAACCAAGTAAGCGAGTGCCGAAGCCAGAATAGCAGGGTTAAAATTCAAACAACAGCTTTTACCTAAGTATGGTTGCTACCATACTTCAACAGGGAAGGGGCCAGGCAGTGCTCGATCTCTGCTGATTCTTTATTTTATGCTAAGGCAGGTCCAGAATCTCATTACACCTTCCTCATGGCCCAGGAGGCAGCTGTGTTGTGATTCCCATCATATAGGCAGTCCCAAAGAGGTTAAAGAATTTGCCCAAAGCCACACAATAAGTTGCAGAACTGGGATTTGAACTGGCTCTACAATGCTTCCCTGACAGCTGCCAGGCACCTTCCTGCTTGTTTCTGCCCAGCCTGGCTAATGAACGGCCAGGTTCCACCATGGAGCTCTCTCTTTTCTTTCTTTCTTTCTTTCTTTCTTTCTTTCTTTCTTTCTTTTTAAAAAAATAAATCTCTATTGTTCATATTATTACAAATGTTCCTCATTTCTTCCCCCCTCCACCAGGTTCCCACACCATCCTCTGCCCCCTCCCCAATCCCCATTGTCCTCATCCATAGGTGCACAATTTATGTTCAGTCTCTTCCCGCACCCCCCACTACCCTTTTCCCCGAGAATCGTCAGTCCACTCCCCTTCCATACCTCTGATTCTATTATATTCAACAGTTAATATTGTTCATCAGATTTTTTAATTCCTTCTGTTTTTAGATTCACTTGTTGATAGTTGTGTATTTGTTGCTCATAATTTTCATCTTTATTTTCTTCCTCTTCCTAAAGAACTCCCTTCAGCAATTCATATAATTCTGGTTTGGCAGTGATGAACTCCTTTAGCTTTTTCTTTTATTAGTGAAACTCTTTATCTGGCCTTTGATTCTGAGTGATAGCTTTGCTGGGTAGAGTAATTTTGGCTGTAGGTTCTTGCTATTCACCACCTTGAATATTTCTTGCCATTCCCATCTGGCCTGCATGGTTTCTGTGGAGAAATCAGCTGACAATCATATTGGTACTCACCATGGGGCTCTTTTGACTATGGTCCCAAACCTATGTTTCTGCAGATTCCTCCATCATCTTCGGGTGCCCAGCAGCCCTGGAATTGCCAGGGCTGGTAATTTACTGTGGATTTGCCTTTGGGGAGTGAAGTAAAGAAGGCCTTTGGGGAGCTGGCAAGCCTGTGCCCAAGCGGCCGTGGAGTGGACGATGAGAGGTAGAAGACCCAGGCAGGTGCCTAAGCCGTGTGCTTATCTAGGAGAGATTTTCCCCAGGCCCAGGCTCAGTCTTTGCTTTGGCAGCACAGACCCCTCAGCTTCCTCGGAGTCCCTCCCAGAGGACTGTGGTCTGTGACATAGCATCAACGAAGCAATAATGATGGAAAGATAAGTTCAAGGAGACACAGCCACAGAACCAGCTGGATGCTCCATCTCTGTCCCCCCAGGCAAGCACAGCCTGGTCCCCTCAGGCCTGGGTTTCTTCCTGCCCGCAATCCAGCCTCTGCCTCCACCCCCTGTCTCCTCCCTGTGTTCCTTTTGGGGTACAGACTCCACCCTGCATCCCTTGCCTTGAACTTGGAGTTGCAATTATCGAGTGTTCTATAAAACCCCATCGCACAGCTGTTGTGGCCAAGCCTGGAGGTGATGTGGCAGCCCTGTGTCCAGTATTTTGGACCTTGAGTACCCCATGTGCTCAGGCCTGACCTGGGCACTTGGTGGACAGCAGCAGGCCAGGGGAAGGGATTCCAGACATCTAGATGCTGGTTCAGTGTGGGCTGTTATGACTGGGACGGGGCAGGAAGGGACACGTCTTGCTTAAGAGAGGCAGAATGTGGGAAGGGGAAGTGGCCAGGTGATACGAGAAGAGAACTCTGACTCCAATCCCTACAACCACTGTCCCAGAAAGCCAGGCCAGTCTCTGCAGCAATTGGCCCTGCCAGTCAGAACTCTGCCGGTGACACAGCTTCTTTACTTTTGGCCTCTGCTTCCAACTCAGGATCAACAGAGAAGTCCCAGTGTGCTCCTTAGCTAACCACAGAGGAGGCGGGCCGCTTCTAGTCAGCCTCCACGCAGGGTGGGTCCAAGGCCAGCCCTTTTTTCACGGGAAAGCTCTCCCACTGCTCTGGATGCAGATGGCATGGCTGAGTCCCTTGCTATCGGGCCCACCTGGGCAGGGAGACAGGACCGTGGAGAGTGCTTGCCTACCTGGGGCTGGAGGTTGCCCTGCTTGGCAGGTGCAGCGTGGAGACTCCTGAATCACCTGTGTCTGCATCTGGAGTGTCGGTTTTTATCCTGATGCCAGTGTGTAAGAGTGTGTGTGTGTGTGTGTGTGTGTACCACTGGACTGTTTTACGAACTGAAAATTCTTAAGAGGCAGAGATGGCAGAGAAGAGGACAGAGAAGAGGACGCTGGGCGGAGGTAACGGTGGCCTTGTCCATGGTGGAGGTCCCACGCTCCCTTTCAGGTCAAGGGCACCAGGAAGGGGAAGGCTTAGGAGCACCATCTAATGAACATGCCAGTGGCTGGCTTTCCAGGCTGAGGGGGCCGGCAGTATGGGAACCCCATGACGTGATGAGAAATGTCTGATTGGTCCTGCCTGTGGTTCCTAACACAGAGCTCCTGAAGCCCCTGTGATGTCCGAGTGATAGGGGGACCAGGATACACTTTTGTTCTAATATTCGCTCTTTGGCTCCAGATCCTGACACAGTTTCTAAACCCCTTGGAATTTCTTGGGCGACAGGAATGTCTTGTGTTCTCATGTGGTAACACTGGATGGGGGCTGGTCGCCTGACAGAGTAAGGCTTGATTAGATCTTGGAACTTTTGCCCAGCCAACATGGCTCAGTGGTTGAACCTATGAACCAGGAAGTCACAATTCAATTCCCTGTAGGAGGTGTGCAGGAGGCAGCTGATCGAGGACTCATGCTCATCACGGATGTTCCTATGTCTTGTCTCTGAAATCAATAAAATGTATATAATATATATAATATATATGTATATACATATATATAATATATATATATATATATATATAGAGAGAGAGAGAGAGAGAGAGAGAGAGAGAGAGAGAGAACTTGGAAATTTCAACTCCATCCTTCTGGGTTGATGGTAACTATGGGTTGAAGTTGCCATTAAAATCCTTGAGCTACAGGATCTGGAGAGCATTCAGATTGGTGAACATGTGGAGGTTCTGGGGAGAGCATGGAAGCTCATGTAACTTCCCCCATAACTTGTCCTTTACATCTCTTTCACTATTATTATTATTATTATTGTTATTAGATTTAGTTCCGTTTATTTCCCTTTCAGGTATCAGACAAAGTAAAAAAAAGACTGGACAGATGGAGAGAGGGATGCAGCCAGCCAGGTTAGGGGTGGGATGGGAGTGGGGGAGGGGCCCTGCTCACATCACATCCACA
Source organism: Nyctalus aviator (assembly GCA_036971965.1). Lineage (NCBI taxonomy): Eukaryota > Metazoa > Chordata > Mammalia > Chiroptera > Vespertilionidae > Nyctalus > Nyctalus aviator. Next base: position 11,587,365 of record CM072926.1, on the reverse strand, counting down.
AAGAACTCAGTGGGGTTTCCCATGACCATGCGGAAGGACCGTCTGCTGGCAGCCAGTTCGGGGGGCACCGAGGCCAGGTCGCGGCCTTGGGGGGCTCCTGGGGGTCCCATGGCCGCAGGCGGCGGGGGCATCATCAGCATGGGGGGCGCCGTAGAGAGGGGGCACCCCGGGGGAGCCGTAGCTCGGGTGCGTGTGGCGGCTGCGCAGGCTGCTGGCCAGCAGTGGTGGCTGCGGTGGCTGTGCTCGCTGGCGGCGGGCCCGAGCGCTCCCGGGGCCCCGCAGGCTGCTGCTGCGGGTTGTGTGGTCCGACTCGCTGCCGCTGCCACCTGACTTGGAGTCTCCGGCCTTCGGGTCTTTCTCCTTCCGCCGGTCGCTGCCGCTGCGGTTGGAGCCACTGCTCCGGCTGCCTGCACTGAGCTGGCTGCTGGCACTGCCCCCGCCGTAGCTGTACCCCAGCTCCGGGAAGCCTGGGTGCGGGTTGTAGGGGTGCGGGGGCGGCGGGTACGGATAGGGGAACGCCGTGGGCCAAGGGGCGGCCCCCGGGGGCGGCGAAGGGGCCAGTGTGTCCTGGTCGGAGGCGCCGCTGGAGCCTCGTGGTCGTGGAGGGACAGGTTGGCCATGTTGCCGCAGAGGTCGCCGAAGATGTAGTAGCACTGCTCGGAGAAGGTGACCTTGTTGACAGCGTGGCGGATGAAGCCAGCTTTCAGCAGGTTGCTTGCATACTTGCGGGCCTCTCGCCGGTCAGTGAAGCCTTCCACGTTGTGGTACATCCAGTCCACCGCATCCGAGCCGATGAAAGTGTTGGGGATGGTGATCTTGAGCCACATGCGGTCTCGGACCTCCAGCCCGGATTCAGGGGAGGCCATGGCTTTCACAATGGCAGCCATGTCGTCGTGGGTGGACAGGTGAAAGTCATCTAGGCGCTCTGTGTCCGGGATGGAGCTGGTGATGGAGGAACTGGTGGAGGTGATGGTGCTCAGGGAGGGGCTCATGCTGTAGGCAGGGAAGGTGCCAATCATGGCTGCAGTTGGGGAGACCCAGGCCGCAGGGTCAGTGGGCCAGATGGGCTCGCTCCTGGGCAATGTGAAGCAGCCACATGGACTTGGACTTGGGTCCCAGCACTTGGCTACAGTCAGGGTGATGGGCCCTGGTTTGTGCAGTATCCCGGGAGATTGTGCAATCTCCCGCAGTACCCGGACTGCGTCGTCATTACTCATGTTCTCAAAGTTGATCTCGTTTACCTGTAACAGCATATCTCCGGACTCGATGTGACCATCAGCAGCCTCGGCCCCACCCTTCATGATGGAGCCAAGGTAGATGCCTCCGTCACCGCGCTCCTTGCTTTGGCCCACAATGGAGATGCCCAAGAAGTTATATTTTTCCATGTTGAGAGTGACCGTGATGGTATTGAATGGCATAGTGGAGTCCGTGATGCTGCTGAAGGATGAGGACCGCTCAATCCAGGAAACCTGCTTCCGCCACCGCCGCTTGTGTCTTCTCATCAGGCGTGAGGCACTGCTCTGCGCTGTGGAGCTGCTGAACCTGCTGGTGGAGTCATCCTCCTCGGAATCAAAGAAGCTGCTGGTCTCCAACTCGCTGCTCATGAGGGTGGTCGAGCTGTCATAACCCCCGGGCTCTCGCCGCCGCTCCCCTTTTGCAGTTGCGTTTAGCCGGGTTGTGTGCTCTGGGCCGTCCCTCCTGCGAGGCCGCTCCCGCTGGGCAGACACCAAGGAGTCTGTCTCTGTGTCGTTGTCCAGGTTCTCCTGGCTGCCCCCACCAGCATGAGGGTGGAAGAATGGCGGCCGGGAGTCCCCAGTGCCTCCTGTGCTCTCCATGGGAGGCGGCAGCTCCGATGGGTTATCGGCATAGAAGGGAGTTGGCTCTGGGTGCGTATTATGCTTTTAAAAAAAAATATATATATATATATATATTTCATTGAGTATTTACAGAGAGGAAGAGAGAGGGATAGAAAGCTAGAAACATCGATGAGAGAGAAACATCAATCAACTGCCTCTTGCACACTCCTACTGGGGATGTGCCCGCAACCAAGGTACATGCCAGTGACCGGAATTGAACCTGGGACCTTTCAGTCCGCAGACCGACGCTCTATCCATTGAGCCAAACCGGTTTCGGCCTGTCTTACTTCTTATCCAACCATCCAGGTCCCTGGCTTCCACTGCTCCTTTCCACCCTTTCTCTTTTCCCTTGGATAACAGCCCATTCTAACATTCCTTCCCACTTTCACTGCAGCAAAATCTCAACCACCCATATGCCACCCCTTTTTGGTAGTTCCATGGCGACTACCCTCTCGGCTTGGAGTGTGGAGCTGGAAAAGGTACTTCATGCCCTTTAGTCCACCTCTTCTCCTTACACCTATCAGCTTGTCTCCGTGATCAGGGATTTTTTGTCCTCTGTGGGGAAAACACATACATCTGTCTCCCCATGAGCTGGACAGGGACCTGTACTCACATCTCTCACCCAATGTAGATGTAGCCCCCAATAATCAGTCTTTACCTGTCCCCATGACCCACCGTATCTGACACAAAAGAAGAGTCCGGATCACCCCTCTTCTCCTAACCCTCAGCATTACAGCAGGGTTATGAGCCACAGGGAGCTTAACCACTGCTCCACCTATTTTGCAATCCTGTCTCAGGGTCTGCAAGAAACACGTGGATGCCCAGCAAGGGGCAAAACTGGGAAAACAAGAACCTCACCCCCCGGGTAATCTATTCTTGCCTTTCATATCACTAGTGAGGCAACTGAAACCCCTATTCTTTCCCCTCTTCAAAAATAACATCTAAGCCTCAGTTGTCTTTCAGCTCCAGGCCCAGAAAAGCAGCACAACCAGACAGGTGACGCTGTGGCAGCCTCAGGACAAGCTTTTACCTCCCAAGTCACTCAACAGGATCGCTCTGGGGACGTCACCAACCAGTCTCTTGGGGAAATCATGCTGCTGCGACCCTCATCCAGCCCCCTACCAACAAAGCCCGCTCTCCTGTGAATCTCTGCCCCCATGACCTCAGCAGCTGAATTCACAGTGTGTCCTGGAGGACTGGTCCTGGTGGAGACCGAGATCTGCTTCCCCAGAAGACTTACCTTCATGGCTAGTGGATCTTGCCTGGCAAGGGACCCTCCAATTCTCTACTACAGAAGAAGCTTGGGTTTTCAAATTCCTTTTTATATGTCTTGTCTCCTCACCATAGTCCTCCTACAAGCAACTAACAATGAATACACCAAGGTAGGTTCCTGATCTTTTTCAGGTAAAACGGGCCTGGGATGATGAGAGTCATCAATTCTCCTCTCTGGATTGGCAAACCCTCCAGGGTCGCTCTCTGTTTTGATGCCTGTGCGGCCATGGTCCCGGGGTGGTCTAGCTGCAGTGGGTGGCATCGGAGCTATACCACCAACCACAAATATCTATGTATGAAATACCACCAGAAAGGGGACCGTGACAACATAGGGGAGTTTTACTGTCCATATTGGCCGTGCTCCCACTACCACTCTGGTTCTTTAGGTAGCCCGCTAGTGAACCTCAAAATCCACTCCCCGACTGTGAGTACCAGAGTGCCTAACTCTGTGCCTTATATGGACCATACACTAAGCCACCAATCAGCGCCCGCTGAGTACCCATAACACTATCCCTTCCCTTTCCTCCCCTCAAAAGGAGTGCTCACCTCTGCACAGGTTGCTGCTCTCCCCTTGCGAGACAGCCTGGCAGGTTTCTCCTCTAATAAAGCCTGTGTCACCTGGTTTTCAGTCTCCAACTGATCTTTCCGAATGCACCCCAACCAGGGATGGAACTCACCACCTAGGGATGTGCCCTGACTTTATTTGAGCCCTCAGCCTTTTGATGCGAGGGGCGACACTCCAACCAACTGAGCCACCCACCCAGGGCCTGTGTCATATCTTTTATAATAAACTAATGATCTACCCAAACCGGTTTGGCTCAGTGGATAGAGCGGTCTGCGGACTGAAAGGTCCAGGTTGGATTCCAGTCAAGGATATGTACCTTGGTTGCAGGTACATCCCCAGTAGAGGGTGTGCAGGAGGCAGCGGGTCCATGTTTCTCTCTCATCGATGTTTCTAGCTCTCTATCCCTATCCCTTCCTCTCTGTAAAAAATCAATGAAATATATTAAACACACACACACACACACACACACACACACACACAAACACCAAACAAACCCAAAAACTAATGATCTAATAAGTGAACCATTTACCTGGGTTCTGTGAGCCCTTCTAGGAAATTATTGAGCCCAATGAGAAGATGCGGGAATCCCTGGAAAGAAATTTGTGGGTAACCTGGCACCCATTATCTGGGGTAGGCTTTTGAAGTTGGAGGAAATTGGTGGGACTGAACCCCTAACCTGTGGGGTCTTCAATAGCTCCTGTTGGTGTCAGAATTGAGTTAAATCAGAGGAAACAAAGTCAGTGTTCCAGAGAACTGGAAACAGGTTGGTGGGGGAAATGGCACACAGCTGGGATGTGGCTGTGAGTGCTGTAGAGGAGAAACAGAATTGGCTTTCCCTTTCCGGGCCCTGAGGAGGCCCCAGAAGAGCCAGTGGCCCTGGGTCTGAAAGATGAATCAGGTCAGGCAGCCTGGGGAAGGGCCAGGTGGGGGTTGCTGGGGTGTGGGGAGGCCCCAGGGCTGTGTCTCAAAGGAATCCTGGGATAAAAAGTCTAATGTAAGAGTCAGGCACACAGTATGCACTTAATTTTTATTTTGCTCAAAAGTTGAATTTGTTCATAATGAAAATATAAACTGTGTATAGCATGTTGGTTCACACAATCCCCAGGAAGGTGGAGCCTTCTCCTTCTGGCCAGGGGATTGGAAAGGATTCCTGTCAATACATTTTCTGTTTCTTGATTTCTTGGGCCTGCAAAAGAAGGCAGACATGTCAGACAGGGCCCGGAGCTGACAATGGGAGGCGGGTCTGGGCAGTCAGTGTGAGGGGCAGCCAGACCTCCAGGCCAATGCAGGGCCCCACTGCCTTCTCAGACCTGAACTGTGCCTCCATCAAACCACCCCCAACTTTCCCTCTTACACATATGCAGCCCCCATCCCCAGTCCCAGCCAGCCCCAGACCAAGCTTGCTCTGACCTTACTCCAGCAGTAGACGCCAACTCCTGTGACTGCTACTGCCACCAAGCCCACGGATAGCACAAGCGCACAGGTCCCTGTTGCCCCTACCAGACATTTCATAGCGCCACCTCCCTATATGGAGGAAGAAAGGGGAAGGGTGACCTGTGAGCCCAGGCTCACCCTGCAGGATAGAGACAGTGAGGGGACGGTGGGCTCAGGGCCCCGGCTGACAGGATGGGTGGAACCAGAGGGAAGAATGGCCCCATCCACGAGCTGAGCGGGAGATACTGGCTCTGCTCCCACCTCTGCAGTGAGCAACTGGTGGCCTCAGGATGGCCCTTGGCCCTCTGGGGCCTGCCACCTCATAGGTCATGGGGATGGCACTCTCCAACCCCTGGGCTGGAGGGAGAAAGCAAGTGGCCAGTGGAACTGCTCACAGGGTGAGCCGGGCTCACTGCAGAGGGTCCTTCAGGCTCTGGAGGAGGTGGCCCTTCTGACACCCCAGCAGGGGATGGAGGCTGAGGGGTCCCTGTGTAACCGGATAATCAGTGAGTCCCTGCTGCTGTCACCCCTTGAGCCAATGAAGCAGAGACAGGATGGAATCATTGTGAGCATTAATTCCAATACTGCTGGCAGTGTCAGCGAGCAGCAGGTAATCCACAAACATCTGCTGTGTGCCCCACCATAAACCAGCTGCTTATATTGGGTAGAAGGACAAAGATTACATGGGGAAGTAGGCAAGGGCATGCCAAGGGGGCAGTTTGCAGGTAACACAGGCTGGAGATTTGCCAAGGCCTGTGGTATGCACAGGCTGGGGGTCCTCAAAGGCCTGGGGAAATGGGAAGGGCTCAGGTTCTGGTTTCTACCACCAGGTTGTTAATCTTCCCATGACAATAGGCAGCTCCCTGGTGGGGAGGATGGGCTGCATTTCCAGGTGAGCTCCCAGCCATGTACCTTCTTTCATCAGAACAAAACAATCACGGTTATCAGAACATGGTTAAAATTTCTTACAATTTCAGTTGGTCCCCAATATTCTATTTCTGCCCTGTCACCTGACAACTCCTGGCCTGTAGCTTGAGATGCCACCCGCCTCCCCATGTGTCCTGGGGCCTTAGCCCAGGGGGAAGCCCTGGGCCCCCTTATAGGCCCTTAGTTGTCCTGGGTGCACCCTGTCCATGGGGGAAATGGCCAGAGTCTTGTGTTTGGCCCATTAACTGGTCGCTGGGCATGGCCAGGTCTAGCTGAATCTCACCAAAGCCAGTAAGAATGCTTTTTCCGACATCTTCTCAGGGAATCAGAGTTCACACCTGTGTGGAGAACATCACAAGTCACCTTCCCACACACTCTAATTCCCCTAGGGCCTCTGGGCTCTGCTCCTGCAAGGCAGAAGCCAGGTCCCAACCTCACAGGGACCCTGCCTACAGGGGTCACCTGGACAACAGGAGACCTGAGGGTTAATTGCCCTGGAGCGGGCCCACTCTCTGGGCGAGGGGGGATAGGGCTCTGTCTGTGGAGTCCCAGGGCCTGAATTTGCCTTTGGCTCAGGAGTCTCCTCTGCAGGCCTGGGGGGAAGCTCACCTCCCCACTCCCCCGTTTTGGCTCTGAGCTCCCCAATTGGCTGGGCCTTCCCGTTGTGAGAGACATGGCTCTAAGATTCACCTTCATAGAAAGGAAACAGCATATGGCCAGATCAAGCAGGATGTGGGAGGGGAGGTGGGGAGAGGATATGAGAGCTGTGCTCCTGGCTTGCAGCAAATTGTCCAGGAAGATTCCCTAGACAAAGGGAGGTGGAGACAACTACAAAAGGCCTCAGCCAATGGCAAAACCAAACAGACCCACTAGGAGACCATAAGACCTGGGGCCCTATGGGACAGAATGCAAACTCCATGCACTCAGCAAAGACCTGGAGGAGGGATTTCACACAATGGGATAAGCACTGCCTGTGCCAGCTAATTCAGGGGCTGCACCAGAAACACCCGCTCTCCAGAAAGTTTTAAAAGTCCCATTTTCGCCAGACTTCTGTCTCTGAGTCCGTTACTGGAATTCAGACAGGGGAGCCTTCCTCACACGGTCTCCTTACCCACCTTGGGAAAGTGTTTTCTGAGGGAGCTCATGTGGCCACCGGCCCAGGCTCTGCCCCACCTCCTGCCCATCCCCTTCAGCACCCTCCGGCTGTACCCCCCAGACCTTGAAAACCCAGGCTTGGCTCCTGGGTCCCTGGGCCCCTGTCCTCTGCTCCCTGGGTCATATGGGGATACTCACGAGCTGCCCTGTGCAGCAGGTATTGCATTTGGCTGCTCAGAATTCCTGACACCCCTCCACCCCAGCTCACCGCTCCCAGCAGGACCCATGGATAAGAGCCTGCCATGGGACAAACCTGGGGAGGCCCTGAGGGGGGTGGTCATCTGACAGGTGATAGTGGGGTGAGGGGTGGTTCCCTGGTTACAGAGAGGGACAGCTGGGGTCCTTGACCCACTGACACTCCCTGCCCACCTCCCCCCACACATCGGAAGGCACACCTTCCAAGGCCAGGCCCTCACCCTTTGTCCTCACTCTCCCCTTCTAGAAGGAAGAGCTGAGTCCTGCATGCAAATCATTTCCCTGCTGTACCTGGGCCTCCCTTGGCTGAGGACCCTGTTCCCTGAGGCTAAGGCTGCCGCCCTGTTCCGGATCACAAGCCCCCCACCCCCATGGACTCCCCTCTTGCAGAGGCAGCTCTCCTTCCCGGTGCCCCTGCCCCTCACCCTGCTCTCACCTTCAGGAAGAACCAACCGCTCTCCTGCTGCTCTGGCTGCTTTAACCCAGAAGCCGACTTGGGAGTTTCCTTCCAACTCTGCCCCGCTGTTTATCCAGTGGTTTCCCTGAAATCATGTGACCTTTTTCCTGAGGTTATTATGTGCCATTTTAGTTTGTTTCCCTTTCACTTTCCCTGCCGAAAAAGCAATCAACACATAGCCTTTTGGGAGTCAACTAAGCACAACTGAGGGTGAGGGACAGAGGAAGAAAATTGATTCCTGGGCAGGCTTTCCGCATGGCTGGTAGAGGAGAAATACACTGAGTGGCCAGAATATTATGATCTCTGAACGCATAATAATCTGGCCACTCAGTGTATATCATATATAATAATCCTATATAATAAAAGGCTAATAAGCAAATTGTCCCCTCAACCAAGAGTTCAACCAGCAGGCAGGTCAGCCAACCACCCATGTCTCCTTCCCCTGGCCAGGCTGGCTGGACCCTCCCTCCCCCATGCACAAATTCATGCACTGGGCCTCTAATGTATGTGTATATATTCTATATTAATAAAAATGTAAATGTTCATTTGTTCAAAATCTTAAATCTCTGAAAGTTCTTCACCGATTGCTTTGAAATTTTGACACAAAGTTGCATTTGAATACGCAGGTGTTTTTACATACTTTATACCTACTATTGTATAGATGTAACACCTGTGACAGGTAAAAAACAAACAAACAAAAAAAACAGCGCCATCTATTGGACATAAAAGCAACACAGGCTATACTAAATATTTTAGGATTCCGCCAAAACCAGTTTGGCTCAATGGATAGAGTGTCGGTCTGCAGACTGAAAGGTCCCTGGTTTGATTCCGGTCAAGGGCATGTACATTGGTTGCTGAGCAAGAGGCAGCTGGTCGATGTTTCTCTCTCATCGACGTTTTTAGCTCTCTGTCTTTCTCCCTTCCTCTCTGTAAAATATCAATAAAATATATTAAAAATAAATAAATAAATCATTTTAGAAAAAAAATATTTTAGGATTCCATTTCAAAGTTTCTGATTTATGATACATTTAACATTTCCGAATTTCCAATTTTACGATACCATTTCAATGTTGATAATGATTCAAGTTTTGTGCTTAGAAATCGCTAACAAAGTTCTCAATCAATTGAGAATGCCATCACCGACTCCATCTGCTGCTGCTTCATTCGATGGAGAATTGCGTAGTGAACAAAATTACAACACGGGTGACCTTTTGTCATATGTGCAATCAAATATTCCTAAACTAACACTTGAACAAAAAGGCATCTATGATCAAATAATGCAAAATGTCAATAATGGGGTTGGAGAAATCTTCTTCTTAGATGTGCCAGGAGGAACTGGTAAAACATTCCTAATTAGATTGATTCTGGCAGCAATTGGATCCCAAAATGACATAGCCTTAGCTCTTGTGTCATCGGGAATAACTGCGACATCGCTACCAGAACTGCTCATTCCGCTTTGTAATTGCCATTGAACATGCAATTCATTGAAACTCCCACGTGCAACATTTCCAAAGCATCCAGCATGGCAAAACTATTGCAGAAATGCAAACTTATTGTTTGGAAAGAATGCATAGTGGCGCACAAAAAATCCCTCGAGGCTCTTGATCGATCATTGCAAGATTTGCGTGGAAACATCAGACCATTTGGGAACGCATTAATATTGCTTGCAGGAGATTTCAGGCAAACATTACCTGAAATCCTCGATGGACACCAGCAGACGAAATAAATGCTTGCCTGAAATACTCTACTTTGTGGCGACACGTAAAGAAGTTAAAATGAATGACAAATATGCAGGTTCAGCTGCAAAACGATTGATCAGTTGAGATATTCTCACATCAATTGCTGAAAATTGGGAACGGAAAGGTGCCGGTTGACCTGACCTCAGGACCAATTTCAATGCCTCATAACTTCTGCAATTTAGTGATGTTGGAAGATGAATTGGTTGAAAAAGTATTTCCCAATATTCAAACCAATTATAAGAATCACAATTGGCTGAGTGAACGAGCTATTCTTCTGGCCAAGAACAAAGACATCTACGAACTTAACAATATTCTTCAGTCTAACATTCAAAGCGAGACAGTCACATACAAGTCTGTCGATACTGTTGTGGAAGCGGATGAAGGGGTTAATTATCCAACAAAATTTTTGAATTCACTCGATCTGCCAGGGATGCCACCGCATGTACTGCAATTGAAAATCCGCGTGCCAGCTATCATGTTGCAAAATATCAACCAGCCAAAGCTTTGCAATGGCAAGAGGCTCACAGTACAAAAATTAATGAGCAACTGGGTAGAAGTAACAATATTGACAGGATCTTTCAAAGGAGACAAAGTCCTCATTCCTCGCATTCCTATGATTCCAACAGATATGCCATTTCAATGTAAGAGATGGCAATTCCCAATTCGATTGGCGTTTGCAATCACAAAGCTCAGGGCCAATCTTTACAGGTGTGCGGTTAAGATCTAGACACAGATCGCTTCTCAAATGGACAATTATATGTTGAATGTTCTAGAGTCAGCGAACAGGACAACCTCTATATCTGCTCAGTCAATAGAATAACAAAAAATATTGTATACCCATAAGCACTGTGAAATCAAACATATTAGGAACATGTGCTTTCGCTTTTCTTTCTTTTCCATTTAACCGGACTGAGCCACAGCAACGCGTGGCTGGATATATATATAGTGGCAAGATTATTATGAGTTCAGACATCATAATAATCTGGCCACTCAGTGTATAGTTGAAGCCCCAGGCAGGAGGGGCAGTGCCAGGAGGGGTGGGAGTGAGGCCAAAGATTCCATAATTCTGAGTTATTTGAAGAGGACCCCGAGCCTGTTATGGAAACAGGGCTTCAGGTCCAGTCCCAGCCCCAGTCTGCAGCCCATCCCATACTCAGAATCCCCGGAGCCAACATTTTGGCAAAGGCCCTTCCTCTGGAAGCTCAGTGTTAGAAATGCTCTCAACGATGTCACAGCAATGAGGCAAACACTCAAGTGTGTATCGGCAAGGCCAATTTACCCCTGCGCAGAAGGGTGCTGTGGCCAGCTGGAAGTCAAGGGCAAAGCACAAGGAAAGGGAAATCCAATCGGTCATTAATTTCCTGACCCAGGGTCGGCCCTGCCTTCACTTTGAACTCTGACTTGATCGCTCAGGGCTCAGAGCTCAGCTTCCCATTATTCTGAGACTGGCTAATTCAGAGGAAGTAGAAGGGGAAGTCAGAGCCCAAGATGGTGGCCTCCAGGGGAGCTGCCAGTCATGAGGACCAAAATACTGGCGTCAAGTCACTGGAGCCCAAAACGGTTCTTTGACAGAAAAGATTTCTTGTTTATTCTCACATCAGCCAGAAGCCTTCAGTCCTGGGAGACTTTCTGGAGGAGGTAACACTGGGCCTGGGAGGGCGATGACCAAGGAGCATCTTGGGAAGGCCTGCAGGAGGCGCCTGAGGCCTCCTGGGGAAAGTCTTGCAGGGGAGGACCCTCAGGGAGGGCCGCTGACTCAGACAAAATAACAAGGAAGCCCACCACCCACCACCCACCACCCACGGCCCAGCACCCACCATCCTGTGTCTCTGCATCTGCCTACCTGGTAACCGTGCTGAGCAACAGCCTGCCTGACATGTGTGCCTTGAGAACCATGTGGAAACAGAGTTCCTGTTTTAATGCCTGTTTATTTCAGTTCATTGATATAATCATAATATTCTATCGATGGGCATTTAGTTTTTTTCTACTTCTTTTAATATTATGAATTTTTGCCGTTAAAAGACACACAAAACAAACAAACAAAAAACAATGGAACCTGTAAAGAATATTTGTGAGTTTATTTGAGCCAAACTGTCGACATATGCCGGGAAGCAGAACCTCAGGGAATTCAGATAAGGCTCTGGAGAATGGCGGGTTACACCTGTATTTATACATTGCTGTCAAAGGAAAGGGACACGGGTGGGTTACATGAAATTCATTGGTGATAGATTAAGGAGGTGGGAGAAAGCAATGCGGGGGAGAGGGAGTTGGGGATTGAGGGGGACCCCCTGGGATTTGGCATAAGGTAAAATGATACACAGGTACTTAGGTGGGTGCAGGGACAATGAACATGATAACAATGAAGGAGTTTGTGGTGTCTGTCCTGGAGCATTAGGTTGTACCCCAAGGGGTCCAGAAAAGGGGAAGTGAACAGTTACCCAGACATTTGAAGGATATGTTATTATAGACGCAAAAAGGTAGGCTCAGATAAGGGAAGGTTGACCTTGTCAGTGAAGATACCGGCCTAGGATGTAACTGCCCACCATAACTGCTTTTAGTGAAAGTTTAATTTCAGACCATCCTGTGTGGTTGCTTTAGGTCTCTGAGTTTGGAAGTCTGCCACGCAGGCCTTCCCTGAGCTGGTCAGGTCAGCAGGTGGCCCCTTCCCCCACAAATGTGTCTGCTGGACTTTTGAAACTCCAAAGTCAAATCAAACTGGGCAGCATGCAAAGGTGGCTTCCTGGGTTTTGTCAAAGAATGAAGTCACAGACAAAAGGTGGTGTAGGAAGAGGAGGAAATTCATTGAGAAACAAGCACAGACTCCTAGCCGGGGCCGAGGACAGAATCCCACTAAGTCCCTTTCCTAAGGCTGATAGAGGCTGCAGTTCCTTGTGGCCTGACATCCCCTCTGATTGGTCACTGTGGCCGCTTCAGAGCCCAAACCTCAGGTAGGTTCCCTCTTCTTCTCCTTTTGGTTTTTCTATTCCCTGGGCCCTCCTCCTCCTCCTCCTCCTCTGAATGAGTGGCTTCCCCTTTAATCTGGAATGTGCACCTCCTGGCAGCCCCCTCATTCTGTGAATGTGTACCTGGGGCAGCTCCCAGCTTTGCAGCCTGTGGTTCTCCCCATGGAACCCCTAATTCCCAAAACTTCCCGGACCTGCTGTTTTACCCCCAAAACTCCTTTCACCTTTAGCCTGCATGCTGCTCTGTGGCCCCTCCAGGGACAGCTCCCACTGTGCCTCTGGGGGCCTCTGCAGTGCAGGGCTGAAGGGTCTGGCCAGTGAGGGGAATGCCACTTCCTATTTTATCATTTTTAAGTGATGGGATTTTGACTGATTGGTTTCTTACTTTTCAGCAGACCCCCAGCTCCCAAGTTTCTTAATATATAAAGAGCCAGGGGCCGTCACAACGGAAACAAGACACAATAGGCTGTGTGGGGAAACCAGGCCTGCAGAGGGTTATTGTGGGATGACCAAACAACTGAACAGCCGGCCATGTGGGGCAACCAGGCCAACAGCAGGGGAAGTTGGAGACAACCAGGCTGGCAGGGCAGTTAGTGAGGGACCACCAAACTATAAGGTTCTCCCTCCTCCAAACTGGTGTGCGGAGTTATGACTTTACTGACATCTGTCACAGAGACATCCCCAAGACATTGAATCACCAATCAGCGCGTGCCGAAGTGTCCTGGAGCCCACCCCTTCCTGTTCTGCCCTGGGTCCAACCCTCTCCTGTTCCTCTCCTGAAAAGGACCCCCAGACCAGCGCACGTGCTGCTGGTCCTCCATGTCCAGGCCTCAGCCTGCCTGGATCCCTCTCTCCTCCCCACTCCTTCAATTCTGATTACTCAACCTCCGCAATGAGACCACCCATTACTGGGGAATAAACTTTACTTTAAAATGTCTTGGTGGTCAGTTTCCTGCGCCTCCAACCTTACATCTTGGTGCCAAAACCCGAGACTTTCTTGCTGGCACAGGCTAATCAGAAACTCAGGTTTGAACTCAAGCAGTTAGAGGCCTGTTCCCTCCTCCCCCTGCCTTTTCTAAATGTCTTCAATAGCATACAGTAATTGTGGGGGTGGAGGGGTGGAGGGGGAGGAAAGGAGTTCTAAAGTTAACTGTTTACAAGAACTTTTACAGGACCCACTCACCTGGACAATCCTGCCCCAGGGATTCAGAGACAGTCATCTGTTTGGCCAGGCCTTACCTAGAGACCTCCCACAATGCTTGTTAGAACCCAGTGCTACACGTCTCAGAGGCATACAGCTGGCCTCCACTGGTAACATTTTCCCGCCATTGGGGTCCTCACCCAGCCCCTAGGGCCAGTCTTCACCCCCATAGCTGACCTGTACTGACAGCTTGATCCCACAGTTTGGGGACTGCAGCCCTGCCTCTGGGATCTGGCTGCAGCTGCTGTTCTCATCAAGGAAACCCAAAAGATCTGCCTCCAGCAACCCCCTTTTTTAAATTATTTTATTTTACTGATTGTTTACAGAGAGGAAGAGAGAGGGATAGAGAGTTAGATACAACGATGAGAGAGAAACATCGGTCTGCTGCCTTCTGCACCCCCCACCCCCCTACTGGGGATGTGCCCGCAACCAAGGTACATGCCCTTGACCGGAATCGAACCTGGGACCTGTCAGTCCCCAGGCCGATGCTCTATTCACTGAGCCAAACCGGTTTCGGCCTACAGCAACCCTTACAGGTGTTCCCCATCAGAGTCCAGAGGATCTTCTGTCACACAGATCCTGATCTCTCCTTGCCCCCTCTCACATGCAGGAACTCCATCTCCTGTTCCTCCAGAGTCCTGACGGCTCCCTAAACCAGTCCCCAGCTCTGAACCCAGCCACTGCGAGAGGCAGTCAGGAGTGCCTCTCTTCCTGCTCCACGTGTGCAGCTGCCTCACCCCAGGCAGCTGCTCCAGGAACACACTGACAGGTTTCTGCCCAGGACAGAACCAGCTGACCAAGCCTCACGAGGACCACCCCTCCAGCCTGGGGACTCCGTTCTCCTTAATAATTTACATCCCAAGGCCCCAGAACAGCATGACTTCTACAAATGTGAGGTGTTGGGACCCACTAAGGTCCGCCTTGGTTGCCCTCCCTCTCCCCTTACCCCTACAGGCCCTGGGCAACCTACACTTACCCCCACCTCTTATGTGTGGAGGTTCAAGGTCCGTGAAACCTATGACCAGGACAGCACACACGTCACCCGGCAGGTAGGATCTCAGGACTGCCCTCTGGTCAGATGCCAGGGGGAGATCCTGATTGCTGTCAACCTCCGTGTCCAACAGTGGCCGACCATATGCCTGCTCTGCTTATGACCAGTGGAACCCAGATAAGTGTAATCAAGAAGTCAACACCTATAGGGGTTCTCGTTGGTCAGGTTGTGTCATCCATGATGCCTACAATGAGGTCAGGTCTGGCCTCTTTTTTTGGATCTGTTTTTTTCCCCCCTAGCTCCCTGCCTCATCAAACTCATCGCTCCTGGATCACTGAAATGTTTCCAGTGACTGCAAACCAGCTCTTGCTCCATCCCTACACCCGGCTGCCCTTCAACCTGCCTCTGCCTGACCCTGGCCTTTAACATTCCCCACCCTCTTCGCCCCCTGGTCAGCAGGAAGTACTCACAACGATTTCAGCGCCCCCTATCACCAAAAGGCTGGGGAGGCAGAGGGGAAGCCCAGAGCCGATGCAAGCATCTGCAAGTTGGATGGTGACAAAGCAACTGAACCCCTGCCCAGACTCTCAATTTATTAAATATAACCAAAGAGTCTGGAATATAAGGTTCTCCTTCCTCCCAACTGGTGGGCGGAGTTATGACATTACTGGCACCCCAAGACATTGAACCACCATTCAGTGCGTGCCAAAGTGTCCTGGAGCCCACCCCTTCCTGTTCCCCCCTGGGTCCAACCCTCTCCTGTTCCCCCCTTGAAAAGACCCCCATACCAGCCACGTGTTGCTTTTCCTCCATGTCCATCTGGAGGCAGCCCGGCTGGGTCCCTCTCCCCTCCCCACTCCTTCAATTCTGATTTCTCTGCCTCCGCAATGAGTCCCGCTCATTACTGGGGAATAAACTTTACTTCAACATGTCTTGGTGGTCAGTTTCCTGTGCCTCAAACCTTACACAAACGACTGAACAGCAGGCTGTGTTGGGTGCACAAGCTGGCATGGGGCCAGTTGGGGATGACCAGGCTAGCAGAGGGGTAGTTGGGGGTGACCACACCAGAGGGGTTGGAGGTGACCAGGCCATGGAGGTGGGCAGTTGGGAGCAACCTGGCCAAAAGGCAGAGGCGGTTAGGGGTGATCAGGCTGGCACTGAGGGCAGTTAGGGACAATGAGGCAGGCAGGCAGGCAGGCAGGGAAGCAGGCAGGTGAGCAGTTTTAGGAGCCAGCGGACCTGAATTGTGAGAGGGATGTCTGACTCCCAGTTTAGCAAATTATTGAACCCAAGGAGAAGTTGCGGGAATCCCTGGAAAGAAATTTGTGGGTAACCTGGCATCCCTTATCTGGGACTGGCTTTTGAAGTTGGGGCAGATTGGTGGGACTGGACCCCTCACCTGTGGGGTCTTCAATAGCTCCTGTTGGTGTCAGAACTGAGTTAAATCCGAGGAAACAAAGTCGGTGTCCCAGAGAACTGGAAACAGGTTGGTGGGGGAAATGGCACACAGCTGGGATGTGGCTGTGAGTGCTGTAGGGGAGAAACAGAATTGGCTTTCCCTTTCAGGGCCCTGAGGAGGCCCCAGAAGAACCAGTGGCCCTGGGTCTGAAAGATGAATCAGGTCAGGCAGCCTGGGGAAGGGCCAGGTGGGAGCTGCTGGGGTGTGCAGAAGGTGCTGGGTCTCAAAGGACCCAGAATCCTGGGATAAAGAGTCTGGTTCTGGAAGAATGAGGCACACAGTATACACTCAATAAATGTGTATTTAATTCATTTTTATTTTGCTCCGAAGTTGACTTTGTTCATAATGAAAATATAAACTGTGTATAGCATATGTTGCTTCACACATTCCCCGAGAAGGTGGAGCCTTCTTCTTCTGGCCAGGGGCTTGGAAAGGATTCCTGCCAATGCATTCTCTGGGTCTTGTTTTCCCAGGGCCTGCAAAAGAAGGCGGGAATGTCAGACAATGGGAGGAGGGTCTGGGCAGTCAGTGTGAGGGGCGGCCAGACCTCCAGGCCAATGCAGGGCCCCACTACCTTCTCAGATCTGAACTGTGTCTCCTTCAAACCACCCCCAGCCCTCCTTCTTACTCGTGGGCAGCCCCCATCCCCATCCCTAGTCAGCCCCAGACCTCCCCAGATGCTAATCCCAGGCTTGCTCTTACCTTATTTCAGCATACTATGCAGAGTGTGCATAGGAGTACAAAGCCAACGGCTAGCACAATGCCAACAACCCCTTTTCCCATGACATTCAGAGTTAAAGAATGTGAACTCTTTTCCTATATGGAGGAAGAAAGAGGCAGGTCATCCACAGAAATCTGCTCGCACCCCACCACAAACCAGCTGCTTATATTGGGTAGAAGGACAAAGATTACATGGGGAAGTAGGCAAGGGTATGCCAAGGGGGCAGTTTGCAGCTAACACAGGCTGGAGATTTGCCAAGGCGTGTGGTATGCACAGGCTGGGGGTCTTCAAAGGGCTGTGATATGCAAAGGGCTGGAGGCTCTGGTTGCCATGACAATAGGCAGCTCCCTGTAGTGAGCAACTGGTGGCCTCAGAGTGCCCCTTGGCACTTGGCCCTCTGGGTCCTGCCACCTCATAGGTCATGGGGGGATGAGTTGCATTTGCAGGTGACTCCCAGCCAGGCTAGAAGGTGCCTTCTTTAATCAGAACAAAACAATAATGGTAACAGAGCATGATTAATATTTCTTACAGCCCTAGCTGGTTTGGCTCAGCGGATAGAGTGTTGGACTGTAGACTGAAAGGTCCCAGGTTCAATTCTGGTCAAGGGCACATGCCCGGGTTGTGGGCTCGATGCCCACGGTGGGGCATGTAGGAGGCAGCTGATCAATGATTCTCTCTCATCGTTGATGTTTCGATCTCTCTCTCCCTCTCCAGTACTCTCTGAAATCAATAAAAATATTTTTAAAAAAGAAAAGGAAAATAAATTGGGCTCTAACTTAGTAGAAATTAAGTTCGTTCTGCAAGCCTAAGCTTTGCAAAAACATCTTCCCCTTGAGAACATCCTACATGAACTTCTGAGACTACAACTCTTGCACAGCCCTGATACATGGGTCAACAGAAGCCCCTGGCAGCCAAGCCCAGACACAGTGTCACCCGAAGCCACCTGCAGCTCTCCCTGAGCACATAAAAAGCCTACTCCCTCCGCCACTCACTGCTGACTTCTTTCTCACACAGCCTCTCTGCACCCAGATGCCTTGAATAAATATAATTTTGACTACACTGAGCCTTGAGTCTAAGGTGACCAGATGCCCTGCTTTTGGCAAGACAGTCCCGATTTTTAACAATTTGATTCAGGACGTCTGATCACCTTACTTGAGTCGGTTCTGTGCGACCCTGGCCCAACTCGGAACCTTTTTGCCCCATCACCTGAGAACTCCTGGCCTGTAGCTTGAGATGACCCTCCCCATGTGTCCTGGGGCCTTAGCCCAGCGGGGAGCACTGGGCCCCCTTATAGGCCCTTAGTTGTCCTGGGTGCACCCTGTCCATCGGGGAAATGACCAGAGTCCTGTGTTTAGCCCATTAACTGGTGGCTGGGCATGGCCAGGCCTGGCTGAATCTCACCAATGTGAGCTGGAACTCGGGACTTTCGTTTTCAGTCATCTTCTCAAAAAATCAGAGCTCACACCTGTGGGGAGAACACCACCAGTCACCTTCCCACACACTCCAATTCCCCAGGGCCCCTGGGATCTGCTCCTGCAAGGCAGAAGCCAGGTCCCAACCTCACAGGGACCCTGCCTACAGGGGTCACCTGGACAACAAGAGACCTGAGGGTTAATTGCCCTGGAGTGGACCCACTCTCTGGGCATGGGGGATAGGGCTTTGTCTGTGGAGTCCCAGGGACTGGCTTTGCCTTGGGCTCAGGAGTCTCCTCTGCAGGCCTGGGGGAAGAGCTCACCTACCCTCTTCCCATTGTCTTTGGGCTCCCCAGCCGGGATGGAGCATTCCCTTATAGGAGACATGGCTCTATGGTACCTCTTCATAGACAAGAAACAGTGTATGGCCAGAGCAAACAGCATGTGTGTGGAAGGGGAAAGGAGGAAAGGATATGAGAGCTGTGCTCCTGGCTGGTAGCACAATCTCCAGGAAGATTCCCTAGACAAAGGGAGGTGGAGACAACTAGGGAAAAAAAAAACCAGACCCACTAGGAGACCATAAGACCTGGGGCCCTATGGGACAGAATGCAAACTCCATGTACTCAGCAAAGACCTGGAGGAGGGATTTCACACAATAGGATAAGCACTGCCTGTGCCAGCTAATTCAGGGGCTGCACCAGCAGACACCTGCTCTCCAGAAAGTTTTAAAAGTCCCATTTTCGCGAGACTTCTGTCTCTGAGTCCGTTATTGGAATTCAGACAGGTGAGCCTTCCTCACACGGTCTCCTTACCCACCTTGGGAAAGTGTTTTCTGAGGGAGCTCCCGTGGCCACCGGCCCAGGCTCTGCCCCACCTCCTGCCCATCCCCTTCAGCACCCTCCGGCTGTACCCCCCAGACCTTGAAAACCCAGGCTTGGCTCCTGGGCCCCTGTCCTCTGCTCCCTGGGTCATATGGGGATACTCACCAGCTGCCCTGTGCACCAGGTATTGCATTTGGCTGCTCAGAATTCCTGACACCCCTCCACCCCAGCTCACCGCTCCCAGCAGGACCCATGGATAAGAGCCTGCCATGGGACAAACCTGGGGAGGACCTGATGGGGGTGGTCATCTGACAGGTGATAGTGGGGTGAGGGGAGCCCCCTGGTTACAGAGAGGGACAGCTGGGGTCCTTGACCCACTGACACTCCTGCCCACCTCCCCCCACACATCGGAAGGCACACCTTCCAAGGCCAGGCCCTCACCCTTTGTCCTCACTCTCCCCTTCTAGAAGGAAGAGCTGAGTTCTGCATGCAAATCATTTCCCTGCTGTACCTGGGCCTCCCTTGGCTGAGGACCCTGTTCCCTGAGGCTAAGGCTGCTGCCCTGTTCCGGATCACGAGCCCTCCCACCCCCGTGGGCTCCCCCCTCTTGGAGAGACAGCTCTCCTTCCGGTGCCCCTGCCCCTCACCCTGCTCTCACCTTCAGGAAGAACCAACCGCTCTCCTGCTGCTCTGGCTGGTCTGACTCAGAAGCAGACTTGGGAGTTTCCTTCCAGCTCTGCCCTGCTGTGTACCCAGTGGTTTCACTGAAATCATGTGACTTTTTTTCTGAGGTTACTGTTTCATTTTAGTTTGTTTCACTTTCACTTTCCCTGCCTAAAAAGCAATCAACACATAGCCTTTTGGAAGTCAACTAAGCACAACTGAGGGTGAGGGACAGAGGGAGGAAATTGATTCCTGGGCAGGCTTTCCGCATGGCTGGTAGAGGAGAAATACACTGAGTGGCCAGAATATTATGATCTCTGAATGCATAATAATCTGGCCACTCAGTGTATATCATATATAATAACCCTATATAATAAAAGTTTAATAAGCAAATTCTCCCCTCAACCAGGAGTTCAACCAGCAGGCAGGTCTCCTTCCCCTAGCCAGGCTGGCCGGACCGCCCCCCCCTATGCACAAATTCATGCACTGGGCCTCTAAGGTGTGTGTATATCTCCTATATTATTAAAAATGTAAATGTTCCTTTGTTCAAAATCTTAAATCTCTGAAAGTTCTTCACCGATTGCTTTGAAATTTTGACACAACATTGCATTAGAATACGCAAGTGTTTTTATATAACTTATCCCTACTATTGTATAGATGTCACACCTGTTACAGGTAAAAACATGCTTTAAAAAGAACAAAAACCAGCACCATCTATTGGACATAAAAGCAACACAGGGTATACTAAATATTTTTGGATTCCATTTCAATGTTTCCAATTTATGATCCATTTACCATTTCTGAATTTCCAATTTTACGATACCATTTCAATGTTGATAATGATTCAAGATTTGTGCTTAGAAATCGCTAACAAAGTTCTCAATCAATTGAGAATGCCATCACCGACTCCATCTGCTGCTGCTTCGTTCGATGGAGAATTGCGTAGTGAACGAAATTACAACCTTTTGTCATATGTGCAATCAAATATTCCTAAACTAACACTTGAACAAAAAGGCATTTACGATCAAATAATGCAAAATGTCAATAATGGGGTTGGAGAAATCTTCTTCTTAGATGTGCCAGGAGGAACTGGTAAAACATTCCTAATTAGATTGATTCTGGCAGCAATTGGATCCCAAAATAACATAGCCTTAGCTCTTGTGTCATCGGGAATAACTGCGACATCGCTACCAGAACTGCTCATTCCGCTTTGTAATTGCCATTGAACATGCAATTCATTGAAACTCCCACGTGCAACATTTCCAAAGCATCCAGCATGGCAAAAGTATTGCAGAAATGCAAACTTATTGTTTGGAAAGAATGCATAGTGGCGCACAAAAAATCCCTCGAGGCTCTTGATCGAGCATTGCAAGATTTGCGTGGAAACATCAGACCATTTGGGAACGCATTAATATTG
Organism: Nyctalus aviator; assembly: GCA_036971965.1. Taxonomy (NCBI): domain Eukaryota; kingdom Metazoa; phylum Chordata; class Mammalia; order Chiroptera; family Vespertilionidae; genus Nyctalus; species Nyctalus aviator. The sequence goes on along the minus strand of CM072926.1, from coordinate 11,566,117 downwards.
CTTGCAGGAGATTTCAGGCAAACATTACCTGTAATTCCTCGAAGGACACCAGCAGACGAAATAAATGCTTGCCTGAAATACTCTACTTTGTGGCGACACGTAAAGAAGTTAAAATGAATGACAAATATGCAGGTTCAGCTGCAAAACGATTGATCAGCTGAGATATTCTCACATCAATTGCTGGAAATTGGGAACGGAAAGGTGCCGGTTGACCTGACCTCAGGACCAATTTCATTGCCTCATAACTTCTGCAATTTAGTGATGTTGGAAGATGAGTTGGTTGAAAAAGTATTTCCCAATATTCAAACCAATTATAAGAATCACGATGGGCTGAGTGAATGAGCTATTCTTGTGGCCAAGAACAAAGACGTCTGTGAACTTAAAAATATTCTTCAGTCTAACATTCAAAGCAAGGCAGTCACATACAAGTCTGTCGAAACTGTTGTGGAAGCGGATGAAGGGGTTAATTATCCAACAGAATTTTTGAATTCACTCGATCTGCCAGGGATGCGACCGCATGTACTGCAATTGAAAATCCACGTGCCAGTTATCATGTTGTGAAATATCAACCAGCCAAAGCTTTGCAACGGCAAGAGGCTCACAGTACAAAAATAATGAGCAACTGGGTAGAAACAACAATATTGACAGGACCTTTCGAAGGTGAAGAAGTCCTCATTCCTCGCATTCCTATGATTCCAACAGATATGCCATTTCCATGTAAGAGATGGCAATTCCCAATTCGATTGGCGTTTGCAATCACAAAGCTCAGGGCCAATCTTTAGAATTGTGCGGTTTAGATCTAGACACAGATCGCTTCTCAAATGGACAATTATATGTTGAGTGTTCTAGAGTCGGCGAACAGGACAACCTCTATATCTGCTCAGTCAATAGAATAACAAAAAATATTGTATACCCACAAGCACTGTGAAATCAAACATATTAGGAACATGTGCTTTCGCTTTTCTTTCTTTTCCATTTAACCAGACTGAGCCACAGCAACGCATGGCTGGATATATATATATATTTAGTGGCAAGATTATTATGAGTTCAGAGATCATGATAATCTGGCCACTCGGTGTATAGTTGAAGCCCCAGGCAGGAGGGGCAGTGCCAGGAGGGGTGGGAGTGAGGCCAAAGATTCCATAATTCTGAGTCATTTGAAGAGGACCCCGAGCCTGTTATGGAAACAGGGCTTCAGGTCCAGTCCCAGCCCCAGTCTGCAGCCCATCCTGTACTCAGAATCCCCGGAGCCAACATTTTTAAAAAAATATATATTTTATTGATTTTGTACAGAGAGGAAGTGAGAGAGATAGAGAGTTAGAAACATCGATGAGAGAGAGTCATCGATCAGCTGCCTCTTGCACACCCCCTACTGGGGATATGCCCGCAACCAAGGTACATGCCCTTGACCGGAATCGAACCTGGGGCCCTTCAGTCCCCAAGCCGACGCTCTATCCATTGAGCCAAACCCGTCTCGGCTCAGAGCCAACATTTTGGCAAAGGCCCTTCCTCTGGAAGCTCAGTGTTAGAAATGCTCTCAACGATGTCGCAGCAATGAGGCAAACACTCAAGCGTGTATTGACAAGGCCAATTTACCCCTGCGCAGAAGTGTGCTCTGGCCAGCTGGAAGTCAAGGGCAAAGCACAAGGAAAGGGAAATCCAATCGGTCATTAATTTCCTGACCCAGGGTTGGCCCTGCCCTCACTTTGAACTCTGACTTGATCGCTCAGGGCTCAGAGCTCGGCTTCCCATTATTCTGAGACTGGCTAATTCAGAGGAAGTAGAAGGGGAAGTCAGAGCCCAAGATGGTGGCTTCCAGGGGAGCTGCCAGTCATGAGGACCAAAATACTGGCATCAAGTCACTGGAGCCCAAATGGCGGCTGCCAAAACTGTTCTTTGACAGAAAAGATTACTTGTTTATTCTCACATCAGCCAGAAGCCTTCAGTCCTGGGAGACTTTCTGGAGGAGGTAACATTGGGCCTGGGAGGACGATGACCAAGGGGCATCTTGGGAAGGCCAGCAGGAGGCGCCTGAGGCCTCCTGGGGAAAGTCTTGCAGGGGAGGACCCTCAGGGAGGGCCGCTGACACAGACAAAATAACAAGGAAGCCCACCACCTGCCACCTACCCACCCACCACCCACGGCCCAGCACCCACCATCCTGTGTCTCTGCATCTGCCTACCTGGTAACCGTGCTGAGCAACAGCCTGCCTGACATGTGTGCCTTGAGAACCATGTGGATACAGAGTTCCTGTTTTAATGCCTGTTTATTTCAGTTCATTGATATAATCATAATATTCTATCGATGGGCATTTAGTATTTTTCTACTTCTTTTAATATTATGAATTTGTGCCGTTAAAAGACACACAAAACAAACAAACAAAAAATAATGGAACCTGTAAAGAATGTTTGTGAGTTTATTTGAGCCAAACTGTCGACTTATGCCGGGAAGCAGAACCTCAGCGAATTCAGATAAGGCTCTGGAGAATGGCGGGTTACACCTGTATGTATACATTGCTGTGAAAGGAAAGGGACACGGGTGGGTTACATGAAATTCATTGGTGATAGATTAAGGAGGTGGGAGAAAGCAATACAGGGGAGAGGGAGTTGGGGATTGAGGGGAACCCCCTGGGATTGGGCATAAGGTAAAATGATACACAGGTACTTAGGTGGGTGCAGGGACAATGAACATGATAACAATGAAGGAGTTTGTGGTGTCTGTCCTGGAGCATTAGGTTGTACCCCAAGGGGTCCAGAAAAGGGGAAGTGAACAGTTACCCAGACATTTGAAGGATATGTTATTATAGATGCAAAAAGGTAGGCTCAGATAAGGGAAGGTTGACCTTGTCAGTGAAGATACCGGCCTAGGATGTAACTGCCCACCATAACAGCTTTTAGTGAAAGTTTAATTTCAGACCACCCTGTGTGGTTGCTTTAGGTCTCTGAGTTTGCAAGTCTGCCACGCAGGCCTTCCCTGAGCTGGTCAGGTCAGCAGGTGGCCCCTTCCCCCACAAATGTGTCTGCTGGATCTTTGAAACTCCAAAGTCAAATCAAACTGGGCAGCATGCAAAGGTGGCTTCCTGGGTTCTTGTCAAAGAATGAAGCCACAGACAAAAGGTGGTGTAGGAAGAGGAGGAAATTCATTGAGAAACAAGCACAGACTCCCAGCTGGGGCAGAGGACAGAATCCCACTAAGTCCCTTTCCTAAGGGTGATAGAGGCTGCAGTTCCTTGTGGCCTGACATCCCCTCTGATTGGTCACTGTGGCCGCTTCAGAGCCCAAACCTCAGGTAGGTTCCCTCTTCTTCTCCCTTTGGTTTTTCTATTCCCTGGGCCCTCCTCCTCCTCCTCCTCTGAATGAGTGGCTTCCCCTTTAATCTGGAATGTGCACCTCCTGGCAGCTCCCTCATTCTGTGAATGTGTACCTGGGGCAGCTCCCAGCTTTGCAGCCTGTGGTTCTCCCCATGGAACCATAATTCCCAAAACTTCCCAGACCTGCTGTTTTACCCCCAAAACTCCTTTCACCTTTAGCCTGCATGCTGCTCTGTGGCCCCTCCGGGGACAGCTCCCACTGTGCCTCTGGGGGCCTCTGCAGTGCAGGGCTGAAGGGTCTGGCCAGTGAGGGGAATGCCACTTCCTATTTTATCATTTTTAAGTGATGGGATTTTGACTGATTGGTTTCTTACTTTTCAGGAGACCCCCAGCTGCCAAGTTTCTTAATATATAAAGAGCCAGAGGCCGTCACAACGGAAATAAGACATAATAGGCTGTGTGGGGAAACCATGCCTGCAGAGGGTTAGTGTGGGATGACCAAACAACTGAACAGCAGGCCCTGTGTGGCAACCAGGCCGACAGAAGGGGAAGTTGGAGACAACCAGGCTGGCAGGGCAGTTAGTGAGGGACCACCATAGTATAAGGTTCTCCCTCCTCCATACTGGTGCGCGGAGTTATGACTTTACTGACATCTGTCACAGAGACATCCCCAAGACATTGAATCACCAATCAGCGCGTGCCGAAGTGTCCTGGAGCCCACCCCTTCCTGTTCTGCCCTGGGTCCAACCCTCTCCTGTTCCTCTCCTGAAAAGGACCCCCAGACCAGCGCACGTGCTGCTGGTCCTCCATGTCCAGGCCTCAGCCTGCCTGGATCCCTCTCTCCTCCCCACTCCTTCAATTCTGATTTCTCAACCTCCGCAATGAGTCCCACTCATTGCTGGGGAATAAACTTTACTTTAAAATGTCTTGGTGGTCAGTTTCCTGCGCCTCAACCTTACATCTTGTTGCCAAAACCCGAGACTTTCTTGCTGGCACAGGCTAATCAGAAACTCAGGTTTGAACTCAAGCAGTTAGAGGCCTGTTCCCTCCTCCCCCTGTCTTTTCTAAATGTCTTCAATAGCATACAGTAATTGTGGGGGTGGAGGGGTGGAGGGGGAGGAAAGGAGTTCTAAAGTTAACTGTTTACAAGAACTTTTACAGGACCCACTCACCTGGACAATCCTGCCCCAGGGATTCAGAGACAGTCATCTGTTTGGCCAGGCCTTACTAGAGACCTCCCACAATGCTTGTTAGAAGTGCTACAGTCTCAGAGGCATACAGCTGGCCTCCACTGGTAACATTTTCCCGCCATTGGGGTCCTCACCCAGCCCCTAGGGCCAGTCTTCACCTCCATAGCTGACCTGCACTGACAGCTTGATCCCACAGTTTGGGGACTGCAGTCCTGCCTCTGGGATCTGGCTGCAGCTGCTGTTCTCATCAAGGAAACCCAAAAGATCTGCCTCCAGCAACCCCCTTTTTTAAATTATTTTATTTTACTGATTGTTTACAGAGAGGAAGAGAGAGGGATAGAGAGTTAGATACAACGATGAGAGAGAAACATCGGTCTGCTGCCTTCTGCACCCCCCACCCCCCTACTGGGGATGTGCCCGCAACCAAGGTACATGCCCTTGACCGGAATCGAACCTGGGACCTGTCAGTCCCCAGGCCGATGCTCAATTCACTGAGCCAAACCGGTTTCGGCCTACAGCAACCCTTACAGGTGTTCCCCATCAGAGTCCAGAGGATCTTCTGTCACACAGATCCTGATCTCTCCTTGCCCCCTCTCACATGCAGGAACTCCATCTCCTGTTCCTCCAGAGTCCTGACGGCTCCCTAAACCAGTCCCCAGCTCTGAACCCAGCCACTGCGAGAGGCAGTCAGGAGTGCCTCTCTTCCTGCTGCACGTGTGCAGCTGCCTCACCCCAGGCAGCTGCTCCGGGAACACACTGACAGGTTTCTGCCCAGGACAGAACCAGCTGACCAAGCCTCACGAGGACCACCCCTCCAGCCTGGGGACTCCGTTCTCCTTAATAATTTACATCCCAAGGCCCCAGAACAGCATGACTTCTACAAATGTGAGGTGTTGGGACCCACTAAGGTCCGCCTTGGTTGCCCTCCCTCTCCCCTTACCCCTACAGGCCCTGGGCAACCTACACTTACCCCCACCTCTTATGTGTGGAGGTTCAAGGTCCGTGAAACCTATGACCAGGACAGCACACATGTCACCCGGCAGGTAGGATCTCAGGACTGCCCTCTGGTCAGATGCCAGGGGGAGATCCTGATTGCTGTCAACCTCCGTGTCCAACAGTGGCCGACCATATGCCTGCTCTGCTTATGACCAGTGGAACCCAGACAAGTGTAATCAAGAAGTCAACACCTATAGGGGTTCTCGTTGGTCAGGTTGTGTCATCCATGATGCCTACAATGAGGTCAGATCTGGCCTCTTTTTTTGGATCTGTTTTTTTCCCCCCTAGCTCCCTGCCTCATCAAACTCATTGCTCCTGGATCACTGAAATGTCTCCAGTGACTGCAAACCAGCTCTTGCTCCATCCCTACACCCGGCTGCCCTTCAACCTGCCTCTGCCTGACCCTGGCCTTTAACATTCCCCACCCTCTTTGCCCCCTGGTCAGCAGGAAGTACTCAGAACGATTTCAGCACCCCCTATCACCAAAAGGCTGGGGAGGTAGAGGGGAAGCCCAGAGCCGATGCAAGCATCTGCAAGTTGGAAGGTGACAAAGCACCTGAACCCCTGCCCAGACTCTCAATTTATTAAATATAACCAAAGAGTCTGGAATATAAGGTTCTCCTTCCTCCCAACTGGTGGGCGGAGTTATGACATTACTGGCATCTGTCACAGAGACAGCCCCAAGACATTGAACCACCAATCAGTGCGTGCCAAAGTGTCCTGGAGCCCACCCCTTCCTGTTCCCCCCTGGGTCCAACCCTCTCCTGTTCCCCCCTTGAAAAGACCCCCATACCAGCCACGTGTTGCTTTTCCTCCATGTCCATCTGGAGGCAGCCCGGCTGGGTCCCTCTCCCCTCCCCACTCCTTCAATTCTGATTTCTCTGCCTCCGCAATGAGTCCCGCTCATTACTGGGGAATAAACTTTACTTCAACATGTCTTGGTGGTCAGTTTCCTGTGCCTCAAACCTTACACAAACGACTGAACAGCAGGCTGTGTTGGGTGCACAAGATGGCATGGGGCCAGTTGGGGATGACCAGGCTAGCAGAGGGGTAGTTGGGGGTGACCACATCAGAGCGGTTGGAGGTGACCAGGCCATGGAGGTGGGCAGTTGGGAGCGACCTGGCCAAAAGGCAGAGGCGGTTAGGGGTGATCAGGCTGGCACTGAGGGCAGTTAGGGACAATGAGGCAGGCAGGCAGGCAGGCAGGGAAGCAGGCAGGTGAGCAGTTTAGGAGCCAGCGGACCTGAATTGTGAGAGGGATGTCTGACTCCCAGTTTAGCAAATTATTGAACCCAAGGAGAAGTTGCGGGAATCCCTGGAAAGAAATTTGTGGGTAACCTGGCATCCCTTATCTGGGACTGGCTTTTGAAGTTGGGGCAGATTGGTGGGACTGAACCCCTCACCTGTGGGGTCTTCAATAGCTCCTGTTGGTGTCAGAACTGAGTTAAATCAGAGGAAACAAAGTCGGTGTCCCAGAGAACTGGAAACAGGTTGGTGGGGGAAATGGCAACAGCTGGGATGTGGCTGTGAGTGCTGTAGGGGAGAAACAGAATTGGCTTTCCCTTTCCGGGCCCTGAGGAGGCCCCAGAAGAACCAGTGGCCCTGGGTCTGAAAGATGAATCAGGTCAGGCAGCCTGGGGAAGGGCCAGGTGGGAGTTGCTGGGGTGTGCGGAAGGTGCTGGGTCTCAAAGGACCCAGAATCCTGGGATAAAGAGTCTGGTTCTGGAAGAATCAGGCACACAGTATACACTCAATCAATGTGTATTTAATTCATTTTTATTTTGCTCCGAAGTTGACTTTGTTCATAATGAAAATATAAACTGTGTATAGCATATGTTGCTTCACACATTCCCCGAGAAGGTGGAGCCTTCTTCTTCTGGCCAGGGGCTTGGAAAGGATTCCTGCCAATGCATTCTCTGGGTCTTGTTTTCCCAGGGCCTGCAAAGGAAGGCGGGAATGTCAGACAATGGGAGGAGGGTCTGGGCAGTCAGTGTGAGGGGCGGCCAGACCTCCAGGCCAATGCAGGGCCCCACTACCTTCTCAGATCTGAACTGTGTCTCCTTCAAACCACCCCCAGCCCTCCTTCTTACTCATGGGCAGCCCCCATCCCCATCACTAGTCAGACCCAGACTTCCCCAGATGCTAATCCCAGGCTTGCTCTTACCTCATTTCAGCATACTATGCAGAGTGTGCATAGGAGTACAAAGCCCACGGCTAGCACAACGCCAACAACCCCCTTTCCCATGACATTCAGAGTTAAAGAATGTGAACTCTTTTCCTATATGGAGGAAGAAAGAGGCAGGTCATCCACAGAAATCTGCTCCGCACCCCACCACAAACCAGCTGCTTATATTGGGTAGAAGGACAAAGATTACATGGGGAAGTAGGCAAGGGTAGGCCAAGGGGGCAGTTTGCAGGTAACACAGGCTGGAGATTTGCCAAGGCGTGTGGTATGCACAGGCTGGGGGTCTTCAAAGGGCTGTGATATGCAAAGGGCTGGAGGCTCTGGTTGCCATGACAATAGGCAGCTCCCTGTAGTGAGCCACTGGTGGCCTCAGAGTGCCCCTTGGCACTTGGCCCTCTGGGTCCTGCCACCTCATAGGTCATGGGGGGATGAGTTGCATTTGCAGGTGACTCCCAGCCAGGCTAGAAGGTGCCTTCTTTAATCAGAACAAAACAATAATGGTAACAGAGCATGATTAATATTTCTTACAGCCCTAGCTGGTTTGGCTCAGCGGATAGAGTGTTGGACTGTAGACTGAAAGGTCCCAGGTTCAATTCTGGTCAAGGGCACATGCCCGGGTTGTGGGCTCGATGCCCACGGTGGGGCATGTAGGAGGCAGCTGATCAATGATTCTCTCTCATCGTTGATGTTTCGATCTCTCTCTCCCTCTCCAGTACTCTCTGAAATCAATAAAAATATTTTTAAAAAAGAAAAGGAAAATAAATTGGGCTCTAACTTAGTAGAAATTAAGTTCGTTCTGCAAGCCTAAGCTTTGCAAAAACATCTTCCCCTTGAGAACATCCTACATGAACTTCTGAGACTACAACTCTTGCACAGCCCTGATACATGGGTCAACAGAAGCCCCTGGCAGCCAAGCCCAGACACGGTGTCACCCGAAGCCACCTGCAGCTCTCCCTGAGCACATAAGAAGCCTACTCCCTCCGCCACTCACTGCTGACTTCTTTCTCACACAGCCTCTCTGCACCCAGATGCCTTGAATAAATATAATTTTGACTACACTGAGCCTTGAGTCTAAGGTGACCAGATGCCCCGCTTTTGGCAAGACAGTCCCGATTTTTAACAATTTGATTCAGGACGTCTGATCACCTTACTTGAGTCAGTTCTGTGCGACCCTGGCCCAACTCGGAACCTTTTTGCCCCATCACCTGAGAACTCCTGGCCTGTAGCTTGAGATGACCCTCCCCATGTGTCCTGGGGCCTTAGCCCAGCGGGGAGCACTGGGCCCCCTTATAGGCCCTTAGTTGTCCTGGGTGCACCCTGTCCATGGGGGAAATGACCAGAGTCCTGTGTTTGGCCCATTAACTGGTGGCTGGTCATGGCCAGGTCTGGCTGAATCTCACCAATGTGAGCTGGAACTCGGGACTTTCGTTTTCAGTCATCTTCTCAAAAAATCAGAGCTCACACCTGTGGGGAGAACACCACCAGTCACCTTCCCACACACTCCAATTCCCCAGGGCCCCTGGGATCTGCTCCTGCAAGGCAGAAGCCAGGTTCCAACCTCACAGGGACCCTGCCTACAGGGGTCACCTGGACAACAAGAGACCTGAGGGTTAATTGCCCTGGAGTGGACCCACTCTCTGGGCGTGGGGGGACAGGCTCTGTCTGTGGAGTCCCAGGGCCTGGCTTTGCCTTGGGCTCAGGAGTCTCCTCTGCAGGCCTGAGGGAAGAGCTCACCTACCCTCTTCCCATTGTCTTTGGGCTCCCCAGCCGGGATGGAGCGTTCCCTTATAGGAGACATGGCTCTATGGTACCTCTTCATAGACAAGAAACAGTGTATGGCCAGAGCAAACAGCATGTGTGTGGAAGGGGAAAGGAGGAAAGGATATGAGAGCTGTGCTCCTGGCTGGTAGCACATTTTCCAGGAAGATTCCCTAGACAAAGGGAGGTGGAGACAACTAGAAAAAAAAAAAACAAACAGACCCACTAGGAGACTATAAGACCTGGGGCCCTATGGGACAGAATGCAAACTCCATGCACTCAGCAAAGACCTGGAGGAGGGATTTCACACAATGGGATAAACACTGCCTGTGCCAGCTAATTCAGGGGCTGCACCAGCAGACACACCCGCTCTCCAGGAAGTTTTAAAAGTCCCATTTTCGCCAGACTTCTGTCTCTGAGTCCGTTACTGGAATTCAGACAGGTGAGCCTTCCTCACACGGTCTCCTTACCCACCTTGGGAAAGTGTTTTCTGAGGGAGCTCCCGTGGCCACCGGCCCAGGCTCTGCCCCACCTCCTGCCCATCCCCTTCAGCACCCTCCGGCTGTACCCCCCAGATCTTGAAAACCCAGGCTTGGCTCCTGGGTCCCTGGGCCCCTGTCCTCTGCTCCCTGGGTCATATGGGGATACTCACGAGCTGCCCTGTGCACCAGGTATTGCATTTGGCTGCTCAGAATTCCTGACACCCCTCCACCCCAGCTCACCGCTCCCAGCAGGACCCATGGATAAGAACCTGCCATGGGACAAACCTGGGGAGGCCCTGAGGGGGGTGGTCATCTGACAGGTGATAGTGGGGTGAGGGGTGGTTCCCTGGGTACAGAGAGGGACAGCGGGGGTCCTTGACCCACTGACACTCCTGCCCACCTCCCCCCACACATCGGAAGGCACACCTTCCAAGGCCAGGCCCTCACCCTTTGTCCTCAGTCGCCCCTTCTAGAAGGAAGAGCTGAGTCCTGCAGGCAAATCATTTCCCTGCTGTACCTGGGCCTCCCTTGGCTGAGGACCCCGTTCCCTGAGGCTAAGGCTGCCGCCCTGTTCCGGATCACGAGCCCTCCCCCTCCCCCCCTCCCCCCCTCCCCCCCTCCGTGGACTCCCCCCTCTTGGAGAGGCAGCTCTCCTTCCGGTGCCCCTGCCCCTCACCCTGCTCTCACCTTCAGGAAGAACCAACCGCTCTCCTGCTGCTCTGGCTGGTCTGACTCAGAAGCAGACTTGGGAGTTTCCTTCCAGCTCTGCCCCAATGTGCACCCAGTGGTTTCACTGAAATCATGTGACTTTTTTTCTGAGGTTACTGTTTCCTTTTAGTTTGTTTCCCTTTCACTTTCCCTGCCGAAAAAACAATCAACACATAGCCTTTTGGAAGTCACCTAAGCACAACTGAGGGTGAGGGACAGAGGGAGAAAATTGATTCCTGGGCAGGCTTTCCGCATGGCTGGTAGAGGAGAAATACACTGAGTGGCCAGAATATTATGATCTCTGAACGCATAATAATCTGGCCACTCAGTGTATATCATATATAATAACCCTATATAATTAAAGGCTAATAAGTAAATTCTCCCATCAATGAGGAGTTCAACCAGCAAGCAGGTCTCCTTCCTCTGGCCAGGCTGGCCGGACCGCCCCCCCCTATGCACAAATTCATGCACTGGGCCTCTAAGGTGTGTGTATATCTTCTATATTATTAAAAATGTAAATGTTCCTTTGTTCAAAATCTTAAATCTCTGAAAGTTCTTCACCGATTGCTTTGAAATTTTGACACAACATTGCATTAGAATACGCAAGTGTTTTTATATAACTTATCCCTACTATTGTATAGATGTCACACCTGTTACAGGTAAAAACATGCTTTAAAAAGAACAAAAACCAGCACCATCTATTGGACATAAAAGCAACACAGGCTATACTAAATATTTTTGGATTCCATTTCAATGTTTCCAATTTATGATCCATTTACCATTTCTGAATTTCCAATTTTACGATACCATTTCAATGTTGATAATGATTCAAGATTTGTGCTTAGAAATCGCTAACAAAGTTCTCAATCAATTGAGAATGCCATCACCGACTCCATCTGCTGCTGCTTCGTTCGATGGAGAATTGCGTAGTGAACAAAATTACAACCTTTTGTCATATGTGCAATCAAATATTCCTAAACTAACACTTGAACAAAAAGGCATTTACGATCAAATAATGCAAAATGTCAATAATGGGGTTGGAGAAACCTTCTTCTTAGATGTGCCAGGAGGAACTGGTAAAACATTCCTAATTAGATTGATTCTGGCAGCAACTGGATCCCAAAATGGCATAGCCTTAGCTCTTGTGTCATTGGGAATAACTGCGACATCGCTACCAGAACTGCTCATTCCGCTTTGTAATTGCCATTGAACATGCAATTCATTGAAACTCCCACATGCAACATTTCCAAAGCATCCAGCATGGCAAAAGTATTGCAGAAATGCAAACTTATTGTTTGGAAAGAATGCACAAAAAATCCCTCAAGGCTCTTGATCAATCATTGCAAGATTTGTGTGGAAACATCAGACCATTTGGGAATGCATTAATATTGCTTGCAGGAGATTTCAGGCAAACATTACCTGTAATTCCTCAATAGGCACCAGCAGACGAAATAAATGCTTGCCTGAAATACTCTACTTTGTGGCGATACGTAAAGAAGTTAAAATGAATGACAAATATACAGGTTCAGCTGCAAAACGATTGATCAGCTGAGATATTCTCACATCAATTGCTGAAAATTGGAAACGGAAAGGTGCAGGTTGACCTGACCTCAGGACCAATTTCAATGCCTCATAACTTCTGTAATTTAGTGATGTTGGAAGATGAGTTGGTTGAAAAAGTATTTCCCAATATTCAAACCAATTATAAGAATTACGATCGGCTGAGTGAACGAGCTATTCTTGTGGCCAGGAACAAAGACGTCTGTTAACTTAAAAATGTTCTTCAGTCTAACATTAAAGCGAGGCAGTCACATACAAGTCTGTCGAAACTGTTGTGGAAGCGGATGAAGGGGTTAATTATCCAACAGAATTTTTGAATTCACTCGATCTGCCAGGGATGCGACCGCATGTACTGCAATTGAAAATCCGCGTGCCAGTTATCATGTTGCGAAATATCAGAGAGCCAAGCTTTGCAATGGCAAGAGGCTCACAGTACAAAAATTAATGAGCAATTGGGTAGAAACAACAATATTGACAGGACCTTTCGAAGGTGAAGAAGTCCTCATTCCTCGCATTCCTATGATTCCAACAGATATGCCATTTCAATGTAAGAGATGGCAATTCCCAATTCGATTGGCGTTTGCAATCACAAAGCTCAGGGCCAATCTTTACAGTTATGCGGTTTAGATCTAGACACAGATCGCTTTTCAAATAGACAATTATATGTTGAATGTTCTAGAGTCGGCGAACAGGACAACTTCTATATCTGCTCAATCAATAGAATAACAAAAAATATTGTATACCCACAAGCACTGTGAAATCAAACATATTAGGAACATGTGCTTTCGCTTTTCTTTCTTTTCCATTTAACCAGACTGAGCCACAGCAACGCGTGGCTGGATATATATATAGTGGCAAGATTATTATGAGTTCAGACATCATAATAATCTGGCCACTCAGTGTATAGTTGAAGCCCCAGGCAGGAGGGGCAGTGCCAGGAGGGGTGGGAGTGAGGCCAAAGATTCCATAATTCTGAGTTATTTGAAGAGGACCCCGAACCTGTTATGGAAACAGGGCTTCAGGTCCAGTCCCAGCCCCAGTCTGCAGTCCATCCCGTACTCAGAATCCCCGGAGCCAACATTTTGGCAAAGGCCCTTCCTCTGGAAGCTCAGTGTTAGAAATGCTCTCAACGATGTCGCAGCAATGAGGCAAACACTCAAGTGTGTATCGGCAAGGCCAATTTACCCCTGCGCAGAAGGGTGCTCTGGCCAGCTGGAAGTCAAGGGCAAAGCACAAGGAAAGGGAAATCCAATCGGTCATTAATTTCCTGACCCAGGGTCGGCCCTGCCCTCACTTTGAACTCTGACTTGATCGCTCAGGGCTCAGAGCTCGGCTTCCCATTATTCTGAGACTGGCTAATTCAGAGGAAGTAGAACGGGAAGTCAGAGCCCAAGATGGTGGCCTCCAGGGGAGCTGCCAGTCATGAGGACCAAAATACTGGCATCAAGTCACTGGAGCCCAAAACGGTTCTTTGACAGAAAAGATTTCTTGTTTATTCTCACATCAGCCAGAAGCCTTCAGTCCTGGGAGACTTTCTGGAGGAGGTAACACTGGGCCTGGGAGGGCGATGACCAAGGGGCATCTTGGGAAGGCCAGCAGGTGGGGCCTGAGGACTCCTGGGGAAAGTCTTGCAGGGGAGGACCCTCAGGGAGGGCCCTCAACACAGACAAAATAACAAGGAAGCCCACCACCTGCCACCTACCCAGCCACCACCCACCACCCACGGCCCAGCACCCACCATCCTGTGTCTCTGCATCTGCCTACCTGGTAACCGTGCTGAGCAACAGCCTGCCTGACATGTGTGCCTTGAGAACCATGTGGATACAGAGTTCCTGTTTTAATGCCTGTTTATTTCAGTTCATTGATATAATCATAATATTCTATCGATGGGCATTTAGTATTTTTCTACTTCTTTTAATATTATGAATTTGTGCCGTTAAAAGACACACAAAACAAACAAACAAAAAACAATGGAACCTGTAAAGAATATTTGTGAGTTTATTTGAGCCAAACTGTCGACATATGCCGGGAAGCAGAACCTCAGCGAATTCAGATAAGGCTCTGGAGAATGGCGGTTACACCTGTATTTATACATTGCTGTCTAAGGAAAGGGACACGGGTGGGTTACATGAAATTCATTGGTGATAGATTAAGGAGGTGGGAGAAAGCAATGCGGGGGAGAGGGAGTTGGGGGTTGAGGGGGACCCCCTGGGATTGGGCATAAGGTAAAATGATACACAGATACTTAGGTGGGTGCAGGGACAATGAACATGATAACAATGAAGGAGTTTGTGGTGTCTGTCCTGGAGCATTAGGTTGTACCCCAAGGGGTCCAGAAAAGGGGAAGTGAACAGTTACCCAGACATTTGAAGGATATGTTATTATAGACAAAAAGGTAGGCTCAGATAAGGGAAGGTTGACCTTGTCAGTGAAGATAGCGGCCTAGGATGTAACTGCCCACCATAACTGCTTTTAGTGAAAGTTTAATTTCAGACCATCCTGTGTGGTTGCTTTAGGTCTCTGAGTTTGGAAGTCTGCCACGCAGGCCTTCCCTGAGCTGGTCAGGTCAGCAGGTGGCCCCTTCCCCCACAAATGTGTCTGCTGGACTTTTGAAACTCCAAAGTCAAATCAAACTGGGCAGCATGCAAAGGTGGCTTCCTGGGTTTTGTCAAAGAATGAAGCCACAGACAAAAGGTGGTGTAGGAAGAGGAGGAAATTCATTGAGAAACAAGCACAGACTCCCAGCTGGGGCAGAGGACAGAATCCCACTAAGTCCCTTTCCTAAGGGTGATAGAGGCTGCAGTTCCTTGTGGCCTGACATCCCCTCTGATTGGTCACTGTGGCCGCTTCAGAGCCCAAACCTCAGGTAGGTTCCCTCTTCTTCTCCCTTTGGTTTTTCTATTCCCTGGGCCCTCCTCCTCCTCCTCCTCTGAATGAGTGGCTTCCCCTTTAATCTGGAATGTGCACCTCCTGGCAGCCCCCTCATTCTGTGAATGTGTACCTGGGGCAGCTCCCAGCTTTGCAGCCTGTGTTTCTCCCCATGGAACCCCTAATTCCCAAAACTTCCCGGACCTGCTGTTTTACCCCAAAAACTTCTTTCACCTTTAGCCTGCATGCTGCTCTGTGGCCCCTCCAGGGACAGCTCCCACTGTGCCTCTGGGGGCCTCTGCAGTGCAGGGCTGAAGGGTCTGGCCAGTGAGGGGAATGCCACTTCCTATTTTATCATTTTTAAGTGATGGGATTTTGACTGATTGATTTCTTACTTTTCAGCAGACCCCCAGCTCCCAAGTTTCTTAATATATAAAGAGCCAGGGGCCGTCACAACGGAAACAAGACACAATAGGCTGTGTGGGGAAACCAGGCCTGCAGAGGGTTATTGTGGGATGACCAAACAACTGAACAGCCGGCCATGTGGGGCAACCAGGCCAACAGCAGGGGAAGTTGGAGACAACCAGGCTGGCAGGGCAGTTAGTGAGGGACCACCAAACTATAAGGTTCTCCCTCCTCCAAACTGGTGTGCGGAGTTATGACTTTACTGACATCTGTCACAGAGACATCCCCAAGACATTGAATCACCAATCAGCGCGTGCCGAAGTGTCCTGGAGCCCACCCCTTCCTGTTCTGCCCTGGGTCCAACCCTCTCCTGTTCCTCTCCTGAAAAGGACCCCCAGACCAGCGCACGTGCTGCTGGTCCTCCATGTCCAGGCCTCAGCCTGCCTGGATCCCTCTCTCCTCCCCACTCCTTCAATTCTGATTTCTCAACCTCCGCAATGAGACCACCCATTACTGGGGAATAAACTTTACTTTAAAATGTCTTGGTGGTCAGTTTCCTGCGCCTCAACCTTACATCTTGGTGCCAAAACCCGAGACTTTCTTGCTGGCACAGGCTAATCAGAAACTCAGGTTTGAACTCAAGCAGTTAGAGGCCTGTTCCCTCCTCCCCCTGCCTTTTCTAAATGTCTTCAATAGCATACAGTAATTGTGGGGGTGGAGGGGTGGAGCGGGAGGAAAGGAGTTCTAAAGTTAACTGTTTACAAGAACTTTTACAGGACCCACTCACCTGGACAATCCTGCCCCAGGGATTCAGAGACAGTCATCTGTTTGGCCAGGCCTTACCTAGAGACCTCCCACAATGCTTGTTAGAACCCAGTGCTACACGTCTCAGAGGCATACAGCTGGCCTCCACTGGTAACATTTTCCCGCCATTGGGGTCCTCACCCAGCCCCTAGGGCCAGTCTTCACCCCCATAGCTGACCTGCACTGACAGCTTGATCCCACAGTTTGGGGACTGCAGCCCTGCCTCTGGGATCTGGCTGCAGCTGCTGTTCTCATCAAGGAAACCCAAAAGATCTGCCTCTAGCAACCCCCTTTTAAAAATTATTTTATTTTATTGATTGTTTACAGAGAGGAAGAGAGGGATAGAGAGTTAGAAACAACGATGAGAGAGAAACATCGGTCTGCTGCCTTCTGCACCCCCCACCCTCCTACTGGGGATGTGCCCGCAACCAAGGTACATGCCCTTGACCGGAATCGGACCTGGGACCTGTCAGTCCCCAGGCCGATGCTCTATTCACTGAGCCAAACCGGTTTCGGCCTACAGCAACCCTTACAGGTGTTCCCCATCAGAGTCCAGAGGATCTTCTGTCACACAGATCCTGATCTCTCCTTGCCCCCTCTCACATGCAGGAACTCCATCTCCTGTTCCTCGAGAGTCCTGACGGCTCCCTAAACCAGTCCCCAGCTCTGAACCCAGCCACTGCGAGAGGCAGTCAGGAGTGCCTCTCTTCCTGCTCCACGTGTGCAGCTGCCTCACCCCAGGCAGCTGCTCCAGGAACACACTGACAGGTTTCTGCCCAGGACAGAACCAGCTGACCAAGCCTCATGAGGACCACCCCTCCAGCCTGGGGACTCCGTTCTCCTTAATAATTTACATCCCAAGGCCCCAGAACAGCATGACTTCTACAAATGTGAGGTGTTGGGACCCACTAAGGTCCGCCTTGGTTGCCCTCCCTCTCCCCTTACCCCTCCCGGCCCTGGGCAACCTACACTTACCCCCACCTCTTATGTGTGGAGGTTCAAGGTCCGTGAAACCTATGACCAGGACAGCACACACGTCACCCGGCAGGTAGGATCTCAGGACTGCCCTCTGGTCAGATGCCAGGGGGAGATCCTGATTGCTGTCAACCTCCGTGTCCAACAGTGGCCGACCGTATGCCTGCTCTGCTTATGACCAGTGGAACCCAGATAAGTGTAATCAAGAAGTCAACACCTATAGGGGTTCTCGTTGGTCAGGTTGTGTCATCCATGATGCCTACAATGAGGTCAAATCTGGCCTCTTTTTTTGGATCTGTTTTTTTCCCCCCTAGCTCCCTGCCTCATCAAACTCATCGCTCCTGGATCACTGAAATATCTCCAGTGACTGCAAACCAGCTCTTGCTCCATCCCTACACCCGGCTGCCCTTCAACCTGCCTCTGCCTGACCCTGGCCTTTAACATTCCCCACCCTCTTCGCCCCCTGGTCAGCAGGAAGTACTCACAACGATTTCAGCGCCCCCTATCACCAAAAGGCTGGGGAGGTAGAGGGGAAGCCCAGAGCCGATGCAAGCATCTGCAAGTTGGAAGGTGACAAAGCACCTGAACCCCTGCCCAGACTCTCAATTTATTAAATATAACCAAAGAGTCTGGAATATAAGGTTCTCCTTCCTCCCAACTGGTGGGTGGAGTTATGACATTACTGGCATCTGTCACAGAGACAGCCCCAAGACATTGAACCACCAATCAGTGCGTGCCAAAGTGTCCTGGAGCCCACCCCTTCCTGTTCCCCCCTGGGTCCAACCCTCTCCTGTTCCCCCCTTGAAAAGACCCCCAGACCAGCCACGTGTTGCTTTTCCTCCATGTCCATCTGGAGGCAGCCCGCCTGGGTCCCTCTCCCCTCCCCACTCCTTCAATTCTGATTTCTCTGCCTCCGCAATGAGTCCCGCTCATTACTGGGGAATAAACTTTACTTCAACATGTCTTGGTGGTCAGTTTCCTGTGCCTCAAACCTTACACAAATGACTGAACAGCAGGCTGTGTTGGGTGCACAAGATGGCATGGGGCCAGTTGGGGATGACCAGGCTAGCAGAGGGGTAGTTGGGGGTGACCACATTAGAGCGGTTGGAGGTGACCAGGCCATGGAGGTGGGCAGTTGGGAGCAACCTGGCCAAAAGGCAGAGGCGGTTAGGGGTGATCAGGCTGGCACTGAGGGCAGTTAGGGACAATGAGGCAGGCAGGCAGGCAGGCAGGGAAGCAGGCAGGTGAGCAGTTTAGGAGCCAGCGGACCTGAATTGTGAGAGGGATGTCTGACTCCCAGTTTAGCAAATTATTGAACCCAAGGAGAAGTTGCGGGAATCCCTGGAAAGAAATTTGTGGGTAACCTGGCATCCCTTATCTGGGACTGGCTTTTGAAGTTGGGGCAGATTGGTGGGACTGAACCCCTAACCTGTGGGGTCTTCAATAGCTCCTGTTGGTGTCAGAACTGAGTTAAATCAGAGGAAACAAAGTCGGTGTCCCAGAGAACTGGAAACAGGTTGGTGGGGGAAATGGCAACAGCTGGGATGTGGCTGTGAGTGCTGTAGGGGAGAAACAGAATTGGATTTCCCTTTCCGGGCCCTGAGGAGGCCCCAGAAGAACCAGTGGCCCTGGGTCTGAAAGATGAATCAGGTCAGGCAGCCTGGGGAAGGGCCAGGTGGGAGTTGCTGGGGTGTGTGGAAGGTGCTGGGTCTCAAAGGACCCAGAATCCTGGGATAAAGAGTCTGGTTCTGGAAGAATCAGGCACACAGTATACACTCAATCAATGTGTATTTAATTCATTTTTATTTTGCTCCGAAGTTGACTTTGTTCATAATGAAAATATAAACTGTGTATAGCATATGTTGCTTCACACATTCCCCGAGAAGGTGGAGCCTTCTTCTTCTGGCCAGGGGCTTGGAAAGGATTCCTGCCAATGCATTCTCTGGGTCTTGTTTTCCCAGGGCCTGCAAAGGAAGGCAGGAATGTCAGACAATGGGAGGAGGGTCTGGGCAGTCAGTGTGAGGGGCGGCCAGACCTCCAGGCCAATGCAGGGCCCCACTACCTTCTCAGATCTGAACTGTGTCTCCTTCAAACCACCCCCAGCCCTCCTTCTTACTCGTGGGCAGCCCCCATCCCCATCCCTAGTCAGCCCCAGACCTCCCCAGATGCTAATCCCAGGCTTGCTCTTACCTCATTTCAGCATACTATGCAGAGTGTGCATAGGAGTACAAAGCCAACGGCTAGCACAATGCCAACAACCCCTTTTCCCATGACATTCAGAGTTAAAGAATGTGAACTCTTTTCCTATATGGAGGAAGAAAGAGGCAGGTCATCCACAGAAATCTGCTCCGCACCCCACCACAAACCAGCTGCTTATATTGGGTAGAAGGACAAAGATTACATGGGGAAGTAGGCAAGGGTAGGCCAAGGGGGCAGTTTGCAGGTAGCACAGGCTGGAGATTTGTCAAGGCGTGTGGTATGCACAGGCTGGGGGTCTTCAAAGGGCTGTGATATGCAAAGGGCTGGAGGCTCTGGTTGCCATGACAATAGGCAGCTCCCTGTAGTGAGCAACTGGTGGCCTCAGAGTGCCCCTTGGCACTTGGCCCTCTGGGTCCTGCCACCTCATAGGTCATGGGGGGATGAGTTGCATTTGCAGGTGACTCCCAGCCAGGCTAGAAGGTGCCTTCTTTAATCAGAACAAAACAATAATGGTAACAGAGCATGATTAATATTTCTTACAGCCCTAGCTGGTTTGGCTCAGCGGATAGAGTGTTGGACTGTAGACTGAAAGGTCCCAGGTTCAATTCTGGTCAAGGGCACATGCCCGGGTTGTGGGCTCGATGCCCACGGTGGGGCATGCAGGAGGCAGCTGATCAATGATTCTCTCTCATCGTTGATGTTTCGATCTCTCTCTCCCTCTCCAGTACTCTCTGAAATCAATAAAAATATTTTTAAAAAAGAAAAGGAAAATAAATTGGGCTCTAACTTAGTAGAAATTAAGTTCGTTCTGCAAGCCTAAGCTTTGCAAAAACATCTTCCCCTTGAGAACATCCTACATGAACTTCTGAGACTACAACTCTTGCACAGCCCTGATACATGGGTCAACAGAAGCCCCTGGCAGCCAAGACCAGACACAGTGTCACCCGAAGCCACCTGCAGCTCTCCCTGAGCACATAAAAAGCCTACTCCCTCCGCCACTCACTGCTGACTT
This sequence comes from Nyctalus aviator, assembly GCA_036971965.1. Lineage (NCBI taxonomy): Eukaryota > Metazoa > Chordata > Mammalia > Chiroptera > Vespertilionidae > Nyctalus > Nyctalus aviator. The sequence continues at coordinate 11,545,665 of CM072926.1, read as the reverse complement.
CTTTCTCACACAGCCTCTCTGCACCCAGATGCCTTGAATAAATATAATTTTGACTACACTGAGCCTTGAGTCTAAGGTGACCAGATGCCCCGCTTTTGGCAAGACAGTCCCGATTTTTAACAATTTGATTCAGGACGTCTGATCACCTTACTTGAGTCAGTTCTGTGCGACCCTGGCCCAACTCGGAACCTTTTTGCCCCATCACCTGAGAACTCCTGGCCTGTAGCTTGAGATGACCCTCCCCATGTGTCCTGGGGCCTTAGCCCAGCGGGGAGCACTGGGCCCCCTTATAGGCCCTTAGTTGTCCTGGGTGCACCCTGTCCATGGGGGAAATGACCAGAGTCCTGTGTTTAGCCCATTAACTGGTGGCTGGGCATGGCCAGGCCTGGCTGAATCTCACCAATGTGAGCTGGAACTCGGGACTTTCGTTTTCAGTCATCTTCTCAAAAAATCAGAGCTCACACCTGTGGGGAGAACACCACCAGTCACCTTCCCACACACTCCAATTCCCCAGGGCCCCTGGGATCTGCTCCTGCAAGGCAGAAGCCAGGTCCCAACCTCACAGGGACCCTGCCTACAGGGGTCACCTGGACAACAAGAGACCTGAGGGTTAATTGCCCTGGAGTGGACCCATTCTCTGGGCGTGGGGGGATAGGGCTTTGTCTGTGGAGTCCCAGGGACTGGCTTTGCCTTGGGCTCAGGAGTCTCCTCTGCAGGCCTGGGGGAAGAGCTCACCTACCCTCTTCCCATTGTCTTTGGGCTCCCCAGCCGGATGGAGCGTTCCCTTATAGGAGACATGGCTCTATGGTACATCTTCATAGACAAGAAACAGTGTATGGCCAGAGCAAACAGCATGTGTGTGGAAGGGGAAAGGAGGAAAGGATATGAGAGCTGTGCTCCTGGCTGGTAGCACATTTTCCAGGAAGATTCCCTAGACAAAGGGAGGTGGAGACAACTAGGAAAAAAAAAACAAAAAAACAGACCCACTAGGAGACCATAAGACCTGGGGCCCTATGGGACAGAATTCAAACTCCATGTACTCAGCAAAGACCTGGAGGAGGGATTTCACACAATGGGATAAACACTGCCTGTGCCAGCTAATTCAGGGGCTGCACCAGCAGACACCTGCTCTCCAGGAAGTTTTAAAAGTCCCATTTTCACCAGACTTCTGTCTCTGAGTCCGTTATTGGAATTATGACGGGTGAGCCTTCCTCACACGGTCTCCTTACCCACCTTGGGAAAGTGTTTTCTGAGGGAGCTCCTGTGGCCACCAGCCCGGGCTCTGCCCCACCTCCTGCCCATCCCCTTCAGCACCCTCCGGCTGTACCCCCCAGACCTTGAAAACCCAGGCTTGGCTCCTGGGTCCCTGGGCCCCTGTCCTCCGCTCCCTGGGTCATATGGGGATACTCACCAGCTGCCCTGTGCACCAGGTATTGCATTTGGCTGCTCAGAATTCCTGACACCCCTCCACCCCAGCTCACCGCTCCCAGCAGGACCCATGGATAAGAGCCTGCCATGGGACAAACCTGGGGAGGACCTGATGGGGGTGGTCATCTGACAGGTGATAGTGGGGTGAGGGGAGCCCCCTGGTTACAGAGAGGGACAGCTGGGGTCCTTGACCCACTGACACTCCTGCCCACCTCCCCCCACACATCGGAAGGCACACCTTCCAAGGCCAGGCCCTCACCCTTTGTCCTCACAGGCCCCTTCTAGAAGGAAGAGCTGAGTCCTGCAGGCAAATCATTTCCCTGCTGTACCTGGGCCTCCCTTGGCTGAGGACCCCATTCCCTGAAGCTAAGGCTGCCGCCCTGTTCGGATCACAAGCCCCCTCCCTGGTGGACTCCCCCCTCTTGCAGAGGCAGCTCTCCTTCTTGGTGCCCCTGCCCCTCACCCTGCTCTCACCTTCAGAAAGAACCAACTTCTCTCCTGCTGCTCTGGCTGGTCTGACCCAGAAATAGACTTGGGAGTTTCCTTCCAGCTCTGCCCCGCTGTATACCCAGTGGCTTCCCTGAAATCATGTGACCTTTTTCCTGAGGTTATTATGTGCCATTTTAGTTTGTTTCCCTTTCACTTTCCCTGCCGAAAAAGCAATCAACACATAGCCTTTAGGGAGTCAACTAAGCACAACTGAGGGTGAGGGACAGAGGGAGAAAATTGATTCCTGGGCAGGCTTTCCACGTGGCTGGTAGAGGAGAAATACACTGAGTGGCCAGAATATTATGATCTCTGAATGCATAATAATCTGGCCACTCAGTGTATATTCTATATAATAAAAGGCTAATTTGGAAATTTTCTCCCAACCAGGTGTTCAACCAGCAGGCAAGTTGGCCAACCACCCATGTACCCTTCCCCTATCCAGGCTGGCCGGACCCCACCTATGCATGAATTCATGTACCAGGCCTCTCTCTGCCTCTCTCTCTCTCTCTCTCTCTCTCTCTCTCTCTCTCTCTCCCTCTCTCTCTCTCTATATATATATATAGATTAATGACCCAGTGCACAAAATTGACGTAAAGAAGGGGGTTCCCTGAGCCCAGCCTGCCCGTTCTCGCACACTGCAAGCCCTCAGGGGATGTCCTAATCAAGGCTTAGGCCTGCTCCCCCTGGATCTGTCTGCTGCCTTCTGCAGGAGGTGACTGGGCTGATCAAGGGAAGGCGCAGCCCATTACCCCACTACTGCAGCCACTGCCAGCCACCACAGCCACCAAGGTGTTTTCCTCAACACGGACTCTGGTCCCTTGAATGTGAGAAAATGACAGCTTCCTTTAGGGATTTCCAAGATGTGTCTTTCATAGGATAGGACATTTCTTTCTTTCTTTTTTAATACTCACCTGAGGATACGTTTCCATTGATTTATAGAGAATGTGGAAGGGAGAGGGAGAGACAGAGAGAAACATCAGTGTGAGAGGGACACTTTGATTGGTTGCTCCTGCATGAGCCCTGACCTGGGCCCCGGCCAGGGAGGAGCCTGTAACCTAGATACATGCCCTTGATCAGAACTGAACCCGGACCCTGCGGTTGACAGGCCAAGGCTCTATCCACTGAGCCAAACCAGCTAGGGCAGGATAAGACATTTCATAGCCCCTCCAGCATTGGACCTCCGTTTTTTCCTCAAGGAGTGAGGTGGAAAACCTAGATCACCTTCTTGGGTTCTTATAACCCAAGTTACCAAGAATACTGCTTAGCCAATGAGTGGTCAGAAAAGGTATTTATGCTCAAACTGGTTTGGCTCAGTGGATAGACCGTCAGCCAGCAGACTGAAGGGTCCCTGATGTGATTCCTGTTAAGGGCATGTACCTTAGTTGGAAGCACATCCCCAGTGGGGAGTGTACAGGAGGCAGCTGATCGATGTTTCTCTCTCATTGATGTTTTCGACGGTCTATCCCTACCCCCACTTCTCTGTAAAAAACAAAAAACAAAAAAAAACTATAAATTATATATATATATTTTTTAATTTTTTTTTTTTTTAAAGAAAAGATATTTCCTCTGCAGCTCATGTGTCAGAGGTCCCCTGTGTTGCGTCCACTGGGCTTTGGGCATGTTCCCACCACCAGGGGGCGGGTGGGAGGGGGGATGCTCCCCAGGCCAGTAGCCAGCCCCGCATCTTGGGCACCGGGCTGGGCGGGGAAGGGGGGGGGGCCGGGGGGGGGGGCATGTGGAGACCCCGGACCCTGCAACGGTGGCCGCCAAGGTCTCTACATGCCCAAGAGCCCGGCATCCAGCCCCATGTTGTGTGTGCTGGGCTAGGGGCTATGCGGGCACACCTGGGCTGCTTGGCACCAGCGCACGTAAGCGGCTGGGGGCAGGGAGGGAACATCCCCCAGCTGCTTGCACATGGCGACACAGGGATGTTCCTGCCCCGCCCCCAGCTGCTTGGCACCTGCACCCATAGGCCCGTAGTGGCATGGGGGCATTCTGGGACCCCTGCCGCTCAGGGCCTAAGCGTGGGCCTACAGGCTAGGAGCAGCCTGGGTCCCGAGGATGTGTCTGGGACCCAGGCCTCTTGGTGCCTGCGTATGCAATTTAACCACTATCTTTGTTGGGTTAATATAGCATACTGGCTCCTGACTGGCTTTTGAGCATAGCAGAAATGCGGTCAATTTACATGTTTCTCTTTTATTATATAGGACTAGAGGCCCAGTGCACAAAATTTATGCACTGGCAGGGTGGGGTTATCTCTCAGCCCAGCCTGCACCTTCTCCAATCTGGGAGATCCCTCTCACAATACAGGACTGCTGACTTCCAAACACTTGCCTACCTGCCTGCCTGACCCTAACCGCTTCTGCCGGCCAGCCTGATCACCCCCTAACCACTCCCCTGCCAGCCTGATCGATGCCTAACAGCTTCCCTGCTGGCCCAATTGCCCCCAACTGCCCTGCCCTGTTGGCCTGGTTGCCCCTAACTTCCCTCCCCTGCCAGCCACCAGTGGTGGCCATCTTGTGTCCACATGGGGGCAGCCATCTTTGACCACATGGGAGCAGCCATCTTGTGTGTTGGCGTGACAGTCAATTTGCATATTATTCTTTTATTAGATAGGATACTGAGTGGACAGATTATTATGAGTTCAGAGATCATAATAAACTGACCACTCAGTGTGTAGTTGAAGCCCCAGACAGGAGGGGTGTGCCAGGGGGTGGTGGGGAGTGAGGCCAAAGATTCCATAATTCTGAGTCATTTGAAGAGGACCCCGAACCTGTTATGTAAACAGAGCTTCAGTCCCTGGATGACCAAGGGGCATCTTGGGAAGGCCAGCAGGAGGGGCCTGAGGCCTCCTGGGGAAAGTCTTGCAGGGGAGGACCCTCAGGGAGGGCCCCCAACACAGACAAAATAACAATCAAGCCCACCACCCGCCACCCACCACCCACCACCCACCACCCACAGTCCAGCACCCACCATCCCTGTGTCTCTGTATCTGCCTACCTGGCTAACTGTGTTGAGCAACAGCCTGCCTGACATGTGTGCCTTGAGAACCATGTGGATACAGAGTTCCTGTGGTTATTTTTTTAAAAATATATTTTATTGATTTTTTACAGAGAGGAAGAGAGAGAGAGGGATAGAGAGCTAGAAATCAATGAGAGAGGGATAGAGAACTAGATCAATGGGAGAGTCATCAATTAGCTGCCTCTTGCACACCCCCTACTGGGGATGTGCCCACAACCAAGGTACATGCCCTTGACCAGAATCGAACCTGGGACCTTTCAGTTCGCAGCCCAACACTCTATCCACTGAGCCAAACCAGTTTTGGCCAGAGTTCCTGTTTTAATGCCTGTTTATTTCAGTTTATTGAACTAATATTCTATACATGGGCATTTAGGGTTTTTTTCTATTTTTAAAAAATATATATTTTATTGATTTTTTACAGAGAGGAAGGGAGGAAGATAGAGAGCCAGAAACGTTGATGAGAGAGAAACATCGACCAGCTGCCTCCTGCAAATCCCCTACCCGGGGATGTGCCCGCAGCCAACATACATGCCCTTGACCGGAATCGAACCCTGGACCTTTCAGTCCGCAGACCGATGCTCTCCCACTGAGCCAAACCGGTTTTGGCTCTACTTCTTTTAATATTATGAATTTGTGCTGTTAAAAAAACAAACAAACAAACAAAAAACAACAACATTGGAACCTGTAAAGAATTTCTGTGAGTTTATTTGAGCTAAACTGTCAACATATGCCAGGAAACAGAACCTCAACGAATTGAGATTATGCTCTGGAGAATGGAGGGTTACATCTATATTTTTTAAAATATATTTTATTGATTTTTTACAGAGAGGAAGAGAGAGGGATGAGAGAGAATTATTGATCAGCTGCCTCTTGCACACCCCCCACTGGGGATGTGCCTGCAACCAAGGCACATGCCCTTTACCAGAATGGAACCCGGGACCCTTCAGTCCACAGACTGACGCTTTATCCACTGAACCAAAAACGGTTTCCGTGGTTACATCTATATTTATACATTGCAATCAAAGGAGGGACATAGGTGGGTTACATGAAATTCATTGGTGATAGATTAAGGAGATGGGATAAACCAAAGCCGGGAAACCTCTGGGATAGGGTAAAAGATTAAGTGATGGACATGAGCTTCTTTTACAGAGATGGGTACAGGATACTTTAACGTAATTAACAGTTGACAATTAACTTGATAACAATAACAATGAGGGAATGTCCCACTGCCATTTGCTGTGCCCTGAGGGGTCTGGGGTCAAAAAGAAGTTACAAATTCCCCAGACATCTCACAGATGTGTTATCTTAGAGGCAAAAAGGCAAATGGGCTCAGTAAAAGATCTAAGTTGATCTTTGTCAGGGAAAATATCGGCCTAGGACCATAACCTGTTTGTAGTTAAATATTTAATTTTCAGACCATCTTTTGTGGTGATTTTAGGTTCCTGAGCTTGTCAGGTTAGCATGTGACCCCTTTAGTCCACAGTGCCAACAGTATATGTACATGAATGTGTTAACATAAAAACATTCGAACCTGTAAAGAATTTTTGTGAGTTTATTTGAGCCAAACTGTCGACAATTGCTGGAAAGCAGGATCTCAAGGGAGTGAGATAATACTCAGGAGAATGGCGGGTTACATTTATATTTATACATTGCAATCAAAGAAAGAGATATAGGTGAGTTACATGAAATCCATTGCTGATAGACTAGAGAGATGGGAGAAAGCAATGCAATGGGTGTGTGTGTGTGTGTGTGTGTGTGTGTGTGTGAACCCCTGGGATTGGACATAAGGTAAAATGATAGACAGGTGTTTAGGTGGGTGCAGGAACAATGAAGATGATAACAATGAAGGAGTTTGTGGTGTCTGTCCTGGAGCATTAGGTTGTACCCCAAGGGGTCCAGAAAAGGGGAAGTGAACAGTTACCCAGACATTTCAAAGGGTGTTATTATAAACGCAAAAAGACGGATAGGCTCAGTTAAGGGAAGGTTGACCTTGTCAGTGAAGATACCGGCCTACAATGTAACTACCCACCGTAACTGCTTTTAGTTAAAGTTTAATTTCAAACCATCTTTTGTGGTTACTTTAGGTCTCTGAGTTTGCAAGATTGTCACGCAGGCCTTCCCTGAGCTGGTCAGGTAAGCAGGTGACCCCTTTCCCCCACAAATGTGTCTGCTGGACCTTTGAAACTCCAAAGTCAAATCAAACTGGGCAGCATGCAAAGGTGGCTTCCTGGGTTCTTGTCAAAGAATGAAGCCACAGACAAAAGGTGGTGTAGGAAGAGGAGGAAATTCATTGAGAAACAAGCACAGACTCCTAGCTGGGGCAGAGGACAGAGTCCCACTAAGTCCCTTTCCTAAGGCTGATAGAGGCTGCAGTTCCTTGTAGCCTGACATTCCCTCTGATTGGTCACTGTGGCCGCTTCAGAGCCCAAACCTCAGGTAGGTTCCCTCTTCTTCTCCCTTTGGTTTTTCTATTCCCTGGGCCCTCCTCCTCCTCCTCCTCTGAATGAGTGGCTTCCCCTTTAATCTGGAATGTGCACCTCCTGGCAGCTCCCTCATTCTGTGAATGTGTACCTGGGGCAGCTCCCAGCTTTGCAGCCTGTGGTTCTCCCCATGGAACCCTAATTCCCAAAACTTCCCGGACCTGCTGTTTTACCCCCCAAAACTCCTTTCTCCTTTAGCCTGCATGCTGCTCTGTGGCCCCTCCAGGGACAGCTCCCACTGTGCCTCTGGGGGCCTCTGCAGTGCAGGGCTGAAGGGTCTGGCCAGTGAGGGGAATGCCACTTCCTATTTTATCATTTTTAAGTGATGGGGTTTTGACTGATGGTTTCTTACCTTTCAGCAGGCCGCCTGCTCCCAAGTATTTTAAAGTAAAAAATAATCAAGCCTGGCAGTTATAATTCATCTGAAATAAAACTTCAAGCCCAGCTGGCATGGCTCAGTGGTTGAGCGTCAACCTATGAACTAGGAGGTCACGGTTCATAGGTTCGGGTCAGGGCACATGCCTGGGTTGTGGGCTCATCCCCAGTGTGGGCTCCTGCCCCCAACGCAGGAGGCAGCCTATCAATGATCCTCTCTCATCATTGAATGTTTCTATTTCTCTCTCCCGTTTCTTTCCTCTCTGAAATAAACTTAAAAATATTTTTTAAAAAACAACTTCAACTGCTAACCTCTCTGAAGAGACTAAGTAAATAATCCTAAAGTAGTAGGCAGTTAGGCATGAGCAGAGCAAGGATGAGGGGCAGGTATAGAAAGCCACCAGGATGGAAAGCCCCAGGTGCCTAGCAACAGGAAAAACTGGTAAAACAAGAACCTTGCCCCAGGTTACGGAGAACCGGAGTAAACCAACTCATGCTCAGAGAGTTTGGAGTTACATTTTAAAAAATATATATTTTATTGATTTTTTTTTTTTTTTTTTATAGAGAAGAAGGGAGAGGGATAGAGACATCACTGAGAGAGAAACATCAACCAGCTGCCTCCTGCACATCTCCCACTGGGGATGTGCCCACAACCAATGTACATGCCCTTGACTGGAATCGAACCTGGGACCCTTCAGTCCGCAGACCAATGCTCTATCCACTGAGCCAAACTGGTTTTGGCTGGAGTTACATTTTATTAGGTGCGGGTCCAGCGGAAAATGTCTCTCAAATTCTGGGCCCCAACATGCAGGAATTTTCCCTATTTATACGTTTTTACCTTCTTTGTCTCCCAAATGTGGGGTGTTTCCAACCTCCTTTGCAAGTTCTTAAAGAGCCCCTCCCTCTGTGCTGGAGCCTTGAGACCTAAACCAGAAGCCTGGCCTGGTGCCAGCACTGATAATTTTGTCCGGGGAAGGTTTAATGTTCTCTCTGAAGTGAGGGTAGTCTTATTTTCCTTATTATTTAAGCAAGCAAGGGTTAACGGGGGACACACACACACACACACACACACACACACGACGACACACCATTGAAACCTTTAAAAAAATTTTGTGAGCCAAGACTGGTTTGGCTCAGTGGATAGAGTGTTGGTTTACGAACTGAAATGTCCCAGGTTCGGTTCCGGTCAAGGGCACGTACCCAGGTTGCCGGCACATCCCCAGTGGGGGGGTGTGCAAGAGGCAGCTGATCGATGTTTGTCTCTCATTGATGTTTCAACTCTCTATCACTCTCTCTTCCTCTCTGTAAAAAATCAATAATATATATATATATTTTTTTTTTTTAAAGATTTTTTGTGAGTTTATTTGAGCCAAACTGTTGACATATGCCAGGAAGCAGAACCTCAATGGGTTAAGATAATCCTCCGGAGAATAGCGGGTTACATTTGTATTTATACATTGCCATCAAAGGAGGGCCATAGGTGGGTTATATGAAATTCATTGCTGACGGATTAAGGAGGTGGGATAAAGCAAAGTGGTGGGAAACCCCTGGGATTGGATAAAAAGTAGAATGATGGATACATACTTAGGTGAGTGCAGCAACAATTAACATGATAATGAAGGAATTTGAGGCATCTGTCCTGGCGCCCACCACTTCTGGTTGTGCACTAGAGGCTCCAGAAAAAATGGAAGTTACAAGTTACCCAGACATCTCACAGATATGTTATCTTAGAGGCTAAAAGGCAAATGGGCTCAGTAAAAATCTAAGCTGGTCTTTGTCAGGGAAAATATCGGCCTAGGACATGACTGCCCACCATAACCTGTTTGTAGTTAAATATTTAATTTTCAGACTTTCTTTTGTGGTGATTTTAGATCTCTGGGTTTGCAAGACTGCCAAGCAGGCCTCCCCTGAGCGTGTCAGGTTAGCATGTGGCTCCTTTCGTCCACACAAGCATTTACAAAAGCCAAAGAGCAGGGTTAAAATTTCAAACAGCAGTTTTTATATAAGATGGATGCTTCGATTGAAACCGCACAGGGCCTGGAAGCTGTCAGGCCTGGCCAGGGGGACCATGGCTGCAAGCCTGTGGGAGCAGGCAGGCTGGCGCTGGGACAGCCAGAGAAAAAGGTGACGTAGGAACCCTCAAAGGCAGCAGAGGGCGCTGTAGCACCAACCCTGGGAGCTGCTCTTCCACCTCTGTCTGGTCTCCCTTTGGGGAGAGGGAGGAAATAGGATGCTTTCCAGACTCAAACCCTGCATTTACACTCCCCCTAGCGGCTCCCAGAACTGGTAATTGGTTATCTGTCTGTTTATGGTCTGTCTTGCCTCAGAGGAATGTCAACTCCAGGATTCCTGCTGGATCCAGAAATCAGACGGGAGTGGGAGAGGCTGCACTCCCCCTGGCTCCAGGAGTCACTGAGGCAGGATAGTAAGAGGCTGGGCAGATTCTTTGACAAGTGGAACGAGGAAGCCGAGACAATACAATGAAACAGGCCAAACAATCTGAGCAAGGTTTTACCTTCCTTAACCAAGGACACTAAGGATTGCAAATGGTTTACATGTTTCAGATCATCTCAGGACAGAATGGACTTGGTCCCGATCCTTTTTCAATAACATTCTTAATGACATTCTTTAAATTTATATATATATTAATTAGCTTTTTTTCTGTAAAACTATTTTTATTGACTTTAGATTCTAAAGTTTAGAAAGAGAGGACAATGGCGAAAAGAGAGAGAGGGAGGGAGAGAGAGAGAGAGAGAGAGAGAGAGAAACATAAACATGAAGAAGAAATAACAATCGGCTGCCTCCTACCTGTCCCCTACTGGGGACTGAGCCTGCAATCAAGGCTGGTGCCCTGACTGGGAATTGAACCAGCCATCTTTTGGGACATGGGACAATGCTCAACCAACTGAGCCACACCTGCCAGGGCTCATTAGCTTTTTTTTCTTTTTCTTTTTTTTTTTTTTAGAGAGGAAGGGAGAGGGATAGAGAGTCAGAAACATCGATGAGAGAGAAACATAGATCAGCTGCCTCCTGCATACCCCCTACTGGGGATGTGCCCGCAACCAAGGTACATGCCCTTGACCGGAATCGAACCTGGGACCCTTCAGTCCTCAGGCCGACGCTCTATCCACTGAGCCAAACCAGTCAGGGCTAATGACGTTCTTTTAAAAGAAACTAACCAGAAAAATAACCCCTGTCCCCTCTATACACACATTTGGATGAAAGAACACGTTGAAGAACACATCTGAAAAGCTAATGAGCCCTGGCAGGTGTGGCTCAGTTGGTTGAGCATTGTCCCATGTCCAAAAAGATGGCTGGTTCAATTCCCAGTCAGGGCACCAGCCTTGATTGCAGGCTCAGTCCCCAGTAAGGGGCAGGTAGGAGGCAGCCGATTGTTATTTCTTCTTCATGTTTATGTTTCTCTCTCTCTCTCTCCCTCTCTCTCTCTCTCTCTCTCTCTCTCTCCCCCCCCCGCCCCCCCGACTGCCCTCCCTTTCTAAACTTTAGAATCTAAAGTCAATAAAAAAAATTTTACAGAAAAAAAAAGCTAATTAATATTTTGTTAAGACCCTCCTCCTGAGACTTCCCCTGGGATTCTGGCAGGTCAAAAAGAGATAAAAAGCCTCAAGACAAAAGATCACAGTGCACCCTCAAAAGAGGATGTCTATGCCTTGTTTCTTTGCTGGTTTTCTCCTAAAATCTATGGGACCCCATGAGATTTGTCACCAGGAGAGCAGTGGGCAACCCCGGACCTGTCTCCATGGCCCCCTTTCCTCTGACTTTTCCTCTCTTGTTGCCTCTCCTACCTTAAGCCCTCCCGTTGTTTCACTGTCCACAGCTTTAATAAACATATTCTCAAAAGCCACCTGGACTCTTGCTGTGAAATCTTTCCTACACAGAGTCAAGAACCCACACACTACCCGTGACAAACAGGCTGTGTTCTAGGAGGCCTGATTAAGAGGCTTTAGATTTTATTCCAAAGGCATTGAGGAGAGATTTGAGCATTTTAGAAGTTTGCGTTTTAGAAATATTACTCTAACAATATAGATTTTCCTAAAATGGTAGGATTCATGCTAAAATGTTAACCGTGATTGTCTCTGGGGGATGAAATTTGCTTGTGTACATTTTTTTCTTTACTTTTTTTCTTTTCTGTTCATTTATCTGTATTTTATCATGTTTTCCACAATGAACATGGCTTACCTGTATGTATTAGTGTCCAGGGGCTGCCATCAATAAAGGTCCACCAACTGGGTCACTTAAAACAGCAGGAATTTATTATCTCCCAGATTGGGAGACCCCGGGAAGTCCAAAGTCAAGGTGTCACAGGCTCCAGGGAAAGATCCTTCCTCTTTTCTCTCCCTCTCTCTCTCTTTCTCTCTCTCTCTCTCTTTTTATTTATTTATTTTACATGGGAAGGATCCTGTCTCTCTTTTTCTCTCTTTTTTTTTTTACTTGGGTTCTGGCTGGAAAATAATTCAGAGACAAAACCCAAATTGTAAGAGAACATTTGTTTGGAAAATCACAGAGGGAGAAAAAGTAATTCCTAAAGGAAATGGGCTTAGGAAACAAGTTATAGAGGTAAAGAAAGGGCCCTTGGGGCTTGGGGGTGAGTGAGCTACCTGTAATGTGCCTGGGACCACGCGAAGGGGAGGGCCCGAGGGAGGGGGAAGGGGAAGGGAAAGGCAGGGGCTTGCTTCCAGGAGAGCCGCACCCGGGAGGGGTCCTTCCTGCCTCTACGGGTTCTGGTAGCTTCTGGCGCTCCTTGGCTAGTCTGCATCCCTCACGTGGCCTCTCCCCTGTGTGCCTCTGTGTCTCCTCTTATTATAAAGACACCAGTCCCTGGGTTTAGGGTCCCCCTTAAATTCATAATGATCTCATCCAGAGATACTTAGCTAATTGCATCCGCAAAGCCCTTTCTTGGTTCCAAATAAGGTCTCATACTGAAGTTCCGAGTGAACATCAAGTTTTGGAGGGCAACTATTCAACCCACCACATTGTAGGATACAAATGAAGCATCAAAGGAAAGTTTAAACATCATTCTGGAGGCCCCTTGAAGACTGGAAGCAAAGCCTAGAGGCCAGGAGCCTGGAGAGAAAGGCTGATGCCAGTGCCCGGGCCCGGGTATGGGAATACAGAGGGCAGGGTGAGGACGAGGCTGTGGGGGCCATGTGGGGGGTTAGCTGGAGATGGAAATCAAGTAGGCCAACTGCTGGCTTTCTGGCTTGGACAACAATGCTACTTGTCCAGGTGGGAATGGGGAGGAGGAGCACGATCGTGAGAAGCATGAGAAAACACCCCACAAGCCAGTGGTACAGGCTCCGAGTGACCAAGAATATTCTCAGGAGGAAGAGTTCTAAGGCTAAAAGATCCAGTGAGAAAGGTGTTCATGATTTCCTACTAATGGCAAGCCTACCTTTCTAATGGTCACATTTGTCTAACTGCTCCATTTTACAGATGGGGAAACTAAAAACTAGCGTATACCATTCAGAATATATGGCTTTACCTGTTTTACCTAGTTTAATCAGACTGTAAACTTCTATAAGGGAAAAATATATATCATGTTCAGTCTCACTTGTGATTATTGAAATGCAAATTCAATAGATAAACTGGATCTCATTAAAATTAAAACCTTGTGCCGAAACCGGTTTGGCTCAGTGGATAGAGCGTTGGTCTGCGGACTGAAAGGTCCCAGGTTCGATTCCGGTCAAGGGCATGTGCCTTGGTTGCAGGCACATCCCCAGTTGGGGATGTGCAAGAGGCAGCTGGTCGATGACTCTCTCTAATCGATGTTTCTAACTCTCTATCCCTCTCTCTTCCTCTCTGTAAAAAATCAATAAAATATATATTTTTAAAAAAGAAATGATATAGATTTCTTGGCATTAATTTAAAAAAATAAAAAATATATAATTAAAACTTTTTGTGCATAAAAAGGTACTATAAAAAACGCGATGGTTTTGACACATGCCCAGACGAGATCCAAGCCGCCCTTCAGTGTTTGGGAGGATGCTCTAACCAACTGAGCTCCCGGCCAGGGTACGAATGCAATATTTTAAAACCTCAAAATTGCCCTAGCCGGTTCTGCTCAGTGGATAGACCGTTGGCCTGAGGACTGAAGAGTCCCGGGTTTGATTCCTGGCAAGGGCACATTCACATGCCCGTGTGGAGTGTGCAGGAGGCAGCCAATCAATGATTCTGTCTCATCATTGATGTTTCTATCTCTCTCTCTCTCCCTCTCCCTTCCTCTCTGAAATAAATAAAAATATATATTTTTTTAAAAAGTGATGGTTTTGCTCAATGGATAGAGCATTGGCCTGAGGACTGAAGGGTCCCAGGTTCGATTCCAGTCAAGGGCACATACAGTTGCAGGCTCCTTCCTGTCCCGGGCCCTGGTCGGGGCTCGTGCCGAAGGCAACCAATTGATGTGTTTCTCTCACATCGATATTTCCCTCTCTCTAAAAATCAATCAATGGAAAAATATTCTCCGGTGAGTATAAAAAATATATGGAGAGGGGGAAGGACAGAATGAACCCTATAGCATTACACTGGAGTTGGAGATATCAGTATAAACTCACGGATGTATACCTCTCATCCATTTTTCAGCTCTATTCTCCAAGAGGGTGTAGAAATAATGATGCCACATGCCGAAACCGGTTTGGCTCAGTGGATAGAGCGTCAGTCTGCGGACCGAAAGGTCCCAGGTTCAATTCTGGTCAAGGGCATGCATGTTGGTTGCAGGCACATCCCAATGGGGGTGTGCAGGAGGCGGCTGATCAATGTTTCTCTCTCATTGACCTTTCTAGCTCTCTATCCCTCTTCCTTCCTCTCTGTGGAAAATCAATAAAATAGCCAAAACCGGTTTGGCTCAGTGGATAGAGCGTCGGCCTGCGGACTGAAGGGTCCCAGGTTCGATTCCGGTGAAGGGCATATACCTTGGCTGTGGGCACATCCCCCGTTGGGGGGGAGGAGGTGCAGGAGGCAGCTGATTGATGTTTCTCTCTCATCGATGTTTCTAACTCTCTATCCCTCTCTCTCTGTAAAAATCAATAAAATATTTTTAAAAAAAGAAAATCAATAAAATAAAAAAGAAATAAAATAAAATAAAATGATGCCACAGCAACTAGTACCCAGATCTTAGTTTCTAAATACATTTCCCACTAAATACTTTTTAAGAAAAGGTTGGATGGTGTTTATTCTTTTTATTATTATTATTATTATTGTTATTGATTTCAGTAAAGAAGGGAGAGGGAAAGTTAGAAACATTAATGATGAGAGAGAATCATTGATTGGCTGCCTCCTGCATGCCCCTTACTGGGGATTGAGCCTACAGCCCAGGCATGTGTTCTTGACTGGAATTGAGCCTGGGACCCTTCAGTCTACAGCTGACACTCTATCCACCGAGCCAAACTGGCTAGACTCAACTAAACATGTTTAAAAAAAAACACAAAAAACAAAAAAAAAGAAACAACTACAAAGGGTCAACTAAAAATTTTATAGCAGAGAAAACCTGGTTGATCAATCAAAGTCAGCCTTGGCAGTAATGAAACTATTGGGCGATATATACCTCTTCATATTATATACCAAGAACTCAGCATCACTTCCGTAATCTTCCTGCCAAAAGCGTATAGCCTAAATCTAAGTATGATTAAACTGAAATTGAGGGCCATTCTACAAAATAAATGGCCTACACTCTTCAAATGATAATGTAAAAAAAACCAAAAAAACAAAAAACAAAATGACAATAAAATGAATTATAATAGTGAGGAACTATTTCAGATTAAAGGAGTTTAAAAATTAAATTCAAAGCTTGTATGATTTTAAATTTTCTTTTGCTATAAAGAATATTATCAAAACAATTGATAACACCTAAAAAAGGTCTGTAAATAATGGTATAATTTCAATGTTACTTTTCTGATTTTGAACACTGTTGTGTGGATATATAAGGGAATTCATTGTTGTTCCCATAGGAAAAAGAGAATAATACCTACCCCATGGAGTTGTCAGGAGCATTAAATGCATTGATTCACACAACGAATTTAGCACAAAATATTTAGTAAATATAGAGAAGAATACCACTGGGAATTTGGTTACAAGAAAGGGTCTCATTGGAGGTGGTACGGTCCAAAAAACCACCATCCTATACCCTCAACTTCAGAAATACCAGCTTAGGTGGAGAAAGACAAAGGCTCTACCACTATGGATATATTAAAATATATATATGTCTGCCAGGAAGGACTCATAGTTAAGTGGGCACAATCTGATAACTAAAGTCTAGCTGCCATTGTTGACAGAGGCCTGTCATGCACCCTGCATTTTAGGGAAAAGTTACAAACTGAACCTTTAGATTCCTGTGCTGTGCTCCTAACACCAACCCTTATGGGAGTTTCTGGTATTGTCTTTTAACCAATGAGCTAAGAGCTGCACTGCTATAGCTTCATTTGCATCTTTATGGACCAGTCAGAGCAGCTTCATAATGACCAATTAGAACATGTGATTCTAACCCATCAGGAGAGTGCTATTTGGACCAGACTATGTAAATTTGAATTCCTCATTTGCATAAAATGGGCTAATCAGGGAAAGGGCAGGGCCTTTCTCTATAAAAAGTGGACTATGGCCGAAGCCGGTTTGGCTCAGTGGTAGAGCGTTGGTCTGCGGACTGAAAGGTCCCAGGTTCGATTCCGGTCAAGGGCATGTACATTGGTTGCAGGCACATCCCCAGTAGGGGGTGTGCAAGAGGCAGCTGGTCGATGTTTCTCTCTCATCGACGTTTCTAGCTCTCTATCCCTCGCTCCTCCTCTCTGTAAAAAATCAATAAAATATATTAAAAAAAAAAAAAAAAGTGGACTATGGCCCTAGCCGGTTTGGCTTAGTGGATAGAGCGTCGGCCTACAAACTAGAGCCCCGGTTCAATTCTGGCCAGGGGCACATGCCTGGGTTGTGGGCTCGATCCCCAAAAGGGAGTATGCAGGAGGCAGCCAATCAATGATTCTCTCTCATCATTGATGTTTCTATCTCTCCCTTCCTCTCTGAAATCAATAAAGAAATATAGTTGTTTTTTTTTTGTTTTTTTTTTTAAAGTGGACTATGGCCTTTACTGGTTTGGCACATGGGCCTATGGACTGAAGGGTCCCAGTTTCAATTCTGGTCAAGGGCATGTGCCTAGGTTTCTAGCACATCCCCAATAGGGGGTGTGCAGGAGGCAGCTGATTGATGTTTCTCTCTCGATGTTCCAAACTATTTCTCTCTCTACCTCTCTGTAAAAATACCAATAAAAAAAAAATATATATATATATATATATATATATATATTAAAAAGTGGACTATGGAGCTCAGTTGGTTAGAGCATGAGCCAACATGCCAAGGTGTGGGTTTGATCTCTGGTCAGGGCACATGTAAATATCAATCAATGAATTCTACACTAATAAAAGAGTAAGATGCAAATTGAGCATATCTTTGTGATGCCCAAGGGCCAATCAGGACTGAGTATGCAAATTAACCCAACAAAGATGGCGAGTTAATTTGTATATGCAGGTGCCGAGTGATTGGGTGTGGGGTGGGACTCTTGCATTGCTGCCATCGACGTAGGCATTCTGCACCACCCCAACCCCTCTAGGCCTTTGAGCAGTGTGGGAAGGTGGCAAGGCGGCTCCAGGCCAGAGCGAAAAGGCAGCTCTGGCTGGAGTGAAGGTGGTACTGGCAGCCAGGGGAAGGAAGGTCCATTCTTTTTCTTTTTAAAAAAAAAATATTTTATTGATTTTTTTACAGAGAGGAAGGGAGAGGGATAGAGAGCTAGAAACATTGATGAGAGAGAGACATACCAATCAGCTGCCTCCTGCACACTGGGGATGTGCCCGCAACCAAGGAACATGCCCTTGACCGGAATCAAACCTGGGACCTTTCAGTTCATAGACCGACACTCTATCCACTGAGCCAAACCGGATTTGGCAGGAAGGTCCATTCTTGCACGAATCTTTGTGCATTGGGCCTCTAGTCAATAAATAAAATGTTTAAAAAGCAGCCTCTTCATGCAGGGGGTGGGCTCAGTTGGATGAGCACCACTGCAGGCTCCATTCCAGGTCAGGGCACAAGCTGGGTTACAGGCTCAATTGCCAGAAGGGGGCATGCCAGATTCATGTTTCTTTCTCATTGATGTTTTCATCTCTCTCTCCTCCCTTTCTCTCTCTGAAATAAATAAAAAACGTTACACACACACACACACACACACACACACACCTTTGTCTCTGGCATTTCCTGAGTTTGAAAACTATTCTCTTGAATAGTTTTTCCTCTTTCCATACTCCCAATTGGGGGCTTTTGTCATTATTACGTTGGTGGTAGTGAACGTCTGTTGACACTACTTTGCCATAAGTTATTCCATTGGTGGGTCCAGCTCATGGAAGCAGTATGCAAAGGCGCCCAAATTCAAGGAGGCAGTCTTAGACCAAGTCTTAGGCACTGTAAGCTCGTGCAGAAAACGGTGGGTCCTCCAGTGCTAGTATCTGAGGTGAGTTTATCCTTACAAGGGCAGGTTAACAAGAAAACTTAGTAACATCAAATATAATTCCTCAATTTCAAAACAACTATCATTAAATAACTATCATGTGCTGGGTATTGTTGAAGGTGCGAAACAGCCTCTCACCCCAATGATCAAGATCCTGGAGTGTGAGTCCAAGGTTAAGGGGCAAGTGAGTGGCATCTGGTTCTAAATTTTGGCCTGGCTGAGAAGTTCAGCTTCTTTCAATTCTGCTCTGAGACGGCTGGTTCTAAGGCTCAAAAAGAAAATGTACTTCAACTAAAAGGAGACGTCCTGCAAAGGTGTGAAAAATTTAGGGGTGTTTGTAAACGTGTTTGCCCTGCTTTGTATATAAATCACATTGTTGCCTCGCCGCTTCACCTAGAACTAAAAGAAAATTATTCCCCGGGATAGAGGACCCGATTCTGCTCTTCTGCAACCGTGAAAGCTGCGAGAGCAAAGGACAGCTGGGTAGGCTTTTGCCTCAGGCCCTGGGCGTGAAGCTGGGCACTGGGGTCCCGTGGGAGCCTGCTGGCTTAGGTCTGAGGGGATTTTCCCCAGGCGCGGTCGCAAGGCCGAATTCCGAAGCGCCGGCGCCAGCGATCCAGGAAGCCCGCGGTCACATTAGAAGCAGCAGGGTCTCTAGACTCGGGGCCATTGCCTTGCAACTTATGGAGACAAAATGGCGGCCATGCCCAGGGCCGAAACTACAAACGGGTTCCGGTCTACGCTAGAACCACAACTCCCAGAATGCTCTCGGCCGAACTCGGAGTCTGTGGAACGTTCCAGCGCCGCTCGGTGTGCGCCCTAGGCCCGGTGTTTCTTCTCCCCTTAGTAATACGTTGCCCCTCCCTTGCACGTTATCCCACTGGCCGACGGGACTCGTAGTTCTTCGGCTACGTAATTGAACCGCCCTCGGGCCTAAGAAACTACAGTTCCCGATGGGTTTCGGCGCCTGCGCACAAGGCCGCGGTGCGTACAACGGCGCCCGGTGGGGACTGCGTCGCCCGCGGCTGCGTGCTGACGCACTTCGTCGTGCTGACGTGCAGCGTGGCCCAGGCGGGGTGCGAGTGGCGCAGTCGGAGCCCGCTGCGGCCCTTGAGGAAGCGAGGAGGCGTCAGTGTCGACTGAGGCGGGTGAACCGGCGAGGCGGCGGCTTCAAGCCCCTAGAGACTCGGGAGCTCGAGCAGCGGTAGCACCTCTTCCCCTAGGAAACAGCGGGCGGCGGCGGCGGCGGCGGCGGCGGCGGCGGCGGGTGAGAGGGTGAGGGAGCGCGCGAGCCGGGTGGGGGAGGGGCGGCGGCCCCGGCTCGAGGCCAAAGCGCGCGGAGAACGGTCTAGGCCGCCGCGCGCACGCGCGCTCGCTTCCCCCAGCTCGCGCGGACGCCCTCGCTCGCCTGCCTCCCCTCCCCCTCCCCGCGGTTTTGTCGCGCGCGGGTTTTTACCCTGTTTCCCCTCCCCCATGGCAACGGCGCGCGCCGCCGACTGCACTCAAGCGCGCGCGCGCTCTCGGCTGGAAGGGGGGAGCGCGCGGCTCGGCTCGGCTCGGCTCGGCTTAGCTTATCCTCTCCCCCACGCGTGCGGCCGAGGACGTTCCGTGTGTCGCTGCCCTTGGCGGGGAGGCGGCGGCGGCGACCGGGACCTGTCCCGGGATCATTTCCCCCGCTCCACTCTGGCTTCCCCGTCCATTCTGGGCCTGTGGTCGGCTAGGAGCCTCCCAGACTTTGGGGCGCCACGCAGCCCCTTCTCCCCTCCCCCATCTCTCACGTCCGAAAATAAGCCTTGGCTTCTCAGTGCAGAGAAGCCCCAGAGGTTTAGATCGTTCGGACTCCTTACTGTTGGCCCTAAAACCCCAAACCTTAAATAAAAAAATAATAATAATAATCTGGGTATGTAAAGGCAAACCATGCTTTTTTAAAATTTAAGTTTTTGTTTTTTTTTTTATGGTCGCCCCCAGTTAAAGTTAGGGAGGAGGCTGGCTGTTGGAGCCTTGCTTGGGGAAGAAAGCGCTGGACTCTTTCAGGCATTATTTCGCACATAACGTTTCTGAGCCTTGGTTTCCAGTCACGCTTAAGATATCTTTTGGATCAAAAATTCGAAGAGCGTCTGTTTCGCCTTCCATCTTAAGTATGCAGGCTTAGATCTCCGAGCTAATATTTTAAGCTTTCTGGGTTTCATAGTGTCAAGTCAGCTATACAGTGCCCTGGTGCTGTACTTGCTTTACACACACACACACACACACACTCTCTCTCTCTCTCTCTCTCTCTCTCTCTCTCACACTCACACACTCACACACACTCTCTCTTTCTGTAACATTCCCCCTTCCAGCCTGCTTGGTGCCTTTGGTTTCTTGGATACCTTAATATTGGATTTCAGGGTTGCCTTCTATCCTTATTAGTTCAGCATCGTGATAATTTCCCAAAAGAAAAAGTTCTCTGTTGTATTCCTTTGAAGCTTTTATTTTCTGCCTTTAGCTTGGGTGACTTTTGCATTTACAGACCCTGAAAAGTCCATGGACCCCAGCTTAAGAATCCCTATTTTATAAAGCCATCCGGTTTTGGTGATGTGTGTGTTGTTAATGTGCCCGTGGTCGGCCCTTTTAATGTTTTGAACACTGCCTTGGATGCTGTGGTTTGTTTTTTTCTTTTCCTTTTTTTTTTTTTTTTTTGGCTCGTTCTCTACAAGTTCTCCAGTTCGTTGTGACTTAATACCCTTTGCTTAGCAGCTACTGGTTTAACCTCCCTAGGGAGTGGGAGGATTATTGTGTGAGGTGGTATGGAAGTGTGGGTGAATGGTTCAACTGAAGAATTAATTGCAGGTCAGAAGCAGTCTGCAAAGGGAAAATTAGGTGGGGTATAGAGAGACAAAGAAGGACCTAGGTTTAGAGTGGGGAGGATTGGTATTTGAAAAAAATGAAAGGTTTGGAAGGTAGAGAAACTGATTTCTTGTGCTATAGTTTTTCATTTCTTTGTCATTATCACTTGCCTTTCCTAGACTTAGCCTCATCTGTCATTCCCTTTACCTGTTATGGTTACTTTTTTTGCTTTCAATTTCTTCTTGAGTCTGCTACTGGGATGGGCAAGGACCTAGAATTAGAATTGGAGGTCCCAAGCTTTTCTGGAGTTTGGGCTATCTCCCTTCCATTCAACATCTTGCCATACCCTTTTTTTTTTTTTTTTTAATTGCTTTAGTACATTTTCCCAGGCATTTGTACGATGTTTCTTTATTCTGGGATTTTAAAAAACATAGCCTCCCCTTTTATCCAATTCAGTCTCTTTTCCCTCTTCTTTCACTAACCTTTTCACTAACCTATCCACTTTGTTCCTTGGGTAGTTTTCCTAACACATTTTTGCTTTGTGAAATTATCTTGGCCAGGATACGTTTGAGAAAGAAATAGAGTATATATAATACGAGAAAGGAGTAGACTATGTGTAGCCAAGAAATCTTAACAAGAAAAACGGGGGCTTGAGGGCTCCTTAGAGTCATGCTGAGATTGGTACAAATTGAGAGAATAGGACTGGTGGGAGGCATGAAGATAAAGTGAGAGTGATAAGGCAGGGCTGGAAGAGAAAAACTAGGAAGTGAGATACAGGAGACTGGCAGGGAAAGCCGACAGTTTGACATAGAGATGGTGAACTATAAAGAGGCGCTTTTTCATTATAAGTCAATGAATAGAGAAGGTATGGGAACAGTTGAAATAGAGGAGGCTGGTTTGATGTATTTAGAGCATTGAATTAAAAACAGGTAATACTTAACAGGTGTTAGGGAGACTTGGATGAGCTGCAAATCAGAGAAATCCTGTAGGAAGGAAATTGAAAGAATAAGGTATCAAGGTAGTTGACAAGAGGTATAAATATTTGGAATCAAGGAAATGGCCCCTGGGAAGTAAAGTATGATGATTGTTTTCAAGATTTATGAGTTTCTGACATGCATTATTTCTTTTAATCAGTTGGTCTACCTATTTAGATATCTGGGGGCTGTTTAGTCCATTTTGTATTCATAATAGGGTAGTCTGTAATCCTTAGGTCAGTTCTTGGAAGTCTTTGAACTTGAACTATAGGCCCTTGAGTGTTTATTGTGCCAGTTTGGAGACCTCCTTCAGTAACCAGAGGTTAGGAGTTAGAGTAGTTGTGGAGACGCCTCTTGTGTGTGTTGGGGCCAAAAGAGAATAAAGGGACAGTATGGAGAAATTTGAAAGGATCTTTGTTTGCGTAAGGTAGGAAAAAAAAAAATCTAGTTGCAAGTAGGAATGACTTTTGGACATTGAAGGAAAATGTAAGAGCTGGGCTATGAGTTGGTGGAAAAAAAGCATTGTGGGAAGGAAGGTTTTGTTAGGAGAATAGGAAGGTTATGCAGGTGAAGGTTGTTTAGTGTGTGTGTACCTGTTGTAATAGGGATGAAGGAGAGCAGGGATTTGGGTGGTGGTGAGTGGTTAGCTTGGGGCCAGGGGCCTGACCCGTGTTTCCCCGCTCCCCCTCAGGAGCGGTGGTGCCCCCTCCCCCCGGGCACGGGGCCATGTACAACGGGATCGGGCTGCCGACGCCCCGGGGCAGCGGCACCAACGGCTACGTCCAGCGCAACCTGTCCCTGGTTCGGGGCCGCCGTGGTGAGCGGCCTGACTACAAGGGAGAGGAGGAGCTGCGGCGCCTGGAGGCTGCCCTGGTGAAGCGGCCTAATCCTGACATCCTGGACCACGAGCGCAAGCGGCGAGTGGAGCTGCGATGCCTCGAGCTGGAGGAGATGATGGAAGAGCAGGGGTGAGGGGAGGACTCGGGAGAGCCAAGCACTGAATGAGTACAGAGCTGGGGGAGTTAGGTGGGGTAGGAAGCTTAGGACTTGTTGAAAGAGGCCTGGAGAGGATTGTAGGAGGGGTGGAGGTAAAGGAACTACCACATTGAAAGGAGCTAAGGGACAGTTCAGAGTGGGAGATGAGGAAACTGTCTGGGACATTTGAGGGAGCTTGAATTATTTAGACAGGCACATGGGGAAAGAGGCCATTGAGATTTAAAAAAAAATGTGCGTTAAGGGAGAGGTGGGAAAGCAGAAACCAGGCAAGAGAAGATTTAGGTAAGCTGATCAGTGTTGTTAATTGAAAGAGAAGAGGAAGGTTAAGGATTGAGGCCTTGGAAGGTAGCAAAGGTAGGAAAACAGGAACTGGAATACCTGGCTGGATAAGAGAGGATCATGGGTTGGATAGGAAGTGAAATTTTGGGAAAGGAGCACATTCAGGGAGAAAACCTTTTAGAGCAGTGGTTTTCAAACTTCAGCAGTGGCGCCCCTTTTGTACAATGCACCTTATTTTATAATCCTAGGAAATGAAAGACCTGTTTTTGTTGAAGTTGAGGAGCACCTGAAACTCTGCCTGTTTAACTTTATTCTCTTGGCCCGAGTGTAGCATGTTTAAAATCCACTGTTCTAGAGGGTGTAGTAAGTAGAAGGAAGATGACAGGGAAAAGATCAGGAGGACTTAAGAAAAGGGTGCTTTGGGTGACAGTGAGTGAAAAGCCCTATGTGTGCATGGAGAGGGAAGGGACCCTGCTGGGAATGAGGAAACTGTAAACCGGGGACGTGGGAAGTGTCTATAATCAAGCTTTAACCCTGAAGGGATTTGTTCTCCAGGTACGAGGAACAGCAAATTCAGGAAAAAGTGGCGACCTTTCGACTCATGTTGCTGGAGAAGGATGTGAACCCTGGGGGCAAGGAGGAGACCCCAGGGCAGAGACCAGCGTGAGTGTTTCATTCTTTGATTTCCTCTGGACTATATACTGATCCTTCTTTTCTCTCTTCTTACATTGTACTTCCAATTTTGTCTTCCTTTTCCTAATCCTGTTTGGCTCCTGCCTATAATTCTGTAAAAATGATTGTATTCTTCACAGCTTTGCTACTTTTTCCTCCTCTAGGGTAACTGAGACTCACCAGTTGGCAGAATTGAATGAGAAAAAGAATGAGCGACTCCGTGCTGCCTTTGGCATCAGTGATTCCTACGTGGATGGGAGCTCTTTTGATCCTCAGCGTCGTGCTCGAGAAGCCAAACAACCAGCTCCTGAGCCTCCCAAACCTTACAGGTACATAAGTCCAGGAAACCAGTGTCAGCTTCTCTTCCTAATTCTAAATACTCTGATCTATTTTATTTATTTATTTTGGTGGACTGTTTCTTCCCAAACTTTTTGGATTTTGTTTTTCTGAAGTTGAAATATCTATGAGAAAATTTGTCTTAACACCCATCCTTTTCATTTTCTCCCAGCCTTGTCCGGGAGTCCAGTAGCTCTCGTTCACCAACCCCAAAGCAAAAGAAGAAGAAAAAGAAGAAAGATAGAGGACGGTAAGTTAGTTGGAAAGTTACTGTAGTAAGCTAGAGGATTAGTCCTGTCAGGCTTGCATTTTTTTCTCCCCAATCAACCTGTATATCTGTCTCTATAGAGAATTTTTGCTTCTAGAAAGCAGAAGAGAGTTATCTCAGGGAAGAGAGAGTTACCATTCAATTTCAGCTGGGAGAAGGAATGTATATGCTGCTTTAATGGGAAGGGTTGATTCTGTAGCTTTATCAATTAAGAACTGGCCAACAGCATTTTGTCTTTCTGAGATTTTCTTTTTCACCTTGATGTTTGTTGATATAAAGAGCAGGTTCCTATGCTTTTTATTTTAATAAGTCCTGGACTTAGGTCTGGGACTTTAAGGCTGGTGGCGTTGTTTGGTGCTTTACAAGTCTTTAGTGGTGGGGTGTTATAGGTGGGAGGGCTAGGGAAGGAGCCAAGCAGAATGACCTTGTTTCTGAACTCATCTTTAGGAGGTCAGAGAGCAGCTCTCCTCGACGAGAGAGGAAGAAGAGCTCTAAGAAGAAGAAGCACAGGTATGAGGTGGGAGTGCATGGAGTGATTCGAGAGGCCTAATGATCCAAGTATAGTTACTGGTTTATGTTTTATCTTTTTTCGCCCCCAACAGGTCAGAGTCTGAATCCAAGAAACGGAAGCATAGGTAAGAGCTCTTTGGGGCATAGGGACATAGTGGCATACAGAGCAGTGAACCATTGCTTGATGGCCTTGCTTGCTTTCTGTGGGGCTTTTTTCTTGAAGTAAAGCTCAATTCCTTGATTTTTCAATAACTCCCTAATTTTTTCATTTCATTTTTTAAATGTGATTATTACTTTTAATAACTTTAATTTAATTCCTAGGTCTCCCACTCCAAAGAGTAAACGTAAATCTAAGGACAAGAAGCGGAAGCGGTGAGTGAATTGGAGCAGAATTAGCAAGTAGATGAATGCCATCTAAGGGGTTATGATAGAATGTGTCATGTACCTAACTGATAAAGGGTGAGGGATGGATGAGGGGAAATCAGTACAGGTGTGACAGTACCTGAGTTACGGGTGGTGGTCTTCCTTCAGGTCTCGAAGTACAACACCAGCCCCCAAGAGCCGCCGGGCCCACCGTTCAACTTCTGCTGACTCTGCCTCCTCTTCTGATACTTCCCGTAGTCGGTAAGGGGTGGTCCAGGAGGAAGGGAGGGAGAGGGACTTGTGGGTTAATTAATTTAATATTTATTGAGCGCCCACGGTGTGCTAGGCGCTGCACAGACCATTCGGAAGACACGGTCCCTGCCCTCTAGGAGCTGACAGGCTAAAGCAACAGGATGGACAGACATATACATTTCCCCTTCTCTTTTTTTTTTTTTTTTTAATTTATTTTTGTTTTGTTTATTTTGTTTTTGTTTTGTTCTGATGTATATGGACTTCCAGAATAGGGGGTGGGGGGTTGTTCGTGGTGTCTGGGGGAGGAAGGAATCCTTGCCCTGGCTTCCTTAATCGGGGAAGGCTTCCTGAAGGAGGTGGGCTCAGAGGTGAGTTGTGAATGAAGTGGGTAGGGAATGGTTGGGTGGAGGGTTTTGGGAGGTTTGTGGGAGGTGAACAAAGGGGTAGAGGGAGAACATTTTTTGGCATTGTGTTGGGAAGAGAAGGACCAACCAAAGTGAATTGGACTTGAATGTCAGTGAGTGATTTGAATCTTATGAATAAGAGAAGGTTTCTTGGAAGAGGGTTGTGTACAGTCAGGAAAGGTGGGTGGGTGCTGGGGAGGGGGTTTTCTGTACTCCCCTGAACTGATTTCCTTTCTCTCCCCCATCCTCAATACCTCCCTCAGGTCTCGAAGTGCTGCAACAAAAACCCATACAACTGCCTTGACAGGGCAGAGCCTTTCCCCTGCTTCAGGGCGCAGAGGGGAGGGAGATGCACCTTCCAGAGAACCAGGTACCAACAACACAGGGCATCCAAGCAGCCCAGAACCTACAAAACAGCCTAGTAGCCCTTATGAAGACAAAGACAAGAAGGAGGAGGTATGTTAAATGAGTTAATGGATGTTTATGGGCGTACAGGGTTATGGGCTTAAGTTAGGTGTTTGCATGAAGAAAAATAAGAGCTTATTGAGCTAAATGAATTCGGGGTTGTTGTCTTTTGTGTGTTTTTGTTTTGTTTTGTTTTTGTTTATTTTAATACGTTTATTATTTTAGAGAAAGGAAGTGAGAGGGAGAAAAAGAAAGAAAGATAACAGGAGAGTCCTAACCGGTTTGGCTCAGTGGATAGAGCACTGGCCTGCGGACTGAAAGGTCCCAGGTTCGATTCCGGTCAAGGGCATGTACCTTGGTTGCAGGCACATCCCCAGTAGGGTTTGTGCAAGAGGCAGCTGACTGATGATTCTCTCTCATCGATGTCTCTAACTCTCTATCCCTCTCTCTTCCTCCCTGTAAAAAAATCAATAAAAAATATATTTAAAAAGAAAAGAAAGATAACGGGAGAGAAACATTGATTGACTGCCTCTCCTGCATACCCCCTGTTAGGGATTGAGTCTGTAACCCGGGCATGTGCCCTGAACAGGACCTCTTGGTTCATAGGTATAATAAGCTCACCCACTAAACCATACTGGCTGGATGAATTCAGTTTTGTTTTGTGTGTGTGTGTGTGTGTGTGTCCCGTATTTCTGTCTTATTTGTTAGGTTTTCTTTTATATTTGCAAATTCTTTAGAATTGTGGTTTTCAGACTTCACTTGATGAAGGTTTTGCATTATCATCCTGTTTATATAGAAGTTTATATATAAAGGTTCTTTATACTTGATCTTATTGCTTAGATTCCTCTAATATTTTATCTCATTAAATGCTGGTTGTGGTTAACTAAAATGTTTGAACCCACTGGGTTGCTACCTGCAATCTGAAAACACTATTCTGGAATGGTTTTTTTTCAGCACCTGTTCTTTTATCCTTGCTAATCTAATGCAAACACTAATGTTTTCTTGCTTCAGCTATTTTAATTGCTGTTTTGCTAAATTCTTAGCACTTGTATCCGTTTTCTATGTTCTCTGTCTTTTCCTGTGCTGCATCCCAGTGTTTTTTATTTATATAAGTTCTCAAGTCTGTGCCTTTTTTCTTTTACTTAATACAGTTATTTTTCAAGGATAAAGTCAGAGTCCAGCATTTTAGAGAACTGCTTTATCTTTCCACTTAAAAATATTGTTTTCTGTGTTTACAACATTTTATAACAGCTCTTTTCTGTAAAATGCACTATGTTGTTTACATGCTGTTTCTATATTCTATGACTCTTGAGGTCACAGACTGTTCCTATCTATGTGTTTTCCCCCAATGTTTTTTATGTTAAATGGTCTCTTGTTATTGAATAAATGTGATGGTTTATCATGGGGAAAAGGACCAGTTGGTATAATGGGACATGCAAAAAAATTCTTTTGGAAAGCATGTTGGAATCATACGGGTGATAAAAAGTTTTAGTGCTTACATATCCCTATTCCTGCTTTTTTTTCCCCCCCCCACCCTTAGAAATCTGCAGTTCGACCTAGCCCCTCTCCGGAAAGGAGCAGCACAGGCACAGAACCATCTGCTCCCACTCTGCTCCTCGCTGAGCAACATGGCAGCTCCCCACAACCCCTTGCAAAAGCCCCCATAAGTCAGGAGCCAATGAACCCCCCATCTGAAGCTTCCCCAACCCGGGGTCGTTTACCACTTAAGTCTCCTGAGAAACCTCCCCAATCATCTTCAGAGAGCTCCCCACCATCCCCTCAACCAACCAAAGTTTCTCGGCATGCCAGCTCTTCCCCTGAAAGTCCTAAACCCACACCAGCTCCAGGGTCCCACCGAGAGATTTCTTCTTCCCCCGCATCGAAAAGTCGCTCACATGGCAGAGCAAAGAGGGATA
Source organism: Nyctalus aviator (assembly GCA_036971965.1). NCBI lineage: Eukaryota > Metazoa > Chordata > Mammalia > Chiroptera > Vespertilionidae > Nyctalus > Nyctalus aviator. The sequence continues at coordinate 11,517,173 of CM072926.1, read as the reverse complement.
AGTCACATTCTCCTACTCCTCGTAGGATGGGGAGGTCCCCTAGCCCTACCACTGCGAAGAGGGGGCGATCGCGGTCTCGAACCCCTACTAAACGAGGTCATTCTCGGTCCCGGTCCCCTCAGTGGTATAGGTCCCGGTCTGTACAGAGGTGGGGGCGATCTAGAAGTCCCCAGCGACGTGGCCGATCTAGGTCTCCTCAGAGACCAGGCTGGTCCAGGAGCAGAAATACCCAGAGAAGAGGCAGGTCGAGATCAGCAAGGCGAGGAAGGTCACACTCCAGATCCCCAGCTGCTAGGGGCAGATCTCGTTCTAGAACACCAGCCAGACGGGGAAGATCTCGCTCTAGAACACCTACGAGGCGTAGATCACGATCCAGAACACCGAACAGGCGTAGATCTCGGTCTAGAACACCAGCCAGGAGGGGCAGATCTCGGTCTAGAACACCAGCTAGGCGCAGATCTAGGACCCGCTCAATACGACGGAGGTCTCGTAGCAGATCAGCAGCCAGGAGAAGCGGCAGGTCTCGCTCTAGGACCCCAGCCAGGCGTGGCAGGTCTTCCTCTAGAACCCCAGCCAGGCGTGGCAGGTCTCGCTCTAGAACCTCAGCCAGGCGAGGAAAATCTCGGTCTAGGACACCAGCAAGGCGAGGGAGATCTAGGTCTAGGACACCTCCAAGACGAAGATCCCGTAGTAGAAGTCTAGTTAGACGGGGAAGGTCTCCTTCTAGAACACCACAAAGGAGAGGCAGGTCTGGCTCATCATCAGAGCGGAAGAATAAGTCCAGAACATCACAGAGAAGGAGCAGGTCCAACTCAAGCCCAGAAATGAAAAAATTCCGTGTTTCTTCAAGGCGGAGCAGGTCTCTCTCCTCTCCACGATCCAAAGCAAAATCTCGCTTGTCTTTGAGACGAAGCCTTTCTGGGTCCTCTCCTTGTCCTAAACAAAAGTCTCAGACACCACCTAGGCGCAGCCGCTCTGGATCATCCCAATCGAAAGCTAAATCTCAAACACCACCACTAAGGCGAAGTCGCTCTGGTTCTTCACCTGATGAGAAATCTAAAACACCATCAAAGCAAAGTCTTTCTGGTTCATCTCAACCTAAAGGGAAATCTGGAACACCACCAAGACAAGGATCTGTAACAAGTCCTCAGGCAGATGAACAATGTGCAACACCACAAAGGCAGAGCTGTTCTGAAGCATCACCTGACCCTGAGGTGAAGTCTAGAACCCCTTTGAGACAGAGCAGCTCTGTGTCCTCGCCGCCTGCAGTGAAATCAAGCACATCTCCAAGACAGAGCCGGTCTGGGTCATTATCTCCACAACCCAAAGTAAAGGCAGTAAAATCACCAACCCAGAGTCATTCTGGTTCATCTTCTCCAAGTCCTGGTAGGGTGACATCTAATACACCACCAAGACAAAACAGATCAGAGTCTCCTTGCTCCAAGGCAGAATCTATATTGTTAAAAAGACACAGTCATTCTAGATCTTCCTCACCAGATACCAAAGTGAAACCTGGAACGTCACCAAGAAAAAGTCACTCAGGGTCTACTTCGCCAAGCCCCAAAGTACAGCCTCAAACTTCACCAGGCCATAGTCTTTCTGGATCAAGGTCACCAGGTTCCCAAGAGATGTCTAAAGATTCATCAGCACAAAGTTCTGGATCATTCTCACTCTGTTCAGGACTAAAGTCTAACACACCACCAGAAGAGAGCTATTTTGGTATCTCATCTCTGCAACAGGAAGGACAATCTCTTACTTTACTAGATTCTAGATCTGACACTTCAAGTCCAGAAAGGAGACAGAGTCACTATGACACACTATCTCTGCAGAGCAAATCTCAAACACCCCCTAAGGGTGGTCAGTCTAGGTCCTCTTCTCCTGTCACTGAGTCTGCACCCAGATCTCCAACAACACAAGATAAAAGCAAATTATCAATGAGTCCTAGGCTGAAATCTGGAATGTCTCCTGAACAGAACAGATCCCAATCTGACTCTTCCCCATATCCTGCAATGGACTGTAAATCTCTTTTGGGGCAGAGTAGATTGGAGCCTTCGCCTGAATTAAAAAAGCAAACAGACTTACTCCTTCAGGAGGATATTACTTCATCATCTATGCTAAGTGACAAATTGAGTCCTCCAGTACAGAATAGACCTGAGTCCTCACCAGTTCTCAAACATACACCTAGAACCTCTTCAAAGGAAAGAGGTGGTGTTGGGTCATCTCCAGATACAAAAGACCAAAGTAGTCCATTAGCTAAGCCAAGCCAAGATGAGGAATTAATGGAGGTAGCTGACAAATCTGAAGTGTCCTCAAACCAGGTCTTGTCCCATGTTTCTTCAGAACTTAAAGAAATGGCTGGAAGTACCTTTGAATCATCTGAAAAAGAAGAAAGGACTGCTTTGTCTTTGACTCTTGACCAAAGCCAGTTGTCACAGGCTTCTTTGGAAGCAGAACTCCCTGCAGTGGCGTCAACTTGGAGTGGGCCACATTATTCTCCAGAACATAAGGAACTGTCTAATACCCCTCCACGGGAGAATAGCTATGAGTCACCTTTAGAATTTAGAAACTCAGGTCCTGTTGCAGAAATAAATACTGGAATTTCTGCTGAGGTTAAAGGTTTAAATGAACCTCCTAGTCAGTTGGAGATCGACCAATCTCTAGACATGAAAGAACAATTGAGGTCCTCCAGACGCAGCAGTTCTGAGTTCTCCCCAGATGGAGTGGAAAAAGCAGGAATGTCATCAAATCGGACTCTCGCTTCACCAGTACCTAGAACACCCTCAAGGGAAAGAAGTAGTTCTGCATCTTCTCCTGAACCGAAAGATGATTTACCCAGAACCCCCTCAAGGAGAAGCAGGTCTGGGTCTTCCCCAGGAGTTAGAGATGGGTCTGGGTCTCCTTCGAGGCACAGCTTATCTGGATCCTCTCCTGGAATGAAAGACATACCCAGAACACCATCCAGGGGGAGAAGTGAGTGTGATTCTTCTCCAGAACCAAAAGCTTTACCTCAGACTCCAAGGCCAAGGAGTCGTTCTCCATCATCCCCAGAACTCAAGGGTATTACGCCCCAGAGAGAAAGAAGTGGGTCAGAATCATCAGTTGAACAAAAGACTTTGGGTAGGTCTCCATCTGGATCTTCTCAAGAACTTGATGAGAAACCCAGTGCATCCACTCAGGAAAGAAGTGAATCAGATTCTTCACCAGATGCTAAAGTTAAAACACGAATGTCACTTAGACAAAGGAGTCGTTCTGGATCATCTCCTGAGGTAGATAGCAAATCCCGACCTTCTCCTCAGCTCAGTAGGTCTGGCTCATCCCCTGAAGTTAAAGATAAGCCAAGAGCAGCATCGAGGGCACAGAGTGGTTCTGATTCCTCTCCTGAACCCAAGGCTCCTGCCCCTCGGGCCCTTCCCAGACGAAGCAGATCAGGCTCATCAAGCAAAGGTAGAGGTCCTTCTCCTGAAGGGAGCAGCAGTTCTGAGTCTTCTCCAGAACACCCTCCCAAATCCAGAATGGCTAGAAGAAGCTCTAGGTCATCACCACAGCCCAAGACGAAGTCTCGCACTCCACCTCGTCGTCGCAGCTCGCGATCATCTGAGAGGGCTAGGAAGACCAGACTCTCCCGCAGAAGTCGTTCTGCATCTTCCTCACCAGATACACGTTCTAGAACTCCCCCACGACGCCGTCGAAGTCCTTCAGTGTCTTCCCCAGAGCCGGCTGAAAAGTCAAGATCCTCACGCCGGCGCCGTTCCGCTTCATCCCCTCGCACTAAGACAACTTCAAGGAGAGGTCGTTCTCCTTCACCAAAGCCTCGTGGGCTCCAGAGGTCCCGTTCCCGGTCAAGGAGGGAGAAGACCAGAACAACCCGACGTCGAGATAGGTCTGGGTCATCTCAGTCAACCTCTCGAAGACGACAGCGGACCCGGTCAAGGTCTCGGGTCACTCGTAGGCGCAGAGGAGGCTCTGGTTACCACTCAAGGTCTCCTGCCCGACAAGAGAGTTCGCGAACTCGACGTCGAAGAGGTCGCTCTCGGACACCCCCAACCAGTCGGAAGCGTTCCCACTCACGCACATCGCCGGCCCCATGGAAGCGTTCCCGGTCTCCAGCCACTCACCGACGATCCAGGTCCAGAACACCCCTGGTCAGCCGACGTAGGTCCAGGTCACGCACTTCACCAGTCAGTCGAAGAAGATCAAGATCTAGGACATCAGTGACTCGAAGAAGATCTCGCTCAAGAGCATCCCCAGTGAGCCGAAGGCGATCCAGGTCCAGAACACCACCAGTGACTCGCCGGCGTTCAAGATCCAGAACACCAACTCGCCGGCGTTCCCGTTCTAGAACACCACCAGTGACTCGCAGAAGGTCTAGATCTAGAACTCCACCAGTAATGAGGAGGCGATCTCGAAGCAGAACCTCGCCTATCACTCGCAGAAGATCCAGATCCAGAACATCCCCAGTCACTCGCAGGAGATCTCGATCCCGCACCAGTCCAATAACTCGAAGGAGATCCCGCTCTCGAACCTCTCCAGTGACACGCCGCAGATCTAGGTCTCGAACGCCTCCAGCTATCCGGCGCCGCTCTAGGTCTCGAACCCCACTTTTGCCACGGAAACGCTCTCGAAGTCGTTCATCGCTTGTCCGCCGCCGTTCTAGATCTCGTACTCCACGAATGACACGGGGTAAAAGGTCCTTAACAAGATCTCCTCCAGCCATCCGTAGACGATCCGTATCTGGAAGTAGTTCTGATCGTTCACGTTCTGCTACTCCTCCTGCAACAAGGAATCATTCTGGTTCTCGGACGCCTCCAGTAGCACTCAATAGCTCCAGAATGAGTTGCTTCAGTCGTCCTAGCATGTCACCAACTCCTCTTGACCGCTGTAGATCACCTGGAATGCTTGAACCCCTTGGTAGCTCTAGAACACCCATGTCTGTCCTGCAGCAAGCTGGTGGCTCCATGATGGATGGTCCAGGTCCCCGAATTCCTGATCATCCTAGAACATCTGTGCCAGAAAATCATGCTCAGTCTAGAATTGCACTTGCCCTGACAGCCATCAGTCTTGGCACTGCTCGGCCTCCTCCATCCATGTCTGCTGCAGGCCTTGCTGCAAGAATGTCCCAGGTTCCTGCTCCAGTGCCTCTCATGAGCCTCAGAACAGCCCCAGCTGCCAGCCTTGCCAGTAGGATTCCTGCAGCATCTGCAGCAGCCATGAACCTGGCCAGCGCCAGGACACCTGCCATACCAACAGCAGTAAACCTGACTGACTCGAGAACACCAGCTGCAGCAGCAGCCATGAACTTGACCAGCCCCAGAACAGCAGTCACACCATCTGCTGTGAACCTCACTGATCCACGCACCCCTACAGCCCCAGCTGTGAACCTACCAGGAGCCAGAACCCCAGCAGCATTGGCAGCTTTGAGTCTCACAGGCTCTGGCACACCCCCAAACTCTGCAAATTACCCATCCAGCTCCAGAACACCCCAGGCACCAACCCCTGCAAATTTGGTGGGTCCTAGATCTACACATGCCACAGCTTCTGTGAATATTGCCAGCTCAAGAACCCCGCCATCCTTGGCCCCTGCAAGCCTCACCAGTGCTAGAATGGCTCCAGCTTTGTCTGGTGCAAACCTCACCAGCCCCAGGGTGCCCCTTTCTGCCTATGAGCGCATTAGTGGCAGAACCTCACCACCGCTCCTTGACCGAGCCAGGTCTAGAACCCCACCGGGAGGCCCAGACTCCAGAACCCCACCAGCTGCCCCAAGCCAGTCTAGAATGACCTCTGAACGGGTTCCCTCTCCTGTTTCTAGAATGGTTCAGGCTCCTCCCTCACAGTCTGTTCTCCCTCCAGCTCAGGATCGGGCTAGGTCCCCTGGGCCATCTGCTCTTTCTGACCAATCCCGATCCTTGCTTGCCCAGACCACCCCTGTAGCAGGATCTCAGTCCTTCTCTGGGTCGGCAAAGACCACATCCTCTGCTGGTGACCACAATGGCATGCTCTCTGTCCCTGTCCCTGTCCCTGGGGGTTCCCACCCTGAGGGGGGGGAACCACCTGCCTCCACGGGGGCCCTGCAGCCAGCAAAGGAGCGGCGGAGTTCCTCCTCCTCATCGTCGTCTAGTTCCTCCTCATCATCATCATCGTCGTCGTCGTCGTCCTCTTCCTCCTCCTCTGGCTCCAGTTCCAGTGACTCGGAAGGCTCTGGCCTTCCCCTTCAACCCGAGGTAGCACTGAAGAGGTAAGGGACTTGGCTGTTAGAACTTTTCCAAGGGGAAGGCTTTATAAAGGTTGGGTCGGGATGGGGAAGGTAATGCCCTATCCAGAGGGTTCTTGGCTTGCTTAAGTGGTATGGGGACATGACCATTAAGCTGGGAATAGAGAGAATGTGGGTTGGGGGTGTTGGTGGATGGAATGGGACAGAAAAATCTCCAAAGGTTAATTCTCTAGAGGATAATGATAAGTTTTCCATCTCTACAGAGGACAGAACTAGAGGAAATGGACTTAATTTTACAGCAGGAGGGATGGCAGTTAGACCTCAAGAGGAACTCCCTGGGCTGGAAGGATCTTCAGAGGTCATCCCATCCCTCTTCCTGCCTTCAGGCAGGACAGCTCCTCCCCCAGCCAGCGCGTGCGCACACACAGGAGCCTACCCAAGCTGGCTCTCCAAGGAAGGAGACCACCCAGCTTTGCACCCAAACCTGAGCCCAGGGGCCGTTTTCCTTCGTCAGGGGCATTCTTGAGGTTTAACCTTGATCCCTTGTGCTGCAGACCCCCAGCCTATTGCTTATGTTAGCAGAGGTTGGGTCAGTTTGGGGCCACTGCTCTCCAGAGAATATGCTCACTGGGTCACTGGCTCTCTGGCTTTGGCTGGGAGAGTTCCCAGGACCTTTCTCAAGCACCCCTCCCCCACTGCCCTTCCTCCCTGTCTTGGAAGGTAGGGTTGGGGCTGGGGCAGCTTGTCTCTCCTTGTGACATCGTACTCTTCCTACAGGGTCCCTAGTCCTCCCCCAGCCCCAAAAGAGAATGAACGAGAGGGACGACCTCAGGAACCAACCCCAGCCAAGAGGAAGAGGCGCGATAGCAGCTCCAGTTCCAGCTCTTCCTCCTCCTCCTCTTCCTCCTCTTCCTCTTCCTCTTCCTCCTCCTCTTCCTCCTCTTCCTCCTCCTCCTCCTCCTCTTCCTCTTCTACATCCTCTCCTTCCCCTGCTAAGCCTGACCCTCAGGCCTTGCCCAAACCTGCAAGTCCCAAGAAGCCACCCCCTGGTGAGCGGAGGTGAGTGCTACCTTGCTTGCGATGGTAGGGGTGGGATGTGTCCCTCGAAGTGTGAGATCCCTCCCTGCTGGGTGTCTCATGGACTCTGGTGTCTGGTTGTATGGGAGGAGTTAGCATTTCTTCTCTCCACATAACTCTTTTGCTTTGTTCTGACAAGGCTGCGCCATCCAAATGGGTGCCCCAGCCAAAATTGGGGAGTCCTAGGTTCTTTCTCTCTGCCCCTGATGTGCAGCCTGGTCCCTGTTCCCAGGGATTCTAGCTTTTAAGTCTCCCCATTGCTATTGCCAGGCCTCTGGTCTGGCCACCGTCATCATCTCCGACTCTGTCCACAGCCTCTTCCCTGTCTCCCTGCCTCCACGCCATTCTCTTCCACATGTAGCCAGAGGGATCTTTCTAAAACGCACATCTGGTTACTTCCCTCCACTCCACAAATCCTTCTGGGACGCCCTGTGGCCTGCAGGATAAAGCCCCGTCTCTGCGGGAATGGCGTGTGAGGCTCTCCACCAACTGGCCTTGCCTGCCCTGTGTTCTCCTCTCCTGCCCGCCCCCACACATGCCCTCTGCTCCAGCCACTCCCAGCGCCTTGCAGTCTAAGGAGAACCCCATGCCTTTGGACATGCTGTTCCTTCTGCCTGGAATTCCCTTGTCCGCCTGGTGAACTCCTCGTTCTGCAAGACTCCGCTCAAACAGCACCTTCGAGAAGACTACCCTACCCCCTTCCCTTCATCTCCCTCCCCCGAGTCCCCAGGTCTACCTATATCAGTCCCTGTGGGGCTGCTTCCCACACACGAGGCTGAGAGTGTGCCTCTTGGCCTTCCTTCACCACCAGACAGCCCCTCCAAGGGCAGGGACTGTCTTTACCTTTGTGTCCCCCACCGTCCCATCCCCCATGCCCTGCCCACTGGGGCATTCGGTGGATGGTATGCGGGCGGCTGGGTGAGTGAGCAGACAAAGGTGGGTCTGAGGCTGGCCCTGTGTGGTATGAGGTTTGGTGGTCAAGACCTGGGGGGTGGTCCTGAGTGCTGGCTGGTGGGTTTGGAAGTGTGTGGCACTATGGGGACCTTCTCTGCTCTTAGGTCCCGCAGTCCCCGGAAGCCAATAGACTCCCTCCGGGACTCCCGGTCCCTCAGCTATTCACCTGCCGAGCGCCAACACCCCTCACCACAGGACCAACAGAGGTAGGGCCACTAATGTGTTCTTGCCAATAGCCAGCCCAGTTTGGCTGACTTCTGCAAAAAAGTTTTCAGGCTTAAAGATGCAGGAGATTGTGTGTGTGTGTGTATTGTGATCTGATGTCTGTTGTGTGTTGCAGGAGCAGCAGCAGTGAGCATGGTTCCCGAAGAGGTCAGCGTGGGGACAGTCGCTCTCCAGGCCACAAGCGCAGGAGGGAGACACCTAGCCCCCGCCCAGTGCGGCACCGCTCCTCCAGGTGTGTCTCCCTGTGCTCCAGGACTGAGCCTTATTTGAGCTCTGGCTGCCCGAGATGGCATTAATGGTGTTCTTCTCTGTTGCAGGTCTCCATGAATGTGTTTTGAGGGGAATGGAATCCCACCGCACCCCAAATTCTGGAGCCACAGGGAGTGCCCCTTTTCTCCCCAACAGCTGTGTGTGTGTGTGTGTGTGTGTGGGGAGGGGTGCTTGTCCCCTCCGAACCCTGGCAGCATCTTGAAGGGGTTCCCTTCTTTCTCTATCCCCCTTTTTCTTTGTTCCTGTGAAATGTTTAATCTGTGAGTTTTCCTGGTTCACGTTTTGGGGGGGTTGGGCGTGGGTGGGAGTAAGAATGGGAGTTGCTGGAGGAGGAAATAAGAGTTCAGGACTCCTTGAGTCAGAAAGGGCCTGGGTGGCACTATCGTGCGCCGCCGCCCCCCCCCCCCCCCCCCCCCCCCGCCCAATTTACCCGAGTGCAGGGGAGAGGGGGAGGTGATGATTTGGGACTTGAGAACTCGTATGTTATGGAAAGGGGCAGGAGTTAAAATTAGCTGGTCCTTACTGCCCCCCCTCCCCCCCTGTGAGATTGTGGCCCTTTCCCCCCAACTTTTCTTCACATTTCTTAAGGACATTTTGGTTTTTTAAAATCTGTACAGCAAGAGCAACTTTTTCTGTCAAATAAAAATGAGAAATGCAGGAAATGCGTCTACAGAGTCTTTATTAGAGGGTGGAGAAGGGCACGGAGAAGAGCTGCCCCTTGTAGTGACCAACTACAGGGTTCATGGACTGCTCTGAAGACACACTGGTTCTGGCTTACACTTTCGCTTCTGGTCTCTGAGCAGGAAAGAGGCACCTGCCTGAAAGCCAGTGTGCGGAGGTGGAGGGGGAAGCAGCAAAGGGGACTATTTATTGGGAATGAACTATTTTTTGTGTGTGCAGCCAGCACCCCCACCCCCACAGGAGCAGATTGAAAAGACTAGCCCTAGGGCTCTGGGTTTCTCCCAGTTCTTTCCCCAATGGCCTTTGAGAGACAGGCTAGGCTGGGGCTGGATTGATGAGCACAGAGAGCCTGTGGTCCAGCAAGCCAGCCTGGCAAGCGAGGGCTGGGAAGGAAGGAGTCTTGCAAGGAAGGAATGAGCCCACCCTGGTGAGGATGATGCCTGGAGTCAGGAGAGGGTGCGCATAAAGAGGCAGCAACCAGGCAGACACCCAAATCTCTTTTATTTGGGGAGGGGGGGAGGTTGGAGCACTGGGAGGAGCGGGCCCCAGGCCCTTTCACTGCACGGCTTGTTCATTGGCACTGCTTCCTGAGTCCTGTGGCTTCATCACGTCAGGCAGCTCTGGAGGGCTGGAGAAGGGCTCGATGCGCAGAGCTTCAAATGCATCATCTGGAGAGAAAAAAATGGGAGCTGGAGGAGGAGATACCCACCTCTAACTTCTGGGCAAACAAACCCTCTCCCATCCCCCCCCCCCCCCAGTCTCCTCCACAACCCTGTCCTACCTACATCCAACTGCCTAGATTCAGTGGCCCTATTGGAATGTCTCCCACTTCTATAGGGCTAACTGACCCTGTTCTCCTCCCTGAGCCTGGCTATCCTAGGACCCATTTCCTTACCCTCTGCACCTTTCTCCGTTTCCTTCTCATCCCTTCTCCACCAAGCAGTGATTTTAAAAATCAAAACAGCCCTAGCTAGTTTGGCTCAGTGGTAGAGCATCAACCCTCGGACTGTAAGGGTCTCAGGCTCATATCCATTCAAGGGCATAAACCTTGATTGCAGGCTCAATCCCCAGCCTTGGTCAGGGCATGTGCGGGAGGCAACCAATTAATGTGTCTCTCCCTCTCCCATTGTCTCTCAAATCAATGAAAAAAATATTCTTTGGAGAGATGTTTATTTTTTATTTATTTTTTTAAAATATGTTTTATTGATTTTGTACAGAGAGGAAGGGAGAGTTAGAAACATCGATGAGAGAGAGTCATCGATCAGCTGCCTCTTGCACACCCCCTACTGGGGATATGCCTGCAACCAAGGTACATGCCCTTGACCGGAATCGAACCCGGGACCCTTCAGTCCCCAAGCAGACTCTCTATCCATTGAGCCCAAAACCGGTTTTCGGCTATTTCATCCCTTCTTAAAGTCTTCCAATATTCTTATAACATAGTCTGAGTAAAACGTGAAGTTCTTGCCATCTTGTTTTTCCAGTCACTCCTCTGTTATTCCAAGTTCCCATATCAAGCTTTTTCTGCCTCAGAGCCTTTGCACTTAGTGGCCCAAGACTGCTATGCCATGACATTCAAACCAAACCTCCTCAGAGAGGCCTTCCCCAACCATCCCACGTGAATCACCACTCTGATCCCAATGCCCTATGCATTGCCTTGGAGCACTTAACTGGCCAAAACGGCTCTCGGTTCTTTAGAAACAGTGGCTTCCCTGTCAGCACAGGGCAAATGAACCCCATTTCACTTTTTCTTATTGTTAATCCTCATTCGAGGATATTTTTCCATTGATTTTGGGGGAGAGGGGAAAAGAGAGGGAAACATCGATGTGAGAGAAACACATCAGTTGATTGCCTCTTGCACAAACCCTGACCAGAGCCTGGACCAGGGAGAAGCCTGCAACTGAGGTATGTGCCCTTGACCAGAATTGACCCGGGAACCCTTTGGTCCACAGGCTGATGCTCTTAATCCGTTGAGCAAAATGGGCTTGGGCTCCATTTCACTTTTCTTCTGCACTTCCTTCCACCCAGGAGACTATTCTCAATCTCTTAGGTCCCCCAGGGAAAACTGGCCAAATCGGGCAAATCTTTGAGTTATCATAGCTTAGGAGATGGAAGTCTGCAGATGGCATCTCTGGTAGTGGTCAGAGATACTAAGCATCCTGCAATGCACAAGACAACCCCACACAAGATGATCCAACCCCAAATGTCAATAGTACTGAAGTTAAGACGGCTAACCAGCTTTATAACCAATTCATCTTAAATCCAGTGACAATTCTTGCCTTCAGCAACCTTTCCCATTCCTTGGATAAAGTCTGATGATGCCATTTAACACGTGAGTTGAACACTGTCAATTCCCTAACTGAAGCCATTTTGTGGGTGAGGAGACCAATGTCTTGTCCTTCTGCAAGCTGCACAAGGAAACACTACCCACCTTAGCAAATGATCTGAATTCCCCACATACAGTTAACTTATCCTTAATATGGTACAAGTTTCTAGTCTGCACAGAGAAGCTGGGAGATTAAGTAATGTACTGTTAAGAGAGTGCCAAGCTCAGGCAAGGTCCTGGCAGCTTGCATCTGAACTATGACTCCCATACATAACCGCTGGCAAGTCTGTGTCCACACCTCTAAAATGTGGATGGCAATGCTTACCTCTCAGGGCTACCAAGAGGATGAGATAGGCCCTAGCCAGTATTCTCAGTGGTTAGAGCACAAGCCCAAGCACCAAAGAGTCTCTATCTCCCCATTCCTCTCTTCCACTCTGAAAACCAATGGGGGGACGGGAATATTCTTGGGTGAGGATTAACAAAACAAAGAGGAGACCTTACAATGAAAATAGAACACAGAGCACAGGGCCCAGGTACTCAGTAGGTCCTCTCAGGTCCAAGATGGTGGCAGCATCCGAGAAAGTTAAACACGCCCTTTCCCACGAGCAAACTAAGTATACAAATAATAAAGCAATTCTTCACGCAAGATAACAGGGTTGAATGAATAATTTCTAAACAAGAGAATAGAGAAGGTTGGGAAGTCACAAAGCCATCCAGCAGCTGTGGGAACTCTGGCCAGAGAAGCCAGTGAGCACCATTGTTCACATTCCCCTAGACTTGACAGGGCTGGGAGCTCTAACCAGGTGCTTCGGCCTACCTGCAAGATCACCCCTGGGTGTTCCTGGCTACATTGCAGTCTTTTGTCTCCCAATAGAGGGAACAAGCCAGGAATAAGGCATCATCACAAATACCTGGCCTCCCTGCTGGGAGCCACACTAGCCCACATAGGCTAGTGCTCCAGCTAAGACTACATAGAGGTAACTTCTTCACAAGACCACTTTCTGTACAATAAACAAGAGCGTGTGCAGAGAAAGGTGGGGAGCCCCGGGACTGCAGGGAATTCTACAAGTTTGGCATTGTTTCCTCAAACTTGTTTATGTCCCCCTCTGCCTCCACAGGGTGGTCATGGGCTCTAGCCAGGTGCTCTGGCCTACTACAAGGTCCCTGTAGCACGTTCCCAGAAACACTGCCTAAGTCCATTTCAGCCCGGAGCAAAGGGAGCAAGGAAAATCGACAGGTCACTACCACATGCACCTGACACCTCTTACCTGCCTGCCAGAACCACCCAGCACACAGCCTACAAAGGCTGCTTCTACCTCAGGCTACTTTTTCATGACTGGGGGAGAGCGCCATTTTGTGTATTTCATAAAAACAAACAGAAAGTCAAACAAAATGAAAAGACAGCCGCAGCGTTGGTGGTATAGTGGTGAGCATAGCTGCCTTCCAAAATGAAAAGACAAAAGATTATCTCTTAAATGAATGAACATGAAAAATCCCCCAAAAAATACCTGAAGTAAACGGAAACAAGTGATTTTCCTGACAAAGAATTCAAATAATCATAAGGATGCTCTCCAAACTTGAGAGTAGAAAAGAGGAGCTTAGAACTTCAACAAAGTTAGCAAGTATACTAATCACAAGCACAACTTTAGAACACATAACTGAAATGAAAAATACATTAGATGAGGCCCAGGCTACCCGGCCAGCGCTTCCTCGCGGAGCCCCGCGGAGGGAGGCCCAGGCCAGCCCAGCAATCGCACCCCATGCCTGCTGCCCAGAGGGAGGCAACTTCACATACAAATTTTACCAAGCATTCGAAGAATTAAACCTAACCTTCTTAAACTATTTCAAAAGAGGAAGAAACACTTCTAAACTCATTCAAAACCAGATGAAGACATTACAAAAAAAAACAAAAGACAAATTATAAGTCAATACCTTTGATGGGCATAGATGTAAAATTCTCAACAAAATATTAGCAAACCAGGATTAAACACCATGATCAAGTAGATCGTTCCAGAGATACAAGGATGGACGGACAACCATAAATCAATCAATGTGATATATTACATTAACAAAATAAAACATATAAATAGATGCAGGAAAAGTATGACAAATTGAACATCCTTTTATGACAAAAACTCTTCAACAAAGTGAGAATAGAAGGAACATATTTCAATATACTATAGACTGTATATGACAAATCCACAGGTAATATCATACTCCATGGCGAAACTTGTCAAAACTAAACGGAGCCAGAGCTGACATGCAGGAGGAGCTGCCTTGCATGTTTTACGCCTCAAATCTTTGGAATGCTAAGACAAAACAGCCTTTGGACTGAGCCCAAAGCAACATTGTGTCCTAAAGAAATGTTTGAAATGATAACAAGAAAGCAGTTATTTTAACTACTGGACTGAAGACTATTGGACTAAAAATCACAAACACGGTTTAGAATTAACATTGCTCTGTTATTTGCATCAATAGAAAGAATTTCCTTCACCCCTAGCCAGTTTGGCTCAGTGGATAGAACGTTGGCTTGCGGACTGAAAGGTCCCAGGTTCAATTCCTGGTCAAGGACACTTGCGGGAGGCAGCCAATCCAAGATTCTCTCTCATTGTGGATGTTTCTATCTCTCTCTCTCCCTCTTCCTTCCTCTCTGAAATCAATAAAAATGTATTAAAAAAACACAAAAACACAAAGCTGCGCCCAGCCATGCCTCAGTGTTATGTCAACCTCTGAGCCAGAGGCCACAGTTTGATTCCAGGCCAGGGCACATGCCTGGCTTTCAGGCTCAGTCCCGTTAGGGTGGCACGCAGGAGGCAGCCAATCAGTGACATTCTCTCAGTCACTGACGTTTCTATGTCTCCCTCTCCCTTCCTCTCTGAAATCAAATATATACATTAAGAAAAAAGAAAAACTTAACAAAGAGAACTACGTCACTGAATAATTTTTGCATTGCAAACGATATGATCAGCAAAATGAAAAGACAACCTACTGAATGAGAAGGTATTTGCCAATGACACATCTGTAAGGAGTTAATATCCAAAGTATATAAGGAACTCATACAACTTAACACCAAAAAAACAACAATCCAATTACATAAAACGGTCAGAGGACCTGAACAGACATTTCTCCCAAGAGGACATACCGATGGCCAACAAACATGACACTCAACATCACTAATGATGCAAATTAAATCATAATGAACTATCACCTCACAACTGTCAGAATGCTATCAATAAATCAACAAGTAACAAGTGCTGGTGAGGAAGTAGAGAAAAAAGAAGCCTCATACACTGTTGGTGGGACTGTTAGTGTAGCCACTATGGGAAACAGTATGGAGATTCCTCAAAAAATTAAAAATAGAGCTACCATATTGACCAAGCAATTACACTTCTGGATATTTATTCAAGGAAAACAAAAACACTAATTTGAAAAGAAATTATATGCACTCCTTTGTTCGCTACAGCATTACTAATAATAGCCAAGATATGGAAATGATCTACAGAAGATGTGGAGACACACACACACACACACACACACACACACGATGGAATATTATTCAGCAATAAAAAAAGAATGAAATCTGGCCACTTGCCATAACATGGATGGACCTAGAGGGTATCATACTAAATGAAGTCAGACAGAGAAAAACAAATACCTTATAATTTCACTCATATGTGGGATCTAAAAAACAAAACAAAACAAATGAATAAATGCAATAAAACAGACCCATAGATAAGCTGATGGTTGCCAAAGGGGGAGAAGAATAGGGGGATGGGAATTAAAAAAAGGAAAGGAAAAGAGAGCCCCCTGTAAATATAAACTGGTGTCATGAATAGGGACCTTTGAATCCAATTTCTACAAGCCTCTTGTTTGTGGGGTAACAAATACAGTCACCGGATATTGCCTGATGTTTGTGGGCTGGGAAAACACTGTCCTGGAAGAATAATTGCAGGCTCCTTGATGACCCCTTAACTTTGGCTGTTCAACCCTGGCTGGCTTGGCTGCCCCTCTCACCTGCCCGGAAGGCCAGCCCCACGGTGGCTGGAGCCTGTGGCCTCGCTGTTTGACTGGTGAAGCCACACTCCCCCAGGGTCTTGCTGTCATCCAGAAGTTGGTCATCCTGAGGAGAGAGGCAGGGTTTCAGGAGAGGCCCCAGGAGGGTCGAATCCCAAAGACTTCTCTGGTCAACAACTACAGTGGGCGTCAGAAAGGGTAGAGAGACAGCCCACAGGAGGGCCCGCGACAGAATTCATCCAAGTTTCCAGGGCTACAGCCAAGTCTCTCCAAATTGGAACCTCCCAAGGTGGGGGCTCTAGAATGTTTATTCCCCAAATTCCTGGCGAATCTGATCTTAAGAGCCAGTTACTCAATCTGGCCACAGGCAAGCCATGGTTTGAATCCCAGCTCTGCCGCCCTGGACAAAGTAAACCTTTTGACGTGATGTTTCCTTATCTGTAAGATGGGAATTACTGGGATTCCGAACAGGAGATTTCAGAGTACATTTGGCAGGGAAGCCCCGGTAGGTATCAGCCACTTAGGTGAAGGCCCTCGTGCTCCCAGAGACTTGAATCGGGGGCTGATACACAGATTCCCCCAATGAAAACCCAGACCACAAGCCATCCTTGCTAAATAATCAGTTGGTTGTAAGAAGGGAGGGGTGGGGGTGCGGGAGCTTTATCCCAACAGCAAGGTTGGGGAGTAACAGCCGTTTAGTGAAGAGCTGGTGGGACCGGAGTCACCCAAATACCATTGCTTTGTATGGAGTGTCTGGGGGTGAGTGTGATTCTGATGGGCCTGCGGGGGGTGAAAGGTATCCAGAATCAAATCCTGGCGGGGCCAATGACCTTGGGCTCCTAAGTGGCCACTCGCCGAGCCCGTTGCCTTAACAACAGAGCAGGGATGTCAAGAGCCGGAACGTCGCCGCGGGTGGGACCGTTGTAGGGATCGGAAGCGACTGCGACGCCGGCCCGCGGCGCTCAGCACAGATCCTGGCGCGCGGCTTTAATCCCATCCCTCCCTCACCGCGACCTCGCGTGGGGCGAACGCTATCGCTGCTCCGTCTCCCCGAGTTCGAACACCGCCCCACGTGGGGGAGGTTCAGCCCGCGGCGTCCACTACTGTTTACATCAACGACGCCGCCTCCGTGCGCCTCCGGTCGGGCGCGGGGAGGCGGTTCCGGGCAGCGAACGCCCCGGTCCCAGCCTCCGCCAGGCCCCCGCCCTCCCCGGGCCGGCGGGGCCCCGCACCTTGTACAGCCGCTGCTCGTCCGGCGGCCGCTTGAGAATGCCTTCGACGATGCGCTTCAGCTCGAACACGGTGCTCGACTCCTTGGCGTCCGTGAAGATGGTGGTCTTGTGGCGCCGGATCATAAGGAAAACGTCCTGGGGGCAGCGGGCCGGCATGAACGGGGGACCCGACCTCCCCGACCCCCCCGCGCGGCCCGCGGCCCGCGGCCCCCGCCGCCCCCGGCCCCAGCCCGGTGCCCCTCCCCCACGCCCGCTCACCATCGCAGCGGCTGCCTCTCCCACTCGACGCGCCGGCGCGGCCGCGCTCCGCCCCGTTCCCGGCGTCCCGCGCGCCGGCTCCCAGCGTGCCCCGCGCCCGGAGGCCCCGCCCCGAGGCCGCCATTTTAAGTGGTCAGAAAGCGGATTACTCAGACCGTATGGCCGGCCGCCATCTTGGCGCCGTGGCGAGGATTGTCTCGGCCGGAGTTTCGGGGGGAGTGGTGGGAGTCCGGCAGCGATCCTGTGCGGGAGGGACGTTGTTGGAAACGGCGCCATCTTGGGAGTGGCGAGGTCACAGAGAGGAAGGGAGAGGGATAGAGAGGTAGAAACATGGATGAGAGAGAAACATGGATCAGCTGCCTCCTGCACGCCCCCTACCGGGGATCGAGCCTGCAACCACGGAACATGCCCTTCAGCTCTATCCATGGAGCTAAACGGTCTGGGCGCCAGGTCCCTGTCTTGATCAGTGAGAGGGAGTCCCTGGCTGGACCCCAGCTTCAGAGCCTCGGTGCGCCCACCTCCAGGAAGAGTGAATAAATGATATGCTTCTTGGTCGTTGGGGAGGCAAATATTAGCATCTCAGTGAGACCTGGCTGCCATATTGAGGGGCCTGACTCATGATTCCAAGGGCTTTCTGGCGACCATTTAAAAAAAAATACATTTTATTGATTTTTTGCAGAGAGGGAGAGAGATAGTTAGAAACATCAATGAGAGAGAAACATCGATCAGCTGCCTCCTTGACATCCCCCCACCCCCCTCTCTGGGGATGTGCCTGCAACCAAGGTACATGCCCTTGACCGGAATCGAACCCCGGGACCCTCTAGTCCACAGGCTGACGCTCTATCCACTGAGCCAAACCGGTTTTGGCTCTGGCGGCCATTTTGAGGAGGTTTTAAATTCCGGACCTCCTGCCTCCATATAGGAGGGCTGCCCACACTTCCCTGCCCCAGCCTTAGGTGTAAGTCTTTTTCTTTCAGGTCAGAGGAACTTTATGGCCTGGAATGACCCTGGGAAGCTGCTGGTGGTGTCAGGGAGTTGGGACTGGAGCAGAGAAGAGGAGGTCCCTGGCCCCAGGGGCCTTGGGCACCCGCCAGCCTCCTGCGCAGGTTCACTTGGGCTCCTGTGTGGCCTCTAGACTTATTCCCTGGCTAGCTGCCTTTCTGCCGGGCTGTCCTCACCTACAGGCTTCCTTCAGTGTTGGACACGGTCCTGGGTCACTCCCAGTTGCAGTCACACTAACTAGAACAAGGGATAGAGGCTTTTCTTTCACTTAACCACTCCCGGGGTCAGTACTGGTGTGTGTGTCAGAGTCCATGCCGGGCACCCAGAGAGGAGCCAGTGGCTGGTGCTGGCTGTCGGAGCCCTGCAGTGGTTGGGGCTGCAATGTGAGAATTCTTGAGAGGGGGTGGAAGCAGCTGCCCTGGCCCCGAGTCAAGCTGGTGGCTCGCTGCACAGGCTCTGGGCTCAAATCAACTGATACGAGTCCTGGTTCCAGCGCTGACTGTGCAGTTTTGGGCGGCTAACCTCACTCATCAGGACCCACTTTCCTCTCCTTCAAGATGAGAAAATAACCGCATGTAAAGTTTGTAGAGCCTCTCCAAGAGGTACCACGAAATAGATGTTTCCTAAACTCTAACTCGAGTTATTTTTGACTTGTCCTCCCTGCCTTCTCAGTCCTCTGAAGTCCCTTCACCTCTTGTGACTCTTCCCTCCCTGGACCCCGGGCAGCAGCGGCTCCCTGTTAGCACACTAGGCCCAGGCTGACATCCACTTGGGCTTCATCCCCTCAGTCAGGAAGTGGCGGGGCAAGTCCTTGGCCAGCCTGCAAGTTTCCTTAATATCAGCATCTTTGTGAACAGAGAGTTGGAGGAGGAGAGGGCTAAGCAGGCAGCCAGTAGGCCTCCCAGGATGAGGCAGGTACAGATGGAGTCCTGGGGTTCAGGGACAGGAGAGGTCCCCTCGCCACCCATGATGTCCAAAGATGCAGCCTGAGCACATCTTTCTTGCAGACCACCCTGTGGACAGCTGACCTGTCCGCCCAGCTGGTGTCCCAGCTGATGTTCACCAGGATCACCCTGGAGGCCTGGGGGTGGGGCAGCCCTCTTCGCTCCCATCCCATCCCCCTGAGAATCACGCCTGTCCCCAGCCTCCTCCAGCAGACCGAGTTCCAGCCCCAGCCCATTACGTGTGATCTTGGGCAAGGCACTGAACCTCCACCTGTTTTCCGTCCTTGAAGAGAGAATATGTAATTGGACCCCCTGGGATATTTGGGAGCATTAATGAAGGAATGCACAGAGAGCGCAATGCCAGGGTTCCGATAGTGATGTGTCTGGTTGAAACTGTCTCAGGTCACCTGGCCTGGGAGAGGCAGTGAGTCCTTCCCTTCAGAGGCGGGTGGGTGTCACTTGGTCGGTTGTTTGTGGGAGGTGACTGTGGGCATCCTGTCATTCAGTGCAATGATACTTCATACACGTAGGAATGGGGTGGGGGTACAATTTGAGGGGAGAACGGGCTGACCACCCCCAACCCCTGTGCTCTGTGGTCTCGCTGGGTGTATGTATGTTCTCCCTCCTAGAGGCCATGACAGAGTGGAAATCTTAAGGTGAGTTGGCTAGTCAGCTGCTCTTGCTTCTCTGCCCAGAAAGGCCTGGACCCTCTGCTCCCTTGCCTCCACTACCAACGCTCACAACAGGCACCCTCCGAAGTAAGCCTGCAGCACCTTGGCCTTGGGGGGTCTTCCCCTCCTGTCTTTTTTTTTTTTTTTTTAACATTGATTAATAAATAGTAATAAATGACCACTGGTTATTAGCGTGCCTCTCATTTGTAGTATTTTACAATTAACTAATCTCCATGAGGGAAGTGACAAGGAATTCAAGTCGGTTGCCCACATTCAATTCTGGCTCCGTCTCTTACCCGCTGTGAGCCTTAGGGCATGTCACTAACCTCTCAGGCCTGTTTTTCACCCATGGAATGGAGAATGAAAACACCCCGGGGAGCCCCCCATGCCTCGCACAGCACACATGCTCAGTGGGCAAATCCATGGTTGCTGTAGCTGCCAACTTGATTCTCCCAGCAGCCTTGATAAGGCCGTTGTTACCAGTTCAGATGAAAGTGCGGAAATGGGGCTGAGTCAGTAGTGGGAGAGACAAGGCCATCCGGTTGTAGCACCACAGACAGGAGTAGGTGGGCAACTAGAAAATGCCTACCTCGGACAAGAGACTAGCATCCTCCCCCACACACCCCCCGCACCCCCCTCCACACACACACTGACCTTGCTGACAGGATGCTGCAGCACAGGCTGCTGTGCCAGTGAGCCTGCCCGGCTGAAAAGTGCTGCAACTTGCCCAGCCCCTCAAGGCTGCCACATCAGGAACAGGCCAAGAAGAATGGAGCTGGGAGGCCACAATAGCAGCGTAGGAAGAAGCGAAGTCAGCAAAGGGAGTAATCCCCACGCTAGCATTCCCAGCTCCCCCTGCAATCAGACTACCTGGGTTCAAATTCCAGTCTATCACCTACCAGCTGCATGGCTTCAGGCCTCAGTTTTCTCATCGGACAAATGAAGAAATAAACCTACCTCACGGAGCCTCTGAAAAACCCACCGAGAGTCCAGTAAAGCCCTCTGCGGTGGCCCAGACTCCTGTAAGAGCCTGCCCAGGAGTAGCATTGCCCATTCACTGGCCCTTCCCTTCCCTGCCCAGTTCCTGCCCCTACCCTGCTCCCAGGTTGCACTTCAGAAACACTGGACTCTGAATGGGAACCGATTACTAAAGTCACAGCAGGTCCAAGGCTGAGGAGCCCTGGCTCCAGCCCCAGGCTCGTTTCCACCTCAGTGTTTTGGGAGGCAGCCCTTGGCTGGCTTCAGACTGAGGACGAATTGGGAGAATGGCCAACTTCACCCCACAGGGGTCCTTTGGTCCCACCACAGATGCGACCACAGCCTTTTGCATGCTGGTCTGCCACAGCCATGCCCTGTTCTGGGCACCCTAGACCCCGATGACCCCCAAGAAATAGCCAAGCTCCACCCCAGATGGACGGCCCTCACACTGGGGGAAAGAGCAGCCTGGAGTTCCCTGCTGCCCCGGTCCCGGTCGTAGATTCACACTGGCCTGGCCTGGCCTACAGCATCCCCGCAGTGACCACCTGGTGCAGCCACTTCCTCTCCTGGGGGAAAAGGAGGGAGACAAGGCTTAGGCCTGCCCCACCAGGCTGCACCTTTGATGGCCTTCTTGTTAACTCTTCACCGACTGCTGCTGTCAACTCCAAAGATTGGGCTTTGGATTTCCCAGGTTTTGTTCAGTTTCTTGTTCTCCCTGCAGCTCTAGAAACTGAGCTCTATCTACTGAACGGGTGTCCTTGGCCACATGAAGGTGGGAAGGGAGCTGTACAGGGTCTAAGCCTGTCTCCAGATTTGGTGTCGGGGGTCCTGGGCGTGGGGGTTCTGTGTAAGACTCCCCCAGGGCCTGGGTGGGGTAATGACAGAAACAACAGCAGAAACGCCAGCCAGGCCTGCCTGGGGGCTCCTGGCTCCTTTTGGGCAGAGGGCATGATGCCAGGCGGTCTAGACTCCTAAGCTGGTGGAGGCCCACCCTGCCCCCAGGCATCTTCACGGTGATGGGGCAAAATCTAGATTCATTCCCTATTGTTGTGTAACCAATGACCACAAACACAGCGGCTTTAAACACACATTTACTAAGTCACGGCTCTGTGGGCCAGAAGTCGGCTGGGCTCAGCTGCGTCTCACCAAGCCCGAGTCAAGGGCGGGGCCTGGAGGACTCTCATTGGAGGCCGGGGGAAGAATTCGCCTTGGTGCTTGGGCAAGGTGTCCAGGTTTGGTTCCTTTCGGTCAGCGTGCTGAGATGTCCCTTTCCCTGACGGAGGCTGTGTGACCCCTTCCCATCTTCCGAGCTAGCGATGGAGAACCATCTTCGTGGTGCCGAATCCCTCTACACTCTGAACCTCTCTGATTCCTCCAGAGACAGGGACACACAGGCCCAACCGGAAATGCCACTTACCGACTCTGGATGCCCAGGCCCAGCCTTGGCTGGAGCTGAGGAGGGTAAGCGAGCAGGAAGGGAAAGGAGGAGTATGAGATCCCACAGATGGGAGGATGCTGGGGCGGGGCTGGCAGCTCAGGCTTGGTGAAGGAAGGCAGGGGATGGGCTGATGGATGGAGAGATGGCTCCTTAGCTTTATCAGGCCTCCAAGCCTCAAGTTGGAAGTGGTAGGGCTGGGGGATGGACAGGTCCCCGGAGGGACCAAGTAGCAGAGGGGTCACCACATCAGTGGCCGAGGCGAGCCTGGATCCAGCGGCTGTACATGGCGACATGGGTATAGACGCCCGGCCGGTAGGGCTGAGCACAGCCCTTGCCCCAGCTCACCACGCCCACCAGGACCCAGTGCCCAGACTCCAAGCAAGTCAGGGGTCCCCCAGAGTCACCCTGTGGGAGAAAGGCAAGCTCAGGCCCCAGAGCTCTGAAGACTATGACGGTAGTCCCGGGGCTCCCGTCCCCCAGGGGGTACATCTGGGCTGGGAGCCGGGATGCGGACCCTGGGGGTGGCACCTCCTCGGTCCTGGGCTCCAGGGAAGGAGAGTGCTGGGCACAGGAGCACGGACCCAGCCGCTCCAGGCAGCGCCACGCACCTGGCAGGCATCCTTGCCGCCCTGGGGGTAGCCGGCGCACAGGTTCCCCCGCAACACTATTTGCTGGGCCCGGGGCACGCTGGTGCCCACGTGGTAGAGCCGATCACAGGAGCCCGCGTCCACCACGGGCACCCTGACTCCCTGGAGAGGCCGCCACGCCGGTAGTGACACTGGGGGGGGCTTGTGAGAGAGGAGAGAGGAGAGGGGGTGCGGTGGCCGAGAGAGGGTGCGGGGAGAAGCCTCACCTGAGAACCTAATCTGCCAGGACTGGGAGGGCTTGGGGATTCCCAGATTGAAGCCGCGGTGGGTGGGGTTCCCGGTCAGAGGAAGGAGGAGGGGGGATCCCCCCCTACCCCCCCATCCCCCCCGCAGTGCCCCTGCGCCCTGCCCTTCGCCTCACCTCCCGGGCGGAGGCTGCCCCAGCCGGTGACCCAGCACGGAGCCCCGTGGGGCGGGCGGGCCCCGGGCTCGGGCAGGCACACCGGCTGGACGCGGGCGCTCAAGGGCGCGGGGCGGCGCAGCTGGAGCAGCGCCAGGTCCCCGCGGGCCCCGTCCTCGGAGAAGTCGGGGTGCAGCAGCGCCCTCTGCACCGGCACCGAGAGCGCGCGGGGCGAGGCCAGGCCCAGGCGCAGCGCCCCGAGGAGCACGCGGTACTCGGACACGGGCGCCTGCCTGCGGACAGGAGCGGGTTACCTACCGGGGTTCCCCTCTCCCCAGGACCCCCAGGCCCCGCGCCTCCGCCAGGAGGAGCCGCCCTGCCCCCCGCACCCCCATCCCGGCCCCCATCCCCTTGTCCCAGAGCGGAGCGGAGCCTGGGGGGCCGCTGACCTCCGGAGGCAGTGCGCCGCCGTCAGCACCCACTGCGGGGCGACCAGCGCGCCCCCGCACACGTGCGCCCCGCGGCGCTGGACGCTCGCCTGCCACGGCCACTCTCCGGCCCGCGCGTCCCGGCCCCCTACGATCCGGCTGGACACGCGGGGCCGCCCGCAGGCTGCGGGAGGACAGGGCGGCGAGGGTGGGCGGGGGACCGGAGGCTCGGGAAAGGGGTGGTGGTGTGACGGGGGTGGGCGGCGGGGAGACTTAGAGCCAAGGTTGGGTGGGGGTGGGCTCCGGGGGTGGGAGGGACGGGGGTGGGGTGGGGAGAAGGACCTGAGGCTTCCCAACCTGCAGACTCCAGCGTCCCAGCCACGCCTGGAAGAGGAAGGAGGCAAGGCACTGGATTATGGATTTGGTGTCAGATAACGGACTGAGGGGAAGGGAGGTTACAGATAGGAAGGAAGGTGGGACGTATTTGCCGCATTAACTCGGTGCCAGGATTTTGTCCAACCGGTTATCCAATTTAACTTCCCCCAAAGGGACTTTGTGAAGACAGCACCTCCAGGTTTGGAGAGCCCAAGGTCAGGGACAGAGGGAACTTGAACCCTTGAAGCCGAGATTAGATTGCCCTGGTGTGCGCTACGGGAGCCAGGCCGGCGAGGGGGAGATGGGACATCTGGAGGCCGAGGACGCTGTGGTCCGCACCGGAACCCCTGCCCCACACTCACCTCGCAGCAGCAGGAGCAGCGCCTGGAGGCGGGGAGCCCCCCGCATTCTGTCTGTAGGACTGTGCGGGGTACAGGTGGCCCTGCCCAGGGCTTAGACTCTTGTAGGGGCCTGCAGAGAGAGGAAGGAGGGTCCTGGCCCAGAGCACTTGTGTCCCGAAGGCCCTTCTGTCTTCCCTCAGCCCCCGGCTTGTCTCAGGCTTATGCCCAGGGCCCAGCACTGCCTGCCGCGAGGCCCCAGCGAACACCCTCGCCCCCAGCCCCTTTGAGCACAGGGCACTCTAGGCCTCTAGGCGAGCCCCTTCCCCACCCTCTATTCCCATTGCCCCTGCTGGCCCCTGGACCTGTTCTCACCCTCACAGCCGGTGCCCTCCAGGCTGACTGGGCTGGCAGGGAGTGTGGGGGCTTAAAAGGCCAGGAGGGGGCGGGCCAGGCCGGGGTAATTAAGGAGACCAGGGAGGGGTTGCAGCTTCACCTGTCAGGCCTTGAACAAAGATGCTTTGAGCAGCACGTCCAAGGTGGCAGGAAAGGGACACCTGCAGTTCTCAACAGAATCCTGGCTTGGGCCAAGGTGCTGGGAGCTGCGGGCAGGAGCCCAGCCAGGCGAGGGCAGTGAGGTGGGGGGAGCAGGGG
This sequence comes from Nyctalus aviator, assembly GCA_036971965.1. Taxonomy (NCBI): domain Eukaryota; kingdom Metazoa; phylum Chordata; class Mammalia; order Chiroptera; family Vespertilionidae; genus Nyctalus; species Nyctalus aviator. The sequence continues at coordinate 11,492,116 of CM072926.1, read as the reverse complement.
GCTGCGGTCAGGCCAGGAAGCTCAGGAGGATCCTTGGTAGCTCTCCCTCAAGCCTGACCCAGGCCCCAGGCTGCCGACAGGGCTGGTTGCTCAGGCACCAAGTTCCGACTTGGCCGGGCCCAACATGGAGCCGAGACCCCAGGCCTGGCCAAGTGCTCTCTGGACCCAGGCCCCTGTGAGCTGGGTGACCCCAGCAGTCCTGTCCCCTCACTGAGCGTCAGTTTCCTCACTGGCCAGGAAGGGAGATCCAGCTTAGCAGGGCTGCCCCAGGGCAGGGACAGAGATGGTGTTTAAATTCTAGTGGGTGTGATCACTTGCTGGCAGGTGTGGGCAGAAACCAGGAAGGCCTGCTCTCTGAAGACCTCCCACCTGCCTCTCCACAGCCGGGAACTGTCCGGTGGGGAACCGAGGGAAGAAATGTGGGCCAACCACAGCTCCTCACACATCCTGAGCTCTCAGCACGTGGGAAGCTTGTGACAACGCAGACCTGCCCCTGCATGGGCCCTACTGGCCCGATCCCTCGTCGTGCTGAGGCTGAGTTCTGGGACACCCGTGAGGAGCCAGACAAGCTCGGCGCTGCCCGCCTCCACCAGGCCACCGTATGGTGCTGCAGCAGCTCCTTAGGCATGGCGTCCTCACGGGGACTTTATTTATTTTTTTTACATTACTTATTTATTTTTATTTTTTAAAATATATTTTATTGATTTTTTACAGAGAGGAAGAGAGAGGGATAGAGAGTTAGAAACATCGATGAGAGAGAGTCATCAATCAGTTGCCTCTTGCACACCCTCTACTGGGGATGCACCTGCAACCAAGGTACATGCCCTTGGCCGGAATCGAACCTGGGACCTTTCAGATCGCAGGCGGAGGCTCTATCCACTGAGCCAAACCGGTTTCGGCCATCAATTCTTTCTGACTGAACCAACCTGTGAGGGTTACAAAACATGTGTAGTGCCGACAAGCAGAGAAGGAACCGGGACTTAGGGAGTGGTCCTGGAGAAGACGGGACATAAGGGACTAGGAGAGTGTCCAGGAAGCCTCCCAGGTCCACAAAACACTCTGCAAGGAATCAGTGAAAACGCACACATTTATTAGCAAAGGAGCCAGAAGGCGACCAGAGCCTGTCGGCAGGCAGTCCAGGCGCGCCCAGCCCTGGGTAAACGTGCCTGGGGCCTGGTCAGGGCACACAGGCCAGCTGCAGGAGCGGGGCAGCCCAGAGCAGAGGGAGGAGCAGCAGGAGCGGGGAGGAGTCTGGCCTGGTGCTGTGGCCCATGAGCTTCTGGATCCAGCTGAAGTATCTACTGATGTTGGTGTAGATGCCGGGTCGGTTTGGCCGACCACAGCCCACTCCCCAGCTCACGATTCCAATCTGAATCCACAGTCCATCCTTTTCACAGGTCAAGGGTCCACCTGAGTCACCCTGGGGAGCAGCAGAGGTGAGCCTGGCCTGGGGCAGGAGGGGCCCGTGGGGAGACCCCAGAACGGGAGGGGCTCTGGAGCTGGGCAAACTAGGTGCAAATCCTACTCCTCCCCCTGGAAGTGACCGCGCCTCAGCCTTCACATCTGCAAAGGGGGGCAAACACCGCTCACGTGAGGTCCCAAAGAGACACTACCAGGCCAAACGAGCTTTGATAGGCGGGGTAAGTAAGGGCGAAATCACTTTCTCATTAATCACCTCTGAGGTAGGTTGGTCATGGGGTGGGGGGGTTGCTCTCAGGCCAAGGTTGAGAGGGGTGGGGCCCGTTTCCAGCGAGGCTCTGACTGGGGCAGGGGCACTCACTTCGCAGGCGTCATGTTTGCCATCCTCGGAGCCAGCACAGATCATGTCATCTGCCATCCTATACAAGAAGTTGGGCTGTTGGAACAGGAAATTACACCTGGAGTTGTTGATGATGGAGACCTGAACTTCCTGGAGGGTGTAGGGAGCCCGCAGCTCTGCATAGGAGTTGAGGAAACAGAGAAAGACAGTAGCATCCTGAGCCTCTCCTCCGCCATCAGGTTGGGAGGAATGATATGGGCTATGGGAACAGAGACCCTGGGCCGTTGTTTCCTTTCTTTCTTTCTTTCTTTCTTTCTTTCTTTCTTTCTTTCTTTCTTTCTTTCTTTCCTTTCTTCCTTTCTTTTTTTCTTTCTTACTGTCTTTCTTTCTTTTTTAAAATATTTAAATACTATTATTGATTTCAGAGAGGAAGGAAGAGGGAGAGATAGAAACATCAATGATGAGAGAGAATCATTGATCGGCTGCCTCCTGAACGCCCCCCACTGGGGATTGAGCCCACAACCCAGGCATGTGTCCTTGACTGGAATCGAACCTGGAAACCCCCCATCTGCAGGCCTAGGCTCTATCCACCGAGCCAAATCAGCTAGGGCTGGGCCATTGTTCTTTAAAAACAAAAAGGTTTTTATTGACTTTTTAGGGAGAGGGAAAGAGATTGATGTGAGAAACATCCATCGGCTGCCTCTTGCACGCCCCCTACTGGGGATTGAGCCTGCAATCCTGGTATGTGCCCTGACCAGGAATTGAACTGGCCACAGGTGCATGGGATTATGCTCAACCAACTGAGTGACACCGGCCAGGCTGGGCCATTGGCCTTTTCTAAAAAGATACACAAAAAACTGAAACCGGTCTGGCTCAGTGGATAGAGCGTCGACCTGCAGACTGAAAGGTCCCGGGTTGATTCCAGTCAAGGGCATGTACCTTGGTTGCGGGCACATCCCCGGTAGGGCGTGTGTAGGAGACAGCTGGTCAATGTTTCTCTCTCATCGATGTTTCTAGCTCTCTATTCCTCTCCCTTTCTCTCTGTAAAAAAAATCAATTTTAAAAAAATATATTTTATTGATTTTCCACAGAGAGGAAGGGAGAGGGATCGAGAGCTAGAAATGTCGATGAGAGAGAAACATCGACCAGCTGCCTCCTGCACACCTACCGGGAATGTGCCCGCAACCAATGTACATGCCCTTGACCGGAATCGAACCTGGGACCTTTCAGTCTGCAGACTGACGCTCTATCCACTGAGCCAAACTGGTTTTGGCAAAAATCAATTATATATATATATATATATATATATATATATATAGTTGTTTATCCTCACTGAGGATATTTTTTCATTGATTTTTTTTTTTTTTTTTAGAATGGAAGAGAGAAGGAAAGACAGAGAGGAACATCAATATGAGAGAAACACATCCATCGGTTGCCTCCTGCATGTACCCTGACCAGGGCCCAGGCTGGGGAGGAGCCTGCAACCAAGGTACCTGCCCTTGACCAGCATCAAACCCAGGACCCTTTGGTCTGCAGGGTGACGCTCTATTCAATGAGCCAAACTGGCTTTAAAAAAAAATAACTTTGATTTATTGATTCAGAGAGAGGAGGGACAGAGATAGAAACATCAATGATGAGAGAGAATAACTGATCACTGTCTCCTGCATGCTCCTGCTGGCAATTGAGCCCACAACCAGGCATGTGCCCTGACTGGGAATCCAACTGTGATCGACACTCAACCACTGAGCCACACCAACAGGGCAAGGACCATTGCTCTTTTTAAAATATTTATTTACTTAGCTGAGACCGGTTTGGCTCAGTGGATAGGGGACTGAAAGGTCCCGGGTTCAATTCCGGTCAAGGGTGTGTACCTTGGTTGCGGGCATATCCCCAGTAGGGGGTGTGCAGGAGGCAGCTGATCCATGATTCTCTCTCATCAATGTTTCTAGCTCTCTGTCCCCTCTCACTTCCTCTCTGTAAAAAATCAATAAAATATTTTTTAAAATATTTATTTATTTTATTTATTTTAAATACATTTTTATTGATTTCAGAGAGATATAAACATCAATGATGAGAGAGAATCATTAATTGGCTGCCTCCTGCACGCCTCCTTCTGGATATTGAGCCTGCAACCTGGGCATGTGTCCTTAACCCGATTCAAACCTGGGACCCTTTAGTCCACAGGCCAACACTCTGTCCACTGAGTCAGACCAGCTAGGGCTAGGAGGACATATTTAAAGTGCGGAAAGAATAAAGTTAATCAAGAATTCTATATCAGGCGAAACTATCCCTCAGAGAATAAAGAAGTTAAGACACTTTCAGATAAACAAATGCTGAGAGGATTCACAGTTAGATCTACCCAATGAGAAATGGGAAAGGGGACCCTTCCGGCTGAAATGAAAAGACTCTAATCAGTAACTTAAACTCATAGGAAGAAATAGAGAGCACTGGTACAAGCCCGGGCCAGTGTTGCTCAGTGGTTAGAGTGCTGGCCCACACACCAAAAGGTCTCAGGTTTGATTCCCAGTCAGAAGCATATGCCTGGGTTGCAGGCTCAATCCTTGGCCCCTGTTAGGGCATGTGTGGGAGGCAACCAATCTCTCACATTGTTTCTCTTTCTCTCTCAAAATCAATAAACATGTTCTTGGGTGAGGATTAAACAAAGAAGATCCTGTCCAACTAAAAAGAAAAGGAAAAAGCGGAACAAGTTGGAGGACTCACACTGCCAAATTTTAAAACATGCTGTAAAGCTAAAGGAATCAACAATGAAATCCTGGCACAAGGATAAACATACAGACCAGTGGACTACAATTGTGAGTCTAAAAATAAATCTATACATCTATGGTAAATCCACTTTTGACAAAGGTGCCAAGACAATTCAATGGAGGACAGAACAATCTCTTCAACAAACAGTGCTTGCATAACTGAATGCTGTATCACATGCAAAAGAATGAAGGTGGGCCCTGGCAGTGTTTCCCAGTGGTTAGTGTCATCCTGCCCACCGAAGGGTCATGGGTTCGATTCCTAGTCAAGGGCATGTACCTGAGTTGCAGGTTCGAGCCCTGCTCTTGTCAGGGTACATGTGGGAGGCAACCGATCGATGTGTCTCTCTCACATTGATGTTTCTCTCTCCTCCCCCTCCTCCCTCCTTTCCACTCTCTCTCTCTAAAAAAAAAAAAAAAAAAAAAAAAATCAATGGAAAAGATATCTTGGGGTGAGAGTTAACAATGAAAAAGAATGAAGTTGGCAGGGACCGGTTTGGCTCAGTGGATAGAGCGTCAGCCTGCGGACTGAAAGGTCCCGGGTTCGATTCCGGGCAAGGGCATGTACCTTGATTTCGGGCACATTCCCAGTGGGGGGTGTGCAAGAGGCAGCTGATTAATGATTCTCTCTCAGTGGGGGTTAGTATACTCACATGTTTGTATAACGATGTTTCTAACTCTCTTCCTCTCTGTAAAAAAATCAGTAAAATATATATATTTTAAAAATCAATAAAATATATTTTAAAAAAAGAAGAAATAATATGATTTATCCATACAATGGAATATTATTCAGCCATAAAAGGAATGAAGTTCTGATTTCATGTTATATAAACCTTAAAAACAGTATGCTCATTGAAAGAAACCAGACACAAAATGTCATATGTTGTATGATTCCATTTCTATAAATTTTATAGTATAAAATATCCATAATCCATAGAGGTAAAAAGCTGGTTCATGGCTCAGCTGGTGTGACTCAGTCATTGAGCCAGGAGGTCACAGATTAGATTCCTGGTCAGGGCACATACCTGGGTTTTGGGCTCGATCCCCAGTAGGGGATGTGCAGAAAGCAGCTGATTGATGTTTCTCTCTATCTCTTACCCTTCTTCTCTCTCAGCTCAATAAAAACATAGATATTTTTAAAAATCTGGTTAGTGGCTGCTAAGGGCTGGAGGGAGTAGGTTATGGGGGGGGATGGCTGTTTATTGGTTATGGGGTTTCATTTTGAGATGATAAAAATGTTCTGCAATTAGGTGGCGATGTTGGTGCAAACTGTGAGTATACTAACCCCCACTGAATTGTATGTGCTTTAAAATGGTGAATTTCATGGTTTGTGAATTAAGTCTCAGTTATAAAAAAAAAAAAAAAAAGCCAACACCAAGGCCTTTCTGAAAAATCCACCCCCCAAACTCCAGTTCCCTGCAGGTTGAGGGATTCGGCCTGGGGGAGCCGGTCCTCTCTCTGGCTCACCGTCTCAGCGGGGAAGAGGGAACTGAGTGGGCACAGAAAGCCCTGCCCTTTCAGCGGGAGGAGGATGGACGGCAGTGGGGAGAGAATGCTGACCAGGCCCACAGAGGGGCCCAGCCGCACCCAGGCCACGGTCGGGGCTGCGTGGCTGGGAAAGGAGGATAATGCCCCCTCTTTCCCACCCATCCGCCCCCCCGTCTCACTTTTATTCTCACGGATGTTCCCCCAGCCGGTCACCCAGCAGTTACTCTTGTTCTGGAATGCGAAGGTGGAGGCCATAACACAGACGGGCTGGATGTACTTGTTGTAGGTGACAGAGGAGGTCAGCTTCAGCAGGGCAATGTCGCTGAACGAAGACTCCTTCACGTGCGGGTACGTGATGATGTCCTGCACTCTGAAGAGCTGGAAGATGGCCCCCAGGTTCCAAAGAGATGGGCGGGAGGACAGCTCGCCGAACTGGGCCATCCAATTGGACGGATCGCTGTATCTGACGGGAGGAGAGAGCAGTTAGAGGTCTTTTTTTATTTTTTCAATATATTTTTATTCATTTCAGAGAGGAAAGGACAGGGAAAGAGAGGTGGAAACATCAGTGATGAGAGAATCATTGATCGGCTGCCTCCTGCAAGCTCTCCACTGGGGATGGAGCCCGCAACCCAAGCACGCGCCCTGACTGGGAATCGAACCATGACCGCCTGGTTCATAGGTCAACGTTCAACCACTGAGCCACGCCGCCGGGTTCCGTGAGGGGTCTTTAGAGAAGTGTGGGCACCTGGGGCCGCCTCGGAGGGGAGACCGCCCAGGTGCTACTAGGGCCCATGCTGGACACCAGGAGCAGTCCCCCTCACAGGACAGTGTCCAGTGAGGAAATGGCAGAGCCCAGGGAGCCTGCAACCAAAGCCCCAGAGCCCAGAGACGGGGGCTGGGACTAGGACAGAAGCGTGCCTCCCCCTCTGGTCTGACTGGCCAGTCACTCAACCAGCCTGTCACCCCTCAGAACCATCCTAAAAAACATGAGTGAGCCCTAACTGGTTTGGCTCAGCGGATGGAGCCTTGGCCTGTGGACTGAGGGGGTCCTGGGTTCGATTCCGGTCAAGGGCATGTACCTTGGTTGCGGGCACATCCCCAGTGGGTGGTGTGCAGGAGGCAGCTGATGGATGTTTCTAACTCTCTATCCCCATCCCTTCCTCTCTGTAAAAAATCAATAAAATATATATATATTTTAAAAAAACGAGTGAGCAGATGCACAGATGCCAAAGTGGGATGCTCAGCAGAGCGGAGTGAAAGCAGCCCCAGGGGCCACTGTAGCCACAGGCGAGGCTCTGTCCGCACTCACCCACCTCACTCATTCCTCCCACTGAGGCTCACCTCCCCTGGGAGCGGGCGGGGAGGGGGGTGAAGGCTAGCAATGCCACTTGGGGAGAAGAGAACAAACAGAGAAAGGAACCAGGCACACACACATGTGCCCGGGAATGTTCTGGAAGACCCTTCTAGGGGAAAAACTGAAGCGTTCTCTGCAGCGGCACCATCTGGGCTCCCGCGGGTGTGAGCGGCTGCAGCAGCGGGGCCCGGGGCTCAGGGGACCAGGAGGGTCCCGGCAGGGTCTTTGCATTTGCAGATTTCACATTGCAAAGAGCCGCGGACTCACTTCCGGAAGCAGTGCGCCGCCGACAGCACCCAGCGCCGGCCGAGCAGGCTGCCGCCGCAGCGGTGGCCCCGGTGGCGGAGCCGCAGGCTCACCTGCCACGGCCAGCGCCCGCGCGCCGCGTCCGTTCCGCCCACGACGAGCGCGTGCGCGGCCGGGCGGCCGCAGGGCTCTGGGCGGACAGACGGACAGGGCTGAGCCGCGGGGGCGCCCCCCGCCCCGCCCCCGGGAAACCCCGGGCGGAGGAGGGGGCGCAGGGCCCCGCCCCCCGCCCTGCGGGCCCCGCCCTCGCCCCGCCCCCGGGCCCCGTTAGTTACGCGTCAGCCACGAGGAGTTCTTGAAACCTGGGCGGGAGAGAGGGAAAGGGAAGAGATGGCGCCTGTGCGTCCTGGCCGCGGGGCCCGGGCCGGGGACGCACATCTTGGGCGCCTCACCTGAAAGCAGCCGGTTCCGATCCTGCAGCCCTGGGGTGAGGCGGGAAGGTGAGCTCCCCCAGGTCCCGACGCTCCCCATCCTCCCGCCCCCGTCCCCCCTGGCTCCGGCCCGAGCTCACCCTGCATCTCCAGTTCGACCCTCGCCAGCAGCTGCACCAGCAGCAGCACCCCGACGCCAGCGCCCATGCCTCCTGTCCCCGCGGCCGGACGCTCCCCGCCGCGTCCGCGGACTCCGGGGCGCCCCCTGGCGGGGAAGGAGCAACAGCGACCCTCGCGCCGCCTTCTCCCGCCTTCTCCCGGCTGGACCTCTCTGGCTCCGCGGGTTTTTGGGGGACATCAGACCTCACGGCGCCCAGCTTTGAGTTTCTCCTGGGGCGGGGTCCCCAACTACACCTCTTGATATGACCCAGGAACTAGTGAACGCTCCTCTCCCCCCCAAAAAAATCCCTTTCCTGCCTGAATGCTGGGATCCTGGCTGTCCCCTTTGCTGCCCCCTTTTCTACCCATCTTTCCTTCCAGGAAGGGTCATGAAAGCACACTAACAAGTCCTCATTGAGGTCCTAGCACTGTGCACCTCTGTTCACAGTGACACAGGATCCAAAAGCTGGCCTGGCCCTGACCGGTTTGGCTCTGGATAAAGCGTCGGCCTGCAGACTGAAAGGTCCCAGGTTCGATTCCGGTCAAGGGCATGTACCTTGGTTGCGGGTGCATCCCCAGTAGGAGGTGTGCAAGAGGCAGCTGTTCAATGTTTCTCTCTCATTGATGTTTCTAACTCTCTACCCTTCTCTCTTCCTCTCCATAAAAAAAATCAATAAAATGCGCCAAAGCCGGTTTGACTCAGTGGTAGAGCATCGGTCTGCGGACTGAAAGGTCCCAGGTTCAATTCCGGTCAATGGCATGTACATTGGTTGTGTGCACATCCCCAGTAGGGGGTGTGCAAGAGGCAACTGGTCGATGTTTCTCTCTCATCGATGTTTCTAGCTCTCTCTCCCTTCCTCTCTGTAAAAAAATCAATAAAATATATATATTTTTTAAAAAATCAATAAAATATATTAAAAAAAAAAAAGCTGGCCTGACTCTGACCGCTACAGAGCTCTTCGCCTCCCACCCTGCGTGCCATTGGGCAACAGGCCCCAGCTAACCCACAACATCCACAGGCAGCTTTCCCTTCCTGTGGGCAACAAACCGGCCCTCCCATCATCGACATGAATGGACGTCCAGCCGGCCCACGGCACCCCCTTCAGAGTCCCTGGTTCCCGAGAAGGAACCACCGAACCCAGAAGAGCTGTCCTACTCCTCCTGGTGACGGTTCTCTGCAGTGAACGGCTCCCAGTAACATCAACAAATGCGGACGGCACCGAGGACGGGGTCCGGGAGAGACTGGGCGGGGTCCTCTGTCCTCTCAGTGGCGGGCGGTGGGCAGCGCTCGCTTCTCCCGGCAACGGCGTGTGACAGCACACGTGAAGCATTGCCAACGCGGGAAGCTCACCTGGTGTCTGAGGTTTTTACTGGGCTCCCGTCACATGGGCATGGAGTGAGTGCCCATGGAAGTGACCTTTATGCTCAGGCCCCAGCTGGTCCAGAGGTCCAGCTGACAAAATGTGACCCCACCATGCATCATCTTGTTGGCATCAGCTCTCTGGTGTGGCACCGACTCCATGGCACAAGGGATTCTTCAGACAGGACATGCCAGGTCTCAGGGGCCACTTCCTGGAGCTGGTCAAGGGCCGGTGCTTCCTTTGGACTGTGCCGGGCTGGATATTCCTAGTTCCCGTCAGTTAACCGTTCCCTGCACAGCAACCAAGGATTAAGGAATGTTGGAGATTTTCATGAAACAAGAAAACATGGGGAAAGAGCAATTAGAGATCACGAAAAAGTGTTTGAAATTTTAAAATATTGCTGAAGCCTAAACCGGTTTGGCTCAGTGGATAGAGCGTCGGCCTGCGGACTGAAGGATCCTGGGTTCGATTCTGGTCAAGTGCATGTACCATGGTTGTGGGCACATCCTCAGTAGGGAGTGTGCAAGAGGCAACTGATCGATGATTCTCTCTCATCGATATTTCTAACTCTCTATCCCTCTCTCTTCCTCTCTGTAAAAAAAAAAACAAAAAACAAAAAACAAACAAAAAAACCCCAATAAAATATAATAAAAAAATAAAATATTGCTGAAGTACATTTTAGACAAAGGGTCGAATAATAAAATGGACGTTGCTAAAGAAAGAATTGGGAAACTTGAAGATATGGTAGAGAAATATGGTCAGAACTTAGAGCAAATTTTAAAAAATATATTTATTGATTTTTCACAGAGAGGTAGAGAGAGGAGAAAGATAGAGAGCTAGAAACACTGATGAGAGAGACATCGACCAGCTGCCTCCTACACACCCCACACCAGTGATGTGCCCGCAACCAATGTACATGCCCCTGACCGGAATCGAACCTGGGACCTTTCAGTCCGCAGACTGACGCTCTATCCACTGAGCCAAACCGGTTTCGGCTAGAGCAAAAATTTTAAAGGGGCAGATTACATGAGAGAAAAATGTAAAGACATGAAGGAATCTAAAGATTGGTTTCATAGACACAGACAACAGTATGGTGGTTACCAGAGGGAAGGGGGGTGAGATGGTAGTAATGGGTGAAGGGTGTCAAATAAATGGTAACAGGAGATTTGACTTTGGGTTGTAAACACACAATCAAATACACAGATGATGTATTAGGAAATTTTACATTTGAAGCCTAAAAATTTGATTAACTAATATCACCTCCAATAAATCTATACTAATAAAAGGGTAATATGCTAATTAGACCGGACATCTTCCAGACAAAGCCATGGTGGCAAGGGTTGAGGCAGAGGCAGTTAGGGGTGGTCAGGGAGGCAGGGGAGGGCAGTTAGGGGCAATTAGGCTGGCAGGAGAGCAGTTAGGGGGCGATCAGGTCGGCAGACAGAGGCAGTTAGGGTTGATCAGGCCAGAAGAGGAGCAGTTAGGGGCATCAGGCCAGGAGGCAGAGGTGATCAGGGGCAGGCAGGCAGCAAGTGGTTAGGAGCCAGTGGTCCCGGATTGCAAAGACTGATTAATAGCCACTCAGCCATACCTTATCACTTATCCATCCCATAAAGGGAAAATAGACCACAAAATATACCTTGTAAAAGTTAAGGTTAATCCCAATATTTTTTTTTCTTTTCCATTCTCTATTTTCCCATATCAGCAATTTTCCACAGAAACTGCAAAGTAGCTCAACCTCTAGAGATGGCTGGGGTCTCTCTTCCTTCCTTCTCTTGTTCAGAGAGTCTGCCCCTGTGTGTGGAGTGGCTTTTCGTGTTTGTCCTCTCTGCTCAATAAAACCTGCTTCCCTACTTCTTGAGTGGCCGGCATCCTGAATTCTTTCCTGCCCGCAGCCAAGAACCCTCTGGGCTCGGGGCTTGAGTCCCCACTAAAGACTTGCCCCTCTGGAATCATAAATGCCTTCATTCTGTCTTGATTGAAAGAAATATCTTGGTGAAGACATTGCAAACCACACGGAAGTGGCTGTGTGTAGCATCACATATCAGATAAGTTCAGGTAAAATAGAACCCAAGGCATATCCAATGAACTCTAGACAGCGGTGTCTTACGTGGATAAAAGCTACCAGCAGCTGAAAAGATGTCAGAGGCATGAGCTTTTATGCCCCTGTCAACAGAGATTTGAAATACATAGAGAGCCCTAGCCGATTTGGCTCAGTGGATAGAGCGTTAGCCTGCGGACTGAAGGGTCCCGGGTTCGATTCCGGCCAGGGCACCTGCCTGGGTTGTGGGCTCCATCCCCTGTGGGGGGCATGCAGGAGGCAGGCGATCAATGATTCTCTCTCATCATTGTTTCTATCTCTCTATCCCTCGCCCTCCTCTCTGAAATCAATAAATATATTTTAAAAAAATACATAAAGAAAAAAGTTATAAATACTCAACAAACAAACAAATCAACTTTTTTCCCCTCGGAAATCAGGAGATCAGGTAGAGGGAGTACTCACTGAGCGTGAGTTCAGCCTAAATCAAGCATTTGGGGCCTCGGAGAAGCACTGTGCCCCGAGGGGCAGTAAGCCCCTGGAAGGGGAACTGCCTGGAGGTCAGCTGGATGGGAGTGGGGGCCATCGGAAGGTTGCCGGGCACTTCTCGGCAAATGGGGAAAACTTAGGAACCGGGAAACGTCTCCCATGCCCTCCCTCCTGCTTAGCGCCCACGCCGGCAGCTCTCCTTCCTGGCGCACACTACCTCTGTAAGGCCTCTGACCAGGGGCCAGGGTCACCGCCACAGGCCGGGGCGGGGGCACTTGTATTCAGAGGAGAATATCACTGGGGCGTCCTTCGGACTGAGAACCCCCGTCTCCTCCAGCTGCTCCACCTCCTTGAATAAGGGTCCCTCCTCGGCACCCAGACACCCGGGGCCCCCCTCGGGCCCTCGAGAGCCCCGGGTTCAAAATGAATGCTTGGGGGTACAAAATGGAGTGTACCCCAGAGTCTGCAGTTCTGCTCCCGCCCCTTACCCCTCCCAGGGGCAGACTTTCCTGGCTTTGCCACCTGTAGGGCTTTGAGCAAGTCCTTCAAACACTAGAGTCTCAGTTCCTCTGCTGTAGGAAGGGTTCGCAGTAGCTCCCGGGAGCGGGCAGGGCCTGTGGCATGGCTGACAGAGTGCCAGCACATAGTGAGTGCCTCGCCCCTGCCCCCAGGGGGCCAGAGAGGCTGGGCTGTGATGCCAGGGAGTGGGCAGAGGAGGGAAGGCCCGAGGGTGTTGCCAAGGATGCGGCAGAGGCCAGAGTCCCTGTGCCCAGGAGCACTGGAAGGGTGGGGTGGAGGTGTCAGCTCCGCCCCAGGGCGGGCCCAGAAACTGGGCTGGAGCCGCAGTCACCTTCCCCTTCCCGCGAGTCTGCGGACTCTGACCCGAAGGGCCATCCGGCGAGTGGAAGGAGCCATGGAGCGGGCCCGCGTGGTCACCTTGTTCTCCCTCCTGCCGGTCCTCCAGGGAAGCCCCCCTGCTCCCCCATCCAACCTGACCTATGCCAGAGCGACCGACCCGGACTCAGGTAGGACAAACATCAGGGGGAGAAGGCACTGCAGGAGGGAGAGCCTGGGTTTGGCAGGAGCCGGAGAGAGAGAGGATTGTGTAATCCCGGCCCTGCCCTGCGAGCCTTGTCCACGGGCATTCCTCTAAGAAACCCCGTCACTTCCCCGGACACAGCGCCTTCATGGCTTCTGTCCAAACCCAATGCCAGGCGCTGCGTTCGGACCCTCCCTCAGGGCCCCGGGCAAGGTGGTCTGACCTTCCTTGTGCCCCCTGAGCTGGACTGAGCAATCCAGGGCCCCAGGTCTCACTTGCCCCATCTCAGCTGCTGTGCACCTGCCCCCAGGGTCAAAAGTATTCCCCGTCAAGTCCTGAATCAGAGGGGACAAGATGTCAGCCCGCAAGGGGCAGGGGCAAAGGAGGGCAGGTCTGCAGGGTGAGGGGAGTGCAGAGGGGACCTCGTATATCCCGGCCCATGCCTTACCCTGCAGTTTGTGGACGCCCACTCGTGCCAGGCCGAATCATGTCCGGGCAGGACGCCCGGCCGGGCCGGTGGCCATGGCAGGTCAGCCTCAGGGAGAACGGACAGCACGTGTGTGGGGGCTCCTTGATCACCGAGGACTGGGTGCTGACTGCTGCCCACTGCTTTGACCGGTGAGCACCGAGCCAGGGCCGCTGGGACCCGCCCTCCACCCCTCTCCGACGCCTCTCCCCCGTCTGAACAGGAGCCTGGGCGGGAGACGGCAGGAACGTTCCTCCTAGGGTCTTACTTATCCACTGGGCCTGGGGAGGAAGGGGGGGACGAGACGGACTCAGCACTGACCCTTCCCAGAAAGTGTTCCCTTCCTAGAAACCAAAGTTCCCACGTTAGCATGTCCCTTGGAAATCCAAGGTCTCAAAGCCACCATTTGCCAGCTGGGCAGGCTTGGAGCAGGCGACGTCCCCTCCCCCAAACAGAGGGAGAACTGGGCACCTTGCAGGGTTGCTTGTGGCTTAAGCAAGGTGCTTGTCCTTGTTGACATGTGTACACACACACACACACACACATGCACACAGACGCACACGCACACACACATGCGCACACACATACACACATGCACGTGCGCACACACGCACACATATGCACACACACTCACACATACACACAGACGCACACGCACACACACACATACACATATGCACGTGCGTGAACACACGCACACGCACGCACACTCACACATACACACATGCACACATACACACACATGCACGCACACACACGCACACGCACACATGCGCACACACACATCCTTTTGCGGTGTTAGGGCCCTTAAACCAAGGCTGTCCTTAGCCCTTGCCTGTGGATCCTGGGCACAGCCTCAGGACCCTCTTGATGTTCCGCCCCAGGTACCAACCCCTGCAAGCCTACGAGGTGATGCTGGGCACCATCTTCTCCTACCCCCCGGCCAGCCAGTCCCCGCTCTACCGCGCGGTGGCCCAGTTCCTGCCCCACCCGAGCTACAGGGGCGGGCCCGGCAGCGGGGACATCGCCCTGCTGCAGCTGGCCGCCCCTGTCAACTTCAGCGACCTCATCCTCCCCGTCTGCCTCCCCAAGCCTGGAGACCCCCTGGGTCCCGGCACCTGGTGCTGGGTGACCGGCTGGGGGCACATCAGCTCCAATCAAGGTGAGGATACCCAGAGCTGGGGGCAGGCGGCAGGCGGCGGGCGGGCGGCGGGGGGGGAGGGGAGATCCATCATGACGCGGCAGAGGCTGCTCCTGACCAGCTCCCAGGGGCAGCTGCGCCCGCCGCCACCCTCCCTCAGGCTGGACATGGAACCCGCGCTTGTTGGCATAGCCCCTGCCCCTGGCAGCCCGCCACCCCAGACCCGCATCCTGGGCTTCCCTAATCCACCAACCCAGCCTCCGATAACCAAGGGGTGGATGCCAGGCCCAGCAGAGCGACAGGGGCAGCGCCCGACCGCCTGGCCTCACCCCGGCTGAGTGACCTCCGCCAGTCAGCTTCGCCAGGCGGCGCTTCCTCCGGCCTCCTGGGCTCCTGGGTCGGTACGCGGAATGGCTTCAGGCGTTGCCGGCCGGGCCAAGCAAGAGTGACTCTCAGCACTGATCGGCACCGTGGTCACCGTCACGTCTCCCTGGGTTAGTGCCCTGGGCCGACCGTCACCAATGGCCACGTCCTGGGTGGCTTGCATCAGCAGGAACTCACGCTCGCCCAGGCATTGAGGCCAATGGCCTGAAAGCAAGGTGTCCCGGGGCCTCCAGAAGCTCCAGGGGAGGCTCCTCCCTGCCTCCCCCAACTCCTGGGGGCTCCTTGGCTGGCGGCTGCATCACTGCGCTCTCTGCCTCTGTCTTCCCACGGCCGTCTGTCTCCCCGTGTCTCCTCCCTTTCTGTCTGATGGTAAGGGTCCTCTCACCCTGACCCAGTCCGACCTCATCCTCACTCATTATACCTGCAAAGCCTCTGTTTCCAAATACGGTGCATTCTGAGGTTCGAGGTGGACATGAAGGAGTGAGGGACACGATTCAACCCATTTTCGACCTGACCCTTGGGAAGCCCGGAGAAGGAGGGCCTTCGGTGGACGTGGCTTGGCTACAGTCTTCGGCCAGAGCCAGGCCCTGACACCAGGTCTCAGCTCCTGCCACGCCCCTCCCGCGTGCCCACCCCACGACCCTGCCCGGGCGCTGGGAGGGAGGCCGAGGGGCCGCCCCAGCTCTGTGCACGCCCTGCTTCCGGACGAAGGGACCATGTCTTCCAGGTGTTTGAGTGGCAAACACAGGCACGTCCACAGGGGCGTCCGGAGCACAAATGCAGGTTCCCGCACACAGAGAGGGCTTCCTGTCATCGGTCCCTCCCCTCTGAGCTCTCTTCCCGCTCCCTCCCCAGCGCTCCTTCCGCCCTTCACTCTTCAGCAGCTGCAGCTGCCGCTCATCGACACCAGCACCTGTGACGCCTATTACCATGAGAATTCCATCATCCCCGGCCAGGAACCCATCATCCTGGCGGACATGCTGTGCGCCGGCTTCGAGGACGGCCAGAAGGACGCCTGCCAGGTGAGCACGCACCCCCGGGGGAAGGGGGGCCCCCAAAGCAGACGAGGGAGACATTATTATTATTATTATTTTTTTAACATATATTTTTATTGATTTTTTACAGAGAGGAAGGGAGAGAGATAGAGAGCCAGAAACGTCGATGAGAGAGAAACATCGACCAGCTGCCTCTTGCACACCCCCTACTGAGGATGTGCCCACAACCAAGGTACATGCCCTTGACCAGAATTGAACCTGGGACCCTTCAGTCCGCAGGCCTACGCTCTATCCACTGAGCCACACCGGTTTTGGCTTATTATTTTTTTTTAAATATACGAGGGTCAATTCAAGAAGAAACGTTCCTGAGCCCTATCTTCCTCTCGGACATCACAAAACACTATCAGACACGGAACGCCTGCGAGCGTGCTGCAGCAAACCGACACAGCCCCTCCCCGAGGCGTTCCTGTGGGGCCAGAATTCTCTCCCCAGAACAACAGCGGGGCTTTAAGCCCGTTTCCCCAGGAGCAGGCCATGCGGAGCCGGGTGGGTCCCGTCCTCTCTTCGCTGCTCTTATTAGCAAAGCAGACTCTATCGCCCGGCGCCTCTGAGTATTGTTTTGTCTCAGATTTTTTTTTTTTTTTCATCATCCAGTTTGGCTCAGTGGACAGAGCGTCGGCCTGCGCACTGAAAAGTCCCGGGTTCGATGCTTGGTTGCGGGCACGTACCCAGTAGGGGGCGTGCAAGAGGTAGCTGATCAGTGATTCTCTCTCATCCATGATGTTTCTAATTCTCTATCCCTCTCTCTTCTTCAACTGTAAAAAAAAGAAAATCAATAAAATATATTAAAAATATTTAATTAAAAAAAGAGAAACAAACAGAACTGTCAGCAGCACAGTTATCCCTCGAGCCCGTGCTCTGAAAAGCACAGCTTTATGCGGAGAATAGGGTGTCCCTGCTTGTCCCACCTGCCAGGGTTTTTGTCCCCAATTCCTGAGCCAGCCCACCCTGCCGCCTCCCACAATGCCCAGGCCGCCGGCGCTCTGTGCCCCAGGCCTGTGTCCTGAGGAGAGGCTGAAGGGCCTGGGAGCCCGCAGACCCCAATTCCCCTCCATGAAGGAGGGCGGCCGGCCCAGAGGCGTGCAGCTTCCGGCCCCACGCTTCTGGACTCCTTCTCTCTCCCCAGGGTGACTCCGGAGGCCCCCTGGTCTGTGACGTTGGTGGCATCTGGACCCAGGCCGGGGTCGTGAGCTGGGGCTCTGACTGCGGCCTCTCCAAGAAGCCAGGTGTCTACACCAACGTCAGTGTCTACACCACGTGGATTCTCAGCACAATTGGGAGCTCTGCCCCTGACGACAGAAGCTTCTCGACAGGCCTTGTGGGGACCCTTTCCACCGCCTTGTTGTTGTTTCTGGGACCACTGGGGGGCACCGTGTCCCTGGGGCTTTCCTGACCGTGCTGCTCAACTCTCAGACCTGCGTCCTCACATCGCAAACCCAAGCCCGCCCCCCCTCCCCCCGCCTGCCCCTGCCAGGAATACAGTATGCAGCTTCTCACAGGGGCTTCTCCCCAAGCCCTCCCGGAAGCTGCCTTCCGCCTTCCGCCTTCCGCCACCCACCAAAACCTTTGTCCTTCTCTGGCCCCTTCCCCTCAGAAGGCTCCCCATTGTAATACCTCACACCTCTCCCTCTTCAGACCTTCATGTGCCCCCCATAGGCACTAAGCTGCTCTCTCACCCTCCCTGCCAGGCTGGGCTCCACCTCCAGGCCCCCTTCCCCAGGAACAGAGCCTAGTGTTTCCTGCTTCTCGCCCACCATCCAAGGCTGAGTCCCAGCATTCCTTTGGGGGTTTCTGGGACTCTTTGGAATGGAGGTTTCCAGCCCCAGTGCTGGGCTGGTCCCTTTGTAGGCATGTGTGTCTGAAGGCAATAAAGATGACCTGGCAGAGGGCCATCCCAGCAGGTACCGGCCCTGCCTCGGGACCCGGAAGGGTGTGTGTGAAAGGCTCTCCCAGCAGCCCCGAGGTGCACATTACCATTATTTCCGTGTTTCAGATGGGAAATGAGGGCTGCAAGCTGCAGGACTGGCCTGAGTCCACTCCCCCCAGCAGCCCTGACCCTAGGCTCAGCGGGTGGCAGAGCAATGCAGTCGGGAGGCTCTGGGGTCAGAGCAGAAGGTCAGTCCCAGGGTCATGAGTAGACCTGGGGGATTCGGTCAGAGTCATGGGCAGACCTGGGTGCCGGGAGTCAGGGGAAGGGCTGAGCGTGGATCCACACCACCCTGGGCACGAATGGCGAAGGCTCAGCCAGGCTGAGCTTGCGCTCCGTCTCTCCAGGGAAGCCTGGGGCCTGGCTGTGGACATGCCAGCTGGCACCTGGAGGAGGGAGCACAGGGCTGGGACCTCAGGCCCAGGCAGGTGTGTGAATGGGGGGCCCCGTGGACAACTTCAGGGGGCAGAAGAGACAGGGGGAGGGAAGGGCAGGTTGAAACCCTTTGTTTTGTTTTTTTTTGTTTTGTTTTTTAAATATATTTTATTGATTTGTACAGAGAGGAAGGGAGAGAGAGAGAATCATCGATGAGAGAGAGTCATCGATAAGCTGCCTCTTGCACACCCCCTACTGGGGATATGCCCGCAACCAAGGTACATGCCCTTGACTGGAATCGAACCCGGGACCCTTCAGTCCCCAAGCTGACGCTCTATCCACTGAGCCAAACCGGTCCCGGCTGGTTGAAACCCTTTGGATGAGAGCTTCAGCCTCTGTCCCAGGACACCCCGAGCCCCTCAGCCTCAGCCTGGTTCTCCCACGTACGGCTTGAGCGGTCACACCCTTCAGCAGCTCTCCCCTCTCCTCTGGGGCAGCATCTGAGGACCCTCTAGCCTCTGTGGCCCTGCCTTGGAGTCCGGCACTCCGGCAGGGGGCGTGTGTAGGGGGAATACACCTTCCTGAGAGAGAAATACAACTTCCTATGGCGCAAACACCCTGTAGGGGAACTACAATTTCCTATGGGCAAAACGAGCCTTCCTGTGGGGGAAATACAACTTCCTGTGGGGGAAACACTCCTTCTTGTGGGGGAAACACTATTTCCTGTGGGGGAAATAGAACTTCCTATGGGGGAAACACTCCTTCCTGTGGGGGAAATACAACTTCCTGTGTGGGAAACCCTCCTTCCTGTGGGGGAAATACAACTTCCTGTGTGGGAAATACTTCTTCCTGTGGGGGAAATAGAACTTCCTATGGGGGAAACACTCCTTCCTGTGGGGGAAATACAACTTCCAATAGGGGAAACACTCCTTTCTGTGGGGGAAATACAACTTCCTGTATGGGAAATACTCCTTCCTGTGGGGGAAATAAAACTTCCTATGGGGGAAATGCTCCTTCCTGTGGTGGAAATAGAACTTCCTATAGGGGAAACACTCCTTCCTGTGAGGGAAATATAATTTCCTGTGAGGTAAACACTTCTTCCGGTTTGGGAAATACAACTTCCTGAAAAAGACAAATGCTTTCTCATGGGACAAACACACCATCCTTTGGAGATACACAACCTCCTGTCATGGCCATAATACTTCCTGTGTGGGAAACACAATCTCCTATGGAAGAAACCCACCTTCCACTGGAGGAAACACGCCTTCATGTAAAGAAAACACAGGTTACTTTGGGGAAATAGTACTCCTTTTGCAGGAAACAAACCTCCTGGGGGGGAAATTGTACTTCCTGTGGGAAAAACACACCTTCATGCGAAAATCTCACCTTTCTATGGGGGAAACACGCCTTCCTTTGGGGTAAAAACACCTTCCTGTAATGTAAACTCAACTTCCTGTGTGGGGCTGCTGCTGGTGCTGCTGTTGGCGGGAGTGCTGCTTGGAGGGACTCCCAGAAGCCAGAGCTAAGAAACTCATCATCGTGAATTCCAGGTGGTGTTCTGGGCACAGAGAGCTACCAGGTAGGCACAGCCTTCCTGGGACCCCCACGCGGTGTTACTGGTCACAGGGATTCTGGGATGGACAACCACTGGGGTATCTCTCGCTCCCGTGTTGGTGATTTCCTTAGCCCAGCACCCCAGGAATGCAAGTGTTTGAAAGATCCTTTCCACCTTTCAAGATTTAATCCAGAGGAGTGGGAGGAGGAGAGGGGTGGAGGCCTGCCACCAGGGGGCAGCCTGGGCAGGCGAGGACTAGCCTGTGTGCCTCCTCAGGAAGAGATAAGGCCCAGGGCCATCATTTATCTCCCCTTCCTAGACCAGCCTAAGCACCCTTCCCCAGCAGGCCTCAGTGAAGACTGTTAGCACTTTATTTTTTATTTTTAAAAATATTTTTTATTGATTTTTTACAGAGATGAAGAAAGAGGGATAGAGAGTTAGAAACATCGATGAGAGAAAATCATCGATCAGCTGCCTCTTGCACACCCCCTACTGGGGATGTGCCCGCAACCAAGGTACATGCCCTTGACCGGAATCGAACCTGGGACCCCCCAGTCCGACGCTCTACCCACTGAGCCAAACCAGTTAGAGCTGACCGTTAGCTCTTTCATGGAGTCCTGGTCATTGCTCCTTCCTGGGCAGCAGCAGGGCAGCGGGACCCCGAGGTGCAGACCAGAGGGGGTCGTTCGGTGCCTCGGTTCCTGGGCCCTATCCGGGTGGTGCGGCTGATCCAGCCCCAGGAAAAGCTCAAAGGCCAGAAAGGTCAGATGTTCCCAAAGCCCTCTGACCCGGAAAGGTCCAGCTGGGAGAAGGTGGCAGCGGGGTCCCCGCTCCCCCAGGGGGCGCCTCAGCCGGGCGGCGCGGCCAGGCGCAGAGGGGGCGCCAGACGCGGGAGGCGGCATGGGCGCGCCGGCGGCGGCGGTGCTGCTGCTGCTGCAGCTGTGGGTGCGCGTGGAGCTGAACATGCTGGGTGAGGTGCCGGCGCCCTGGGGGGCGGGGGGAACCAGGGTGGGGAGCCCGGAGACCGCGGTGGCTCACCTTCCTTCTCGCCTCCCTCAGGGTGGCCGGAGGAAGAAACGCTGTTTCCAGGTGAGGCGCCCGGAGCGCTCGCCCCCTGCCCGGTCCCCTGGGCGAGCGAGCCAGGGGCGCCTCACCTTTCCATCCCTCTCCCCCAGGTTTCCAGAACTCGTCGTTGCTCACATGTAACTGGTGGGCCCCTGGGGGGGGAGTGGGGGGCTCCTGCAGGCCCAGTGGGGGTGGGGGTGGGGGTGGGGGTGGGGGTGCGTGACCCCAAGATGCGCGCGGTTCCCCTCCAGGGAAGCCCCTTCCTTTGGCGCGCCCCCCGGTGGCCGGGGCGGGCACTCGGGCCCGTCGCCCACAGCTCAGTCCGGTCCGGTCTGTCCATCCACCCCAGGGCCCTGTGGCCGCCGGGCCGTGGGGACGCGTGTGGTGGGCGGCGTGGACGCCGCGCCCGGGCGCTGGCCCTGGCAGGGCAGCCTGCGCCTGTGGGGCTACCACGCCTGCGGCGCCAGCCTGCTCAACCGGCGCTGGGTGCTGACGGCGGCGCACTGCTTCGAGAGGTGAGCCGGCCCTGGGTCTGCACCGCCTTCTGTGTGTGCCACGTGCCGCTCCGTGTCCTCCTGAACCCCAGGCCCCGCTGCAGATGGGGGCCCTGCAGGGAACGCTTCGGTTTTCCCCCAGAGGGGTCTTCCAGAACATTCCCCGGGCACCTGTGTGTGTCTTGTTCCTGTCTCTGTCTTGCTCTCTTCTCCCCAAATGCATCGCTGGCCTTCACCACCCCCCCCCGCCCCCTCCCGGGGAGGTGAGCCGCAGCGGGAGGAAGGAGCGAGGTGGGTGAGTGCGCACAGAAGCCGGCCTGTGGCCACAGCGGCCCCAGAAGCTGTTTTGTTGTCATCCGCCCCGGAGGGCATTTCCCATTGATTTTCAGGGAGAGGGAGGGAAAGACAGAGAGAAACATCGATGTGAGAGAAACACATCGGTTGGTTACCTCCTGCAAGAGCCCGACCAGGGCCCAGCCCCGGAGAAGAAGCCTGCAACCAAGGTGTGTGCCCGAGACCGGAGCGGAACCCGGACCCACGCTCTGGGCACAGAACCAAGCCCGCGAGCGCCCTGGAAGCTCTCTGACCACTCTGCGGGGTGTCCCGCCTGGGCCTCTGTGTTCCTGTCTCAGGCGGGCTGGGAGAGGGCAGACTGGTTGAGTGACTGGCCAGATCACGCCTGCCCTCCCCCCCCCCAAGTCCCCAGTTTCTGGATTTGAGAGGGTTGCAACCTCTCTGGACAACCTCTCACCATTCATTTTTATCTTAATGTTTTTATTGATTTCAGAGAGAGGAAGGGAGAGGGATAGAAACATCAGTTATTAGAGAGAATTATTGATCGGCTGCCTCTTGTACACCCTCCATTGGGGATCGAGCCTGCAACCTGGGCATGTGGCCTGGCCGGGGATCAAACCATGACTCCTGGTTCATAGGTCTATGCTCAACCACAGAGCCACAGCGGCTGAGCTCACCACTCTTAAAAAAAAAATAATAATAATAAAATAAAATAAAAATAAAAAATATATATATATAAATATATATATATATTATTGATTTTTTTTAAATAAAAAAGGAAGGGAGAGAGGGATAGAGAGCTAGAAACATCCATGAGAGAGATGATCAGCTGCCTCCTGCACATCCTCCACTGGGGATGTGCCTGCAACCAAGGTACATGTCCTTGACCGGAATCGAACCTGGGACCTTTCAGTCCACAGAGTGACTCTCTATCCCCTGAGTCAAACCGGTTATGGTGAGCTCACCACTCTTGGGAACAGGCCCCGGGTGTGCTCAGGGAGCTTGCCCTCGGTAAGGCCTCCTGACGGCTCTCTCCTCTCTGTAGTAACGATTACCCCAGCTCGTGGACAGTCCAGTTTGGCGAGCTGACTGCCGCACCAAGCTTCTGGAACCTGCAGGCCTACCGCAACCGCTACCAGGTGGAGGAGATCGTGCTGAGCCCCCGCTACCGGGGGGCCATAGCCTTCGACATCGCCATGCTGCGGCTGGCCTCGCCCGTCACCTACTCCAAGTACATCCAGCCCGTCTGTGTCTTCGCCTCTTTCAAAGAGTTCCAGAACCGGTCTGACTGCTGGGTGACCGGCTGGGGGGACATCCAAGAAAGTGTGGGTGAGGCTGGGGACAGGTGGCCGGGGGGTGGGGGGGTGTCCAGGGCAGGGGAGCAGGGGCATGGTCCTCCACCCCCCTGTTCCAGCTGCATCAGCTGGGCCCTCGGTGGGCCTGGTCAGCATTCTCTCCCCACCTGCTGCGCACTCCCGCTCCCCGTGAAAGGGCAGGACTCCCTGTGCCCTCTCAGGTCCCTCTTCCCCCAGAGGCGGAGCCAGAGCGAGTGGGGAGAGGTGGCCCAGCGTGGCCCAGGCTGGCCTTCCACCTGCGGGGATGTTGGGGGCGGGAGGGTGAAAATGTTTATCTCTTTTCCACCTCCAGCTCGGCCAGAGAGCGGCCTGCTTCCTGAGGAGGGGCGGGGCGGCCGGGGGCTGAGAAAATGAAAGGAAAGAGACAGACACAGAGATGGAAGGAAAAAACTGGGGCTAGATGGGACCACTGTCCCCTGGCAGGGACAGGGACTGGGACCGGGACAGAGACCGGGACAGGGACCAGGACAGGGACAGGGACAGGGACAGGGACCGAGCCAATACTGCCAAAACAGCAAAAAACAAAACAAACAAACAAAAAAACCAAACAAACAAAAAAACACAGGAAGTTTTACTAAAACAAAGGAGATTATGCGCATTCTTGGGTGGGCCAGAGTGGTCTGCATTCCTGGTGCTGGATTTAAATAACAAAACGCACCCCCTGGCACCTGTGCTGAAGGTCAAGCTGACAACACTCCCGCCTTTTGGCAAAGCCTGTTTCCAGGGCGTGGCTTTGCCAACGCCTCTGGATTCAGCTGACAATGAAGAAATGCCCATGTGCCTTCCCAGGAGGGCCTGTCAGAAAGGCCCCAGCCTGGTGCTCACCCCTCCCCCAGCCACCCAGCCTCCCCACTCCGTCGTCTCCTCCACACCTTCTTTATCTCTCCACATTGGCCTGCTCTTCGGGAATGCTAAGCCCATTTCTCCGTCCTCAGAATGTCAACTATCCTCCACCCGTGGCTCTACAGGAGGCCTCTGAGTCCCTGTGAGCCCCCCCCCCCCCCCTGCTTATCTCTCACCATGAATCCCCTGAAACCGCTGGGCACAGCCTCCCCCAAGGTGCCCTCTGCTAGGGGAGGCATAGGCCCTCCACCCCGACTGCCCCCTACACTGCTCCCTGGCCTGGCCCAATCCTGCCTCACCCTTAACAACAGTAATAATAACAGAGGACGCCCCCGCCCGCACACTGTGCTGGGCACTGTTCTGGGCTCTGAGGTCTCAGGAGTGAGCAGAGTACCGTCTATCTCCCTTCAGGGGCTTACCTGCTAATGAGGCTGGGACTATTTATACCTACGTTACAGATGAGCAAGCTGGCAAGGGTATGGGCATTGCCCAAGACCCCAGAAGAGGTCCTTGGAGCAGCCAGGGCTCTCTCTGGATGGCCGCACACCTGGAATTGGCAAAGGGGATAGGGAAGTCAGCACTAGGCTTGCCTCCCTCTGGAGGTGGGGTCCTTTCCTGTAGAAGGGGCTGGATAAAGCGCCTCTGCCTGGCCCCAGAGGGCTTCCTCCCTCCCTGGCCCGAGGCCGACAGGTAATCACATCCAGCCTGAGGCTCCACGGTACCCTCACAGGTGGCAGGTGTCTTGTGGAGCCCCCCTGCCTGAGGTGAAACTTAGCTCTGCCGTGTGCTAGCTGGAAGGCCTGCCGCAGACTTTTTTGCAGCAAGGGTTCAGGAATCTGGAGGAGGGCTGCGCATAAATGAACAGGGACCAGACAAGAAATATAAATTTGGGAGGAAACCAGCTCTCTAGTGAAGTTGACTCCCCGAATCTCTACTTCACTAGAGAGCTGTCTACCCACAGCTTTTTATTAACACACTAGAGGCCCAGTGCATGAAATTTGTGCACTTGAAGGGGGTGGTCCCTCAGCCTGGCCTGCACCCTCTTGCAGTTCGGGAGCCCTGGGGGGGATGTCTGACTGATGGCTTAGGGACATCCCTAGCACTGCCATGGAGGTGGAGAGGCTGCCACCACTGCCACTGTGCTCGCCAGCCCGGCTTCTGGCTGAGCAAAGCTCCCCCTGTGGGAGCACACTGACCACCAGGGGGTGGCTCCTGCATTGAGTGTCTGTCCCTGGTGGTCAGTGGGCATCATAGTGACCGGTCATTCCACCATTCCGTCATTTGCATATTAGCCTTTTATTATATAGGATTTTTCCCTTTAGCAAAGCAGATATACACATCAAAGGTAAGGTTTGGTAAACAATAAAGGATTATCAGGTTGGGGGAATTGCCCTCAGCTGTCTGGCAGCAGGTAATGATAAGGAGATCTTTAGCCCTGCTGGAGATGTCCATCAGCCTTCTGAGGAACTTCACATTGATTACACTAACTACTGTCCTTGGCCTCCAGCAAGACCTTGTGTAAGCACTTCATCTAACTGTGCCTCCACCTCCTCACCTGTACAGTGGAGTGACAGTAGTTCCCACCTCATTGGGTGGCTCTGGGGTTAAAAGCGTTCACACAGCGGGGTAGCAGCGTGCCAGCAGATGGAAGGCTCTGCCGACACATCAGCTTTTGGTGTAATTGTGGTCACGACCCTCTGCAGGAAAAGGCAATGATCCCAGCCCGGATTTGGGAATTGGGCCGGCCTGGCTTCGTGTCGGGCTCTGCCATTTCTTGGTGCCTCGTTCCTAAACGTGGGTCATGACTGCGCTGCAGCCTGGGGGTGCCGTGGGAGCGCTTGGCTCAGGCCCTGAGATGTATTCATCCTAAAACATCTCAGCTGCGTTACCCCTCCCCCGTGGATGCCCACGGTCTCTCTCCACCGCTGTCATCCGCATGTTGCACGTAGGGAAACTGGGAGCGGCTGTAACGGCCGGTCCAGTTATTGGGTCCTTCTGTGGTTCTGCTCACCATCCCTGAGGTGCTGGGTGCTAGCTCGGCAGGAGTAGAGGACTCCTCAAGGCGCTGCGGTTGCCCTGCCCTCCCCCCCCCCGGAACCCACACCATCCCCCCAGCCAGGCGGCGGAGGAGTCTCAGGACGTCCCCTTTTTCTGTCTCCCAATTCCTCTGTAGATCTGCCATCCCCCTACACCCTCCAGGAGGTGGAGGTCGGCATCATAAACAACAGCATGTGTAACTACATGTTCTCACAGCCTTCTTTCCGCTACAACATCTGGGGAGACATGATGTGCGCTGGCGAGGGCAAAGGCGGCAAGGACGCCTGCTTTGTGAGTGCCCTCCCCACCCGGCCGGAGCCTTCGGGGCCCGCGTCTCCCACCCACAGCCCCTGCCCGAGCGGTGCCTGTGTCCACCGAGGCCCCCTTCTGCAGATGCAGAGCCTCGGGTGCTCCCTGGGGGAGGAGTGGGGTGTGTGCCCACGTTTCCCGGCTCTGCAGTCCCTCCTGCTCTCTGCGAAGCCCTCCCGTCCCGCCCCTGGCCCTGCTCACCCGTTCTGCTCCCCAGGGTGACTCAGGCGGACCCTTGACCTGCGAGAGGAAAGGGCTGTGGTATCAGGTTGGAATTGTGAGCTGGGGAGTGGGCTGTGGTCGGCCCAACCGCCCCGGCGTCTACACCAACGTCAGCATTCACTTCAGTTGGATGCAGACGCTGATAGCCCGCGGCAGAACCCACAGGCCGCCCCCCTGGCCGGTGCTGCTGCTCCTGCTCCTGCTCCGGGCTGCCTCGTTCCTGCAGCCCAGCCTCCCGTCCTAACGTGTGTTCCTAATAAACACATTTGCACGCTCCAGTGGCTGCCAAACGTTCTGTGGACTCCAGGTGGCTTCCTGGACACCCCCATGGTCACCCCAAAATCACTCCCTGATGCCTCAATCTCTCTCCACCCCCCCTGTACTATTACAGGTTTGGGTTTGCCAACAGCAGAACCCACTCAGAAAGGTGATTTATGGGAGGACATTAGGAGCGCCAGGGTACCTGGGCACCAGGACGACTGGAGTGGGGTTTCGTGGGGGAGCACCCCCAAACACCCACAGATGTCAAGGGCTCCTGGTCTTCATGCGGCCCCCCAAATGCTGACCTGGGACCAGGGCGGGGGTGTAGATAGTTTATCTGGGAGGCGATACCAAAAAGCTCTCATGGGAAGTGGGGAAACCAAGGCAGAGAGAGAGGAACACAATGACATTTGCCCAAGAGAAGAAGGTGCTATGTGAGCAACGGAGTGTTGTGGGGTCTAACCCTGGGTTCAAAATAAGACCACTGGAGGCTGATGATTGATTAAAAAAAAGCAGGCAAGGATTTATTGAAAAACTGGCCAGGACGGCCACAAGAGCACCACACTGTTCCAGTTGCAGGCAGTCTTTTTAAAGGCCTACACCACAAGAATTTTCCTTTGTTCTAAATTCTAAATTCTAAAGGCTGGGAACAGCCCGCAGGGTTGTTCCCAGTCACATCCTGCTGGACGTTGGAATGTGGCCCTATCTTGCGAAAGCCGATAATACAGAAGCAGCTCAGCGGTTAGTCTCTAAAGGCTATCTACAGTTTCGATCCCTGAAACTACTGAGTCAGTGGGAATCAATCTCCTGTGGTCCTGGTCCCAGGCAAGGGAAGATTGCCTTAGCCTCCAGGTCTCCACCTGGAAGCTGAGGTGAATAGCCTGTGTTTAACCAGGTGCAGGAGCCAGACTAGAAGGGTTAAAATTCAAACAGCAGTCTTTACCTCAAGTATGGTCGCTACAATATTTCACGGAGGCACAGTCCTGCGGGACCTGGTGAGAAGACACAGGGAATGTGCCCCCCCACCCTCCCTTGGGCCCCAGGGGGACAAGGATGCTGGGTGTGGGCACCTCTCTCCTGACCGCCATGGGATTCTGCTAATGCAGAATGAAGGGTATGAGATGGGGGATTTTCCTGGATTATCCGGGTGAGCCCCGTGTAAAAGGGCCCTTCAAACCGGAAGGAGTCAGAGGAGGAAGTCCGAGCGATGTGATAGGAGAAGGACACAGCCCACTATTTGCTGGCTTTGAAGACGGCGGGCAGAAGGGGCACATGCCACGGGCTGAGGGTGGCCCCGGGAGCTGGAAGAGGTGAGGCCCTGGTTCTCCAGAGTCTCCAGACTGGAAGCAGCCCTGCTGAAGCCGTGGCTTCCGTCAGGGAGATGCTTGTCAGAATCCTAGGCCACAGACATGAAGGCAATAAACTGATGTTGTTTTAGGCCACGGAGAGGGTGACAGCAGCCGTAGAAAAGTGTCCCATTGTGTGAGCCCGCCTGCCTGCGGGTCCCGGGTGAAAACCCAGAAAATGGAAGACTCGGAATTCAAAAACAGTGAAACCCTCCCAGTGGGGCCCGAACAGAGATTCAAAGGTGACCGTGTGGCAGGGCCTGAAAGCAATCGGAAGAGGATGTCAGCAGGCACCAGGCGGTGAAGGGGACCGGAATGGAGAGACACTGCAAGAAAAACATCCATCAGAAATGCAGGGAGTGAGGGCATCAGGATTCAAGGTTCAAATGCAAAACGAAACAGTAAGTCCTCCAGCTTCTAGCCAGGAAATGGCCAGGCTGACCTAGCAGTTCCCATCAGATCCAGGGATGAGGTGGAGGTGTGGCAGAGGGCTGGCAGTTCAGAGGGGACTTGAGGATAGAAGATGGGTGGAGAGAGGAAGCCCTCTAGTGGCAGCCACGTGACAACGCACAACTCCCTGGTGTGTCAGACTAGGAAATTTGAAGCGGGCAGAGCTTCCAGATGACTGCACTCACTCCCAGGGGCTGGAGAGGTTAAGGTTGGAGATCCTCAATGTCTGGGGAGACAGGACACTCCCCTGGGGCCACAATAAGCTCCTGGGGTGAGGGAGATGGAGGGAGCAGGAAGGGCCTGGGAGGTGGGCAGCAGGACCCAGTCATGGAACAGCCCTGTTTGCTCAGGCCCAGCCTCAGGCACAGGATGCCGAGGAGGGGTGAGAGGCCTGCACTGATCCTTTCCTGGAGACCTGGCCTGGCCCGGAGCCTGTGGGGCAGGCAGGGGCTGCCCCAGGAACATCTCCATCAACCAGGAAGACAGATAAGCCCAGCCCAGTGGTGGCATTGGGTGAGGGCACCCAAGGTATGGCTGGGGGAGAACAGGACAGCCGACTAGGCCACCCAGGGCCCAAAGGCCAGACTAGGAGCCCCAGGCCCAATGCAGGCCTGGCCGTGGGGGGTGGGGTGAAGTGGGGGTGGGGAGTGCCATTCCCTTTTCCTGGAGCCCAGGCAGACCGGGCCTTGGGCTGCCCTCATGAGCACCACCTCCTCATTGGGGTGACGGCCAGTCAACAAATAAATGAACCAAACCAAGAAATACTCATCCCTCACCTTCCCTCCAGGTTCCCACGGGGGCTGGCTGCGGCGCTGGGCCGGACCGGGAGAGGGGAGAGGGCCTGGGTGGGTGGCTCCTCTGGGCCCCTCTGCTGAGCAGTGTGGGGGCTGGTGCTGGCCCCACAGAGATTCCTGGGTGCCCCCCGGACAAAGTCCCAGGTGGCCTCGGAAGGTCTCCCCTTCCCTGACCCTCCTGGTGGAGGAGGGAGGCTCCCCACACACCTGGGGGCACAGGCCTCTGCCCTGCCGGGCTGCTGTGTGGTTTTGGACAGTGCTCCCTCTGGCCTGGGAGGAAGCCCCCACTTCAACGCTGGAGGGGTCCTGGGGGCAGAGGCAGAAGGCGAGATACCAGCAGGTGCAAGGAGAATGAGGACGGTGCTGCCCGTCACCTGGCTGCCTCCCGCTCCAGGGGGAATTCCTTTGGCCCTTCTATTGTGCCTCCTACTTTGCAGGAGCAGCAGGCAGCCAGCCCTCTCTCAGTCCCTACCCCACACTGGCCCGCCCTCCCTTCCTCACACCTGGTCCCCCTCAGCGTCTGCCTCTGGAGAACCTCAGAAACAAGGGAGTCCCTCCCTTTTCCTCTGTGACCCTCTCTTATCTGAAGAAAGAGCTCCCTCAGGTCAGGAGACCCGGCAGGTGGCCCTGTGGGCATTATTTGGATTCAGACCCGTCCCAAACTGTATAGCAGTCTTCCAACATGGCTGTACCAGTTTTGTGTTTCCACTGGCAATGAGTGAGAGTTCAACTTAGTGTGTGTGTTTTTTTTTAAAAAAAAATATATATTTTTTATTGATCTCAGAGAGGAAGGGAAAGGGAGAGAGAGACAGAAACATCCGTGATGAGAGAGAATCTGATCGGCCACCTCCCGCACGCCCCCCATTGGGATCAAGCCCACAACCCAGACATGTGCCCCTACTTGGAATTGAACTGTGACCTCTTGGTTCGTAGGTTGACGCTCAACCACTGAGCCACTGAGCCACGCTAGCCACACTTGCCACGCTCAGCTTAGTTTCTTATCTATAAAAGCCTGTACCCACCCTACAGACTGTTGTGAGAATGAGATGAGCGGCAACTACATCAAATGCTTACCCATAGCTGGCATAGAGTAAACCACTGCCAGCATTCTTATCATCTGAGCCGCCAGCAGGGCTTTGAGAGGGAGAGAGCTCCCAGCTCCTGAGGTCCCAACGTGAAAACCGAGCCAAGGTGACTGGAGCTTCCTGTCTCCAGACTGATCCTAGGGCAGCCCACCCCTGTTCACGTATGGATCCTCTTCAGCAGTGGTTCCAATGGGACGTTATTTCCAAGAGATGTTAAAGGGCTTCCTTTGTAAAAGGGGACCACAGATTTTTGGGAAAGCTAAATTAGTTCCTTTGTTGCAGGACTTTTTGATGACTTTGATATGCTAAAATGCATCAGGAAACTGTAAGAGGGCATACAGTAGGCAAAATTCTGCAAACGTGGAACCCTGGTTTTGGAGGCATTTCATAAGGGACTTGTGAGATGCTGCCCCCTGGTCTCTAGGGCCAGACTGGATCTTCAAGATTCCTCCCATCCCTCCCTCTGATAGGATCTCCATTCTTCCTCTGTAAAATCACATTCCTTTCTGGACCTGCCATGTGGCTCATCCAACAGGAGGGGGCGCTGGTGAACTGAGACATCGCTGCCCCAGAGCTCATTTCCAGGTTAGGAAATGGCACCCAGTTCTCTGTCCTCATTGGCTGTTTGCTCAATAAAGCAGGTATATAAAAATCGGGGTAACTTACGGTGACTGAATCAATGCTCATTTTCAGTCTATGTCGCCACAACCCCAGCCCCCTGCCTCCCTGTTCTCATCACCCCCATTCTCAGTTTCCAGCTGAGCAGCCTCACTCTGCAGAGTCCTTCTTCAGTAATGTCTCCCTTTTTCTCCACCTCCAGGGGCTTATTCATTCATTCATTTATTTATTTATTTTTACTCAAGCCTCCTTTGCAAGTGAAAAGTGGATCATGGCTGAAGAAGAATTTGCACACACCCTGTCTTTCGCAGTCTGATCACGCTGCTGTCCTGCACAACTGTTAAAGATAATGGGAGAAGTGGTTCTGTCATTTCAGAACCAGATGTCTTTGCAAAGTAAAAATAGCTGTATGAGGATTATAATACGAATGCGTTCTGTTTAGAAAGGAACATAAGAAAAAACGTTTGAAAATCACCAGAACCAAACTGCTAACACTTTCGGTGTTGGACATTTGAGTTGTTGACAAATGTCATTAAAAATGACACCTCCATGAGTCCTGGCTGGTTTGCTCTGTGGTTAGAGCATTGGCCTGTGGACTATAAAGGTCTGATTTCACTTTCTGGGCAAAGGCATGTACCTGGTTGCAGGTTCAGCATGTGTGAGAAAATGCATCTCAGTTTTCAAAAGAGTACTTTGTTTTTGTAAAAATGGTACAGTATTATTTAAAAAAACTAGAGGCCCCGTGCACGAAATCCATGCACAGGTAGGGTCCCTAGTCCTGGCTGGCGATCAGGGCTGATAGGGGCCTCCCTTCCCCCATCTGCAGGCTCTTGGCTGCCAGCTGGGGCCTTCCTTTGTTCTGCACTGCCCCCTGGTGGTCAGGACACCTCATAGTGAGCAATCCAACTCCTGGTCTCCCAGCAGAACTCCCGAGGGGACACTTTGCATATTAGCTTTTTATATATATAGATTGAAGCAATGCAGAAAAAGAATAGAGAAGAATGCCTGAAATCCTATCTGGAAATAATGATAGTCTTGTTTGAACGTTGTTTCAGAAATCTGTTTGGAAAGACAGATTCAAGGACAGACAGGATGGCTGGGGTGAGGAGTCAGGATGGAGGCTGGACCCACATGCTTGTTTCTCTGAGACACCTCCAAACTCTAGGAAACAATAAGGAGATATTTACAAAGGGAATAATTCTCTAAGCATGCTGGGCCTAGGGATGTGGTGGAGCCTCCAAAAGGAGGGAGGCAGGCTGGGGTGGGGGCCTGAGTGGAGCTGGCTGTAAGGTTTGAGGTGCAGGAAACTGATCACCAAGGAGTTTTAAAGTAAAGTTTATTCCCAGTAATGAGCGGGATTCATTATGGAGGTAAAGAAGTCAGAATTGAAGGAGTTGGGAGGGGGGATGGACCCAGCCGGGCTGCCGCCTGGACATGGAGGATCAGCAGCACGTGGCTGGTCTGGGGGTCTTTTAAAGGGGAGGAACAGGAGAGGGTTGGACCCAGGGCAGAACAGGAAGGGGTGGGCTCCAGGACACTTTGGCA
Organism: Nyctalus aviator; assembly: GCA_036971965.1. NCBI lineage: Eukaryota > Metazoa > Chordata > Mammalia > Chiroptera > Vespertilionidae > Nyctalus > Nyctalus aviator. The sequence goes on along the minus strand of CM072926.1, from coordinate 11,459,369 downwards.
GGTGCTGATTGATGGCTCAATGTCTTGGAGATGTCTCTGTGACAGATGCCAGTAATGTCATAACTCTGCCCACCAGTTGGGAGCAGGGAGACGGAGGCTGGACCCACATGCTTGTTTCTCTGAGACACCTCCAAACTTTAGGAAACAACAAGGAGATATTTACAAAGGGAATAATTCTCTAAGCGTGCTGGGCCTAGGGATGTGGTGGAGACTCCAAAAGGAGGGAGGCAGGCTGGGGTGGGGGCCTGAGTGGAGCTGGCAGTGGGAGTTCTGGGGACTCAGCAGGTATACAGCCTGTTGCATAAGCTCTCCAGGTTATAGATTTGTTACAGCAGCACCAGCTCATACACGGGCAACAAATCCACAAGCCAGGGCGGCCTTGGGGAATCGGGACCTGGACCTCTTCAGCTTGATACTTGGATAGTTTCATTTTATTTTCAATGCTTACACTAACGGAATCTTAATTACATAAACGATTAGGCAAAATGTGTCCTGGTTTTCCAATAAAATTATTTAATTTCTCTGGGGGAAAGTGCAGATAAATTCTTAGTTTATTGCTCTGCATCGAACAAAGAATTTGAATGAAAGAGTAAACAAGTCAGGGAGCACTGAGAGGTTCAGAAACGCAAAGCTGAATTGCCCCCCTTAGGGTGAGCCTTCCAGCTAGGCAGCAGCCACTCACGGCCAAGCTACAAAGACCACAAAAGTTGCCCATCCAGCGTGGCTCAGTGGTTGAGCATCAACCCGTGAGGTCACAGTTCAATTCCCTGTCAGGACACATGCACCAGATGCAAGCTCAATCCCCAACAGGGGGCGTGCAGGAGGCAGCCGATCAATAATTCCCTCTCATCATTGATGTTTCTCTCTCTCTCTCCCTTTCCCTTCCTCTCTGAAATCAATAAAAATATATATTTTAGAGCCACAAGAAGAAAGAGGGAGGATCCAAGATGGCTGCACAGGTAAACATCTAACCACAGCTGCACACAACAATTTCAATAAAATACAACTAAAATATAAAATGGACATTGCCAGAGCTACAAGAAGTCGACTGAGTGGAAATTCTACAACAAGAAGGGAAGAGAAAATCAGAAGGAAAATCAGAGGAGCTGTAAAAGCCTAAGGTACGGAGACACGCTGTGCACACGTGGAGAGGACGGAGCCGGAGAGGAGGGGAGGCTGAGTGCCTGGCTGGAGTTCCCTAGCGGGAAGGAGATAAAAGCTCCAGACTGTGGTGAACCCCAGACCCGACAGCGCTGAACCCCAGTTCTATGCCAGACCCTGGGGACCCAGGTTCAAACAGAGGGAGCCTGGGTGGTGAGGCGGAATCCCAGGGGAGCGGCGAAAGGCAGAGCTCCCGGAGTCGTGCACATTGCGCGCAGAGGACGGAATATTGACTCTAATGCTAGATTGCCCTAGCGGGAAGGAGACAAAAGCTCCGGACTGTGCTGAGCCCCAGTTCCGACTGCTCTGAACCCCAGTTCTAGGCCAGATCCCGGGGACCCAGGCTCATACAGAGGGAAATTGGGCAGTAAGGCGGAATCCCGGGGTAGCGGCAAAAGGCAGAGCCCCCGGCGGCCCGCACATTGCGCGCAGAGAAGGGACTGTTGGCTGTGCCGCGGGATTGCCCTGGCGGGAAGGAGACAAAAGGTCCAGACTGGGAAGAGCGCGATGAGGAGCAGGAGCCGCCGCCGGGCGCCAGCAAGGAGCCGGGCAACAGGACTCCCGGGGGGGAGGTACCGCTGGGTCCTCGACCGCTGATCGCGGGCCATGGAGCCGATGCCGGGGACTGCTTCCTGGGCGGCGCCGACCCTGGCAACAGGCTGAAGCCGCGCAGGAGGCCCTGGAGAACAAAGGGGCGCCGTGGGCCAGCCTGCTGAGCTTCTAGGACAAGGAGGAAGAAACTGAAGAAGTTTTCAATGTGAAGAAATCAAGTTATAGCAAAAGATAGTAAAATTACTTAAGAAAGAATACAAAGAGGACCTTGAAAAATCGAAGATTAAGACAGAACTCAAGTCATCAGCTAACATTGCAACATAAATGTGTCTAAAAAAAAAAAAAAAAAAAAAGACAGAATGTTGGAGTGGTAGCGGCCAGGCCCAAGGCAGTGGCAGCCGGGCCGGGAGCAGCAGCAGCCAGGCCTTGGAGCCAGCAGCAGCCAGATCCGGAGCAGCAGTAGCCAGGCTGGAGCAGCCAGGCTCGGAGCGGCCTGGCCCGGAGAGGCTGGGCCCAGGGCAGCTGGGCCCAGAGCAGCCGGGCCCGGAGCAACAGAGACCAGTCCTGGAGTAACAGCAGCCAGGCCCGGAGCAGCCGGGCCCGGAACAGCTCGCTCCTCGCCTGCCCATGCCCCAGGGCTGCTTCTCAGACATGGCTGGAAACTTTTGGGGGAACTTGAGGGTCTGCTGAATCAAGTGATGAAGGCTTAGATGTGGATGTGTTGAGTTGTAGCACTGGGGTGTTGATCTGTGAGTGCCTTGTGTGGGGCCTGGATGAGGTTGGTTGATCTATTTGGATGTATCTTTTGTTTGAAGTGTATCCTTGGGCATGTGGAGGTATTATTGATTTGAGAAAATGCTAAGTAATTAATTTGCAACCCGAAAGGTTTGAAGTTCTGAAAGTTTAAGGTCTCTTGGCAAGGGGAGGTTTTAAAGCTAACACCTTGATTTTAATGGAGAAAGGGGAGGACATGCCCTTCCCACCCAGAACTGGTAATCCAATTCCAGCCAGCAGCTATCTTTAAACAATGTGTTCATTCACATTTGAATGACTACGCCTGTTGATAGCCTAAGGGCACGTTTACATGTAAACAAGTTTGCTTCTCAGTTCGCAGGGCAGAAAAAGCAAGGTTTAAAATTATTAGATTTTAAAATTTATTCTTAAAAATGCAACAGTTTAGCCGAGACCAGTTTGGCTCATCGGCTTGGGGACTGAAGGGTCCCGGGTTCGATTCCAGTCAGGGGCATGTACCTTGGTTGGGGGCACATCCGCAGTTGGGGGTGTGCAAGAGGCAGCTGATCGATGACTCTCTCATCGATGTTTCTAACTCTCTATCTCCCTCCCTATCTGTACAAATCAATAAAATATATATTAAAAAAATGCAAAAGTTTATTAATTAAAAAAAACACACCAGGGAAATTAAAAAACCTGATGAACAATATTAACTGTTGATTATAATACAATCAGAGATACGGGAGGGGAGTGCACTGACAATTCTGGGGGTCGGGGAAGGGGAGTGGTGGATGTGGGAGGAGACTGAACATAAACTGTGCACCTATGGATGAGGACAATGGGGGGTGGGGAAAGGGCAGAGGGTTGGGTGGAACCTGGTGGAGGAGGGAAAAAAGAGGAACTTGTGTAATAATATGAACAATAAAGATTGATTTAAAAATATATATATATATATTTTAAAAAACCCACAAACACAAAAACAAAGACCATAAAAGTCATTCCCTTTCCCTGGCCAACTGGCTATTTCCTCTGATCCCTGAGTCACCAGGGGTCAGGTGAGGTCACATGGAGGATCCAGCTTCCCTAGGCCAGGCCAGGCGTAGCCCTGAAACCGCAGATCCAGGCCAAGGACACAGGTTCCAGCCTCCAAGGGCAGGTGGGGGCTCCCTGCACAGGGGAGCAGGCAGGCTGGGCCAGTGGAGAGGATGGGGATGGAGGCCCTCCTGTCTGTTGTGCCTCATGATGCCCAAGCTCCACACCTAGGGCAGGGAAACCAGGGCAGCAAGCCCTGACCCATCCCTCAACAAACAAGGCAGCCAGGCCAGGGCCTGCTCTGGGGAGAAGGCTCCATTGTTCTGGGCTCCTGATGGAGTGAGTCCTGGGGCACGCCCTCGGAGGGAATTATGGTTTTGCAAATGCCCAATAATCCCCTCAAGGGGAGCCCCATCCCAAGGGACAAAGCGCCTTGTATTGAGTCTTCCTGGGCTTCAGGGCCAGCTTGGGGCCAAGGTGGAAGAGGGGGTGGGTCTCCTCCAGGATAGGGGCCTCCTACACAGGTGTGCACGAGTGTAGGCATGTGTGTGGGAGGCATGAGTAAGCTCCTATGCATTGGGTTAGTGGGCAAGTATGTGTGTTTAGGGCACATCCGTGTGTGAGCGCATGTGTGTGCATCTGCATGTGTGCTAACTCACGGCTCCATGAACATACACCTCATGTGTAGTTTTGTGCCATTCCTCTTTGTTCAGGCCAGAAACTGTCCCTTCCAACTGATGAGGAATCAAACCGGCAAACCATCGGGTGCAGGGAGCATTGCCCAACCAACTGAGCCACCCTGGCAGGGTCTCAGCCCTATCTTTTTTTTTTTTTTTTGTTTTTTAGCCTTTGGTAGAAATGACTCAATTTATTCAATGTTTAGGAAAATATATATAGTAAACAGAAGAAAAGGCTAAAACATAAGCAAGCCAGCTGCATAGCCTTCAAGGTTAGACTATCTTTGGCAAGCATGACTGAACTATCTGATGGCACCGTAGAACAGAGCAATATAAGTAATTCTCAAATTCATAAAGAGAAGCAAAGTCCCATAGTTGAGTTGGGTCCTTAGGTCTGCTACTTTTTTATATTCTGTCCCTTTCTACACTCCATTTCTACACTACTAGATATTTGAAATATACTTAGCAAAAACGGCTCAGAGAAACAAATACAAATGATTCAGCATAACGCAATGAAACAAACAAACAGTTTCATGCAGTCTTCAATCTGGATGTGTAAGGCTGAAGGCTCTCCTCACTTCGCCAGAAAAAATTTCAGTATTTCCTGTAGGGAAATTATCTGGGTTTCAAGGGTTGCCGGTTGGATCCCTGGGTGCATGCAGGAGGCAACCAATTGTGTCACTCTCACATCCATGTTTCTCAATCCATCTCTCCCTTCCTCCTTCTCAGCCCCTGTCTTGATGACTATGACGCAATGGCTCTTCCAAAGGTTGGGGAGGCCGGATGGATAGCCTTGTTCCAGCCCTCACACACAGCCTAGACCTGCTGCACAAGCAGGGTCCCCAGAACCCTGGGAAGGACCCTCTTACCTCCAGATGAAGCCTGAGGCCTTGGCCTGACCCCAGGCCCTCTCGGGAGGGCTGGCCTGGTGGCTCAACTCTTCCCAATCCTCTGTGCCTCCTGTCATGTCACCTTCGCTGTTAGTCACCCCACAACCCGTTAAGGGTGTTTCATCCCCAACTACTCTCAGACCTGGCACCGAGGGAAGATCACAGACACTTTCCAAGTGACAGACCCTGGGAGGCCAACCCCTCCCACCGGACACACAGAACACGATTGTCCTGTCCGGCTCTCCGAGAGGGGAGCTTGGACTCCTGAAAGCCCAAGGGACCATGGGCTCTGCCCAGACCTGAATGAGGCCCTCAACCCAACTGTGCACAAGGCAGGAGCCATGGGCCCCATGAACCTTCTGTAGACATTCCCCCTGTGGCCCCTCGTGGGGCTGAATCCTGTCCAGCCAATGTGGAAAGGGCTGTCAGCAAGCTCCCCACACCTCCGAAGTCAAGGTCTAGTTCAGGTGCTCAGTGGTGACAGCACAATCTTTGACTCAGTCCCTCTTTGTTTGCCTAGGCTCCGGGGCCAAGACAACAAACACGATACGTCCGTCCGGGAGCCTCCTCCAGGAAGAGCCCCCACTGATCTGTCTTCAGGGTGTCCCCTACTCCTCCTTCCTTCTGGATGGGGGCCCACACGGCCTGGGGTATAAAAGGCCCGGTGGAGGGTGTCCAGGTGCAAGACTCCCCTGTGCCAGGACCGGCTGACAAGACTTTCCTGGCCAGGTAGGGCGGTGTTCCCCTCCCGTGGATGCAGCCGACAAGGTCAGACAGGGCCCCTCTCTGTGCGCCTGGTGACCTGTCCCTTCTTTCCAGGAGCCTTGGGACTCAGGAGCCAGAAACCATGCTGCTGTGGCTGACCCTCGTCGTCCTGTGGAGCACTTCCTGCTGGGCATATCGTAAGTCTGGCTAGGTCTGCCTTCCTCCAGCCCACCCCCTGGGCCTGGGCTCAGCCCTGGACTGACTCTGGTCTCAGGACCGTCCCCTAGGCTTGGAGAGGCTTCATCAGTTCTGCACAAAGATAACCGATATGTTACCGTGTCATTTTCTCTCCCTCCCTCACCTGGTTCTTTCGTCCATCTAGAGATGTATGGATATGCAAAAGGCACGTACTTCAGCTCCACTCGAGACAATACAAATGACATATCTGGGATTCGGGTGTCCATAAGTCTTATAGGCATAATTAAGAGGTGAGTAGGGGCAAGGCAGAAGGTCCTATCTCTGTCCCAATGCGTGCCACGGTCTTGGGAACTTGGGACGGGGAGTTTGGCAACTCTTCTCCAACACCTTCACGGGGCTCCTGAGGACTCCCCGAGGCCAGTTTGGAGTCACACAGCCACCAGGCATCGCCTTTTGGCTTGTCCCTTTTCCTCAGCCACCTCCTCTCCTGCACATCCGTCCCACTACCCTCTGTCTCCACCTGCAAGTGCAGACACTGCTTCTTGGATTGATCTGAAATAAGGGATAAATAATGTTTCTCCCTCCTTGCTCCTTTCAAACCAAACTCAACTCAACCAAAAGCAGCCTTTCAGTCTGAAATCTCTGTGATGGGAAAGTCAGGGGGGAGGTTAGGGTCAAAGAGGAAGGAAGTGAGGGTCAGAGTGGACCACTGCTTGAACACAATTCTCCAGACCCTGTCGAGGCAGAAAGCCCAGGCCCATTCCCCTAATGTTAGGGTGGTGTCCTTGCTTGAAGCCTGGGGAAAATCTTTGCTCTCCACTGAAGGGGTCCCAGGGACTGACAGAGAGGATGGGGGAGGGCAGCCAGGAGCAAAAGGGTCAGAGTATGGGGCCAGGAGCGGTGGAGCAGGAGGCTCTTGGACAGGCATCAAGGTGTGCAGAAGGACACAGACAGACTCAGATGAGCAAAGCTGGTGGGATTCCCCCAGGTGTGTGTGTGTGTGTGTATGTGTGTGTGTGTGTGTGAATAGTCACTTGCTTCTCAGGCCTGCAACCTGGCAACCTGGCAACCTGACCTATTGGGAGTGATTGAAATCACTCAGAAAACCCAAGGGTGGCTGGGGAACAGCTCCCTGCTCTGAGCAAGTGTGACAGTTGGCACCGCCTGAGGGTCATGGTGACCCAGCATTTCGCAGAGTTCTCCTTACGGGTGATCTCAGTGCCAGCTCCCAACAACCACCCCTACGCTGCTGATGGGGACGCTGAGGCCCGGAAGGCTGGCCAACAAGCCCAAGACCACAGAACCCGAAAGCAGCAGAGCGGCCTGTCTGCCTCAGGATCCCAAAGTCAGGGCTCAGGGGCCTGTGTCGCAGGGACAGAGCTGTTCTCCTGGCTGGTGGCTGCAGGGAGGGCTGTGTGAGGGATAGAGGACCTGGGGCCGATGAGGCTCAAAGCTCCCCCTTTCTTCCAGTGTCCAGCTGAGATATGGATCCAACTGGAGCAGAATATATGGTGTCTCAGGTGGGTGGGCCGAGGAATTCCTCCTGGGGCCAGATGAATACATTGTAGGGCTGGTCGGCTCACATAGGATCTACATCCGCCACCTGGTTGTCTCTACCAACTTGGGGCGCATGGCTGCATTTGGGAAGGAAAGTAGATACAGCTTCACCGCCTCCCCGGACAAGCCCGGAAAGATACTCACAGGAATCTTCGGCCAGACCCAGGTCCTTGGCATCACGGGCATCGGTTTTAAGTGGGACTATCCCCTAGCTGATCAGCCCCCTCCACCAGCCCCCTCCACCAGACCCAAGGAATTTACTCATCTGCACAAGCATGAGTTTCATTGGGGACAATCCTCTAGCCATCTACACCAACTACCACAACCCGAAAGAAGTGAAAGTCAAGAACACAATGATATAGCAAGTAGTTGGGCTGACCCAGGTCAGGGCCCATATAATATTCAGCAAATGGCCACATAAGATTTGGCTCAGTTATAGAGCGACGGTCTGCGGACTGAAAGGTCCCAGGTTAGATTCGGGTCAAGGGCATGTACATTGGAGGCAGCTGTTAGATGTTTCTCTCTCATCGACGTTTCTGGCTGTCTATCTCTCTCCCTTCCTCTCTGTAAAAAGCAATAAAATATATTAAAAATAATAAAAAAAAAGGAATCAGTTAACGAATGCATAAATAAGTGGAACAATAAATCCATGTCTCTCTGTCTCTCTCTCTGCAATTAATAATAATAATTAAAAAAAAGTTTAAAAGAACATCTTGCAAAAATTGGTTTGGCTCAGTGGATAGAGTGTCGGCCTGCAGACTGAAGGGTCATGGGTTTGATTCCGGTCAAGCACATGTGCCTTGGTTGCGGGCACATCCCCAGTAATGGGTGTGCAGGAGGCTGGTGATCTATATTTCTCTTTCATCAACATTTCTAGCTCTCTATCTCTCTCCCTTCCTCTCTGTAAAAAATCAATAAAAAAATATTTTTAAAAAGCACACAAAAAAACGACACCTCCATGAGCCCTCGCTGGATGCTCTGTGGTTAGAGCATTGGCCTGTGACTATAAAGGTCTGATTTCACTTTCTGGGCAAAGGCATGTACCTTGTTGCGGGTTCAGAATGTGTGAGAAAATGCATCTCAGATTTCAAAAGAGTACTTTATTTTTGTAAAAATGGTACAGTATTATTAATAAATACACACACACACAAAACACACAAAAACAACAAACAAACAAACAAAAAAAACTACAGTCCCCGTGCACAAAATCCATGCACAGGTAAGGTCCCTAGGCCTGGCTGTCAATCGGGGCTGATATGGGCCTCCCTTCCCCCATCTGCAGGCTCTTGGCTGCAAGCTGGGGCCTTCCTTTGTTCTGCACCGCCCCCTGGTGGTCAGGACACCTAATAGTGAGCAATCCAACTCCCGGTCTCCCAGCAGAACTCCCGAAGGGATACTTTGCATATTAGATTTATATATATATAGATTGAAGCAATGCAGAAAAAGAATAGAGAAGAGCCAAAACCGGTTTGTCTCAGTGGATAGAGCGTCAGCCTGCGGACTGAAAAGCCCGGGTTCGATTCCGGTCAAGGGCATGTACCTTGATTGCGGGCACATCCCCAGTAGGGGGTGTGCAAGAGGCAGCTGAGTGATGATTCTCTCTCATCAATGTTTCTAACTCTCTATCCCTCTCTCTTCCTCTCTAAAAAATCAATTAAATATATTAAAAAAAAAAAAAAAAAAAAAAAGAATAGAGAAGAATGCCTGAAAGTCTATCTGGAAATAATGATAGTCTTGTTTGAATGTTGTTTCAGAAATCTGTTGGAAAGACAGATTCAAGGACAAGCAGATGGAAGGATGGCTGGGGTGAGGGGTCAGGATGGAGGCTGGACCCCCATGCTTGTTTCTCTGAGACACCTCCAAACTCTAGGAAACAACAAGGAGATATTTGCAAAGGGAATAATTCTCTAAGCGTGCTGGGCCTAGGGATGTGGTGGAGACTCCAAAAGGAGAGAGGCAGGCTGGGGTGGGGGCCTGAGTGGAGCTGGCAGTGGGAGTTCTGGGGACTCAGCAGGTATACAGCCTGTTGCATAAGCCCTCCAGGTTATAGATTTGTTACAGCAGCACCAGCTCATACACAGGCAACAAATCCACGAGCCAGGGCGGCCTTGGGGAATCGGGACCTGGACCTCTTCAGCTTGATACTTGGATAGTTTCATTTTATTTTCAATGCTTACACTAACGGAATCTTAATTACATAAACGATTAGGCAAAATGTGTCCTGGTTTTCCAATAAAATTATTTAATTTCTCTGGGGGAAAGTGCAGATAAATTCTTAGTTTATTGCTCTGCATCCAACAAAGAATTTGAATGAGAGAGTAAACGATTCAGGGAGCACTGAGAGGTTCAGAAATGCAAAGCTGAATTGCCCCCCTTAGGGTGGGCCTTCCAGCTTGGCAGCAGCCACTCACGGCCAAGCAGAAACTAAGGGGAGCCACGGAAGGCAGAGGTCAGGTGGAAACTCAGGGTAGCGCACAAGGGCAAGGCTGTCGGGAAGCCAAGACTGTCAGCTCAGCCCTGAGACTCTGCCCCATCCAAGCTGAGCAAAGAGACTTCTGCAATTTTGCAAGTCTGATCCTATAAGACTGTCTTTAATACAGAAGGTATCCCAGAGTAGACACAGCTGATATCCACATTCAACTGGCCTGAAGGTCAATTCCTCCCAGGGATACCAACAACAATCAAGACTTAACTACAACAAGGCTGTACACGGAGTCGACAAAGGGGAGCACCAAGAATGACTACCTCAGGTAACTGAGGAGGCTGACCCACAGGGCCATATAGGACACCAAACTCATAAAGCCATTCTACCAACTCTGGAAAGCAGCAAAAGTGCTGAGACAAGGAAATAAATCTCAAACGAAACAGATGGAGGAGAACAAAAGACTGGGTATAGAGTTCAAAACCACGGTTATAAGGTTTTTCAAGAATTTCCTAGAAAAGGCCGATAAATTTATTGAGACCCAACTAGAAATTAAACATAAACTGACTGAAATAAAAAAATATTATACAGAGACCCAACAGCAGACTGGAGGATCACATGAATCAAGTCAAAGATTTGGAATACAAAGAGCCAAAGGACATTCCTCTGGAGAAGCAAGAAGATAAGAGAATCCAGAAAGTTGAAGCTAGTGTAAGGAGCCTCTGGGACAACTTCAAAGGCACCAACATCAGAATTATGGGGTTCCAGAAGAAGAGAGAGTACAAGATACTGAAAACATATTTGAAGAAATAATATCAGAAAACTTCCCCCACCTTGTGAAAGAAATAGATTTATAAGTACAGGAAGAGTACAAAACACCAAACAAGAGGAATCCAAAGAGGAACACACCAAGACACATCATAATTAAAATGCCAAGGGCAAGAGATAAAAAGAGGATCTTACAAGCAGCAAGAGAAAAGCAGTTGGTTACCTATAAGGGAGCACCCATACGACTATCAGCTGATTTCTCAACGGAAACTATGCAGGCCAGAAGGGAGTGGCAAGAAATATTCAAAGTGATGAATAGTGAGAACCTACAACCAAGATTACTGTATCCAGCAAAGTTATCATTCAGAATTGAAGGCAGATAAAGAGCTTCACCACCAAACCAGAATTATATGAAATGCTGAAAGGAATTATTTAAAAAGAGGAAGAAGATCAAGTGAATTAAAAATCTGAGGAATAGAATAAAATGGTGAACATAATAGAATCAGGAGCAAAGAAAGGGAGTGGACTGATAATTATCAGGGGGAAAGGGGAGTGGGAGGTGCAGAAAGAGACTGGATTAAAATCATACACCTATGGATGAGGACAATGGCAGGGGCAGGGTAAGGGCAGAGGGTGAGGCGGAAACAGTGTGGAAGTGAGCTATCAGGGGGAAAAGGAGAAACAATGGTAATAATCTGAGCAATAAAGATTTATTAAAAAAAAAAAAAGTTGCCCATCCAGCATGGCTCAGTGGTTGAGCATCAACCTATGAGGTCACAGTCAGAACACATGCACCGGTTGCAGGCTCAATCCCCACAAGGAGGCGTGCAGGAGGCAGCCGGTCCATGAGTCTCTCTCATCATTGATGTTTCTATCTCTCTCTCCTTTGCCCTTCCTCTCTGAAATCAATAAAAAAATATATTTAAATAAACCCATAAACAGAAAAACAAAGACCATAAAAGTCATTCCCTTTCCCTCGCCAACTGGCTCTTTCCTCTGATCCCTGAGTCACCAGGAGTCAGGTGAAGTCACATGGAGGATCCAGCTTACCTAGGCCAGGCCAGGCGTAGCCCTGAAACCGCAGAACCAGGCCTAGGACACAGGTTCCAGCCTCCAAGGGCAGGTGGGGGATCCCTGCACAGGAGAGCAGGCAGGCTGGGCCAGCGGAGAGGATGGGGATGGAGGCCCTCCTGTCTGTTGTGCCTCATGATGCCCAAGCTCCACACCTAGGGCAGGGAAACCAGGGCAGTGAGCCCTGACCCATCCCTCAACAAACAAGGCAGCCAGGCCAGGGCCTGCTCTGGGGAGAAGGCTCCATTGTTCTGGGCTCCTGATGGAGTGAGTCCTGGGGCACGCCCTCAAAGGGAATTATGGCTTTGCAAATGCCCAGTAATCCCCACATGGGGAGCCCCATCCCAAGGGACAAAGCGCCTTGTATTGAGTCTTCCTGGGCTTCAGGGCCAGCTTGGGGCCAAGGTGGAAGAGGGGGTGGGTCTCCTCCAGGATAGGGGCCTCCTACACAGGTGTGCACGAGTGTAGGCATGTATGTGGGAGGCATGAGTAAGCTCCTATGCATAGGGTTAGTGGGCAAGTTTGTGTGTTTAGGGCACATCTGTGTCTAAGCGCATGTGTGTGCATAGTGCATGTGTGATAACTCATGGCTCCATGAACATACACTTTATGTGTACTTTTGGGCCATTCCTCTTTGTTCAGGTCAGAAACTGTCCCTTCCAACTGATGAGGAATCAAACCGGCAAACCTTCGGGTGCAGGGAGCATTGCCCAACCAACTGAGCCACCCTGGCAGGGTCTCAGCCCTATCTTTTTTTTTTTTGTTGTTTTTGTTTTTTAGCCTTTGGTAGAAATGACTCAATTTATTCAATGTTTAGGAAAATATATATAGTAAACAGAAGAAAAGGCTAAAACATAAGCAAGCCAGCTGCATAGCCTTCAAGGTTAGACTATCTTTTGCAAGCATGACTGAACCATCTGATGGCACCGTAGAACAGAGCAATATAAGTAATTCTCAAATTCATAAAGAGAAGCAAAGTCCCATAGTTGAGTTGGGTCCTTAGGTCTGCTACTTTTTTATATTCTGTCCCTTTCTACACTCCATTTCTACACTACTAGATATTAGAAATATACTTAGCAAAAAACGGCTCAGAGAAACAAATACAAATGATTCAGCATAAAGCAATGAAACAAACAAACAGTTTCATGCAGTCTTCAATCTGGATGAAGGCTCTCCTCACTTTGCCAGAAAAAATTTCAGTTTTTCCTGTAGGGAAATTATCTGGGTTTCAAGGGTTGCCGGTTGGATCCCTGGGTGCATGCAGGAGGCAACCAATTGTGTCACTCTCACATCCATGTTTCTCCATCCATCTCTCCCTTCCTCCTTCTCAGCCCCTGTCTTGATGACTATGACGCGATGGCTCTTCCAAAGGTTGGGGAGGCCGGATGGACAGCCTTGTTCCAGCCCTCACACACAGCCTAGACCTGCTGCACAAGCAGGGTCCCCAGAACCCTGGGAAGGACCCTCTTACCTCCAGATGAAGCCTGAGGCCTTGGCCTGACCCCAGGCCCTCTCGGGAGGGCTGGCCTGGCGGCTCAACTCTTCCCAATCCTCTGTGCCTCCTGTCATGTCACCTTCGCTGTTAGTCACCCCACAACCCGTCAAGGGTGTTTCATCCCCAACTACTCTCAGACCTGGCACCGAGGGAAGATCACAGACACTTTCCAAGTGACAGACCCTGGGAGGCCAACCCCTCCCACCGGACACACAGAACACGATAGTCCTGTCCGGCTCTCCGAGAGGGGAGCTTGGACTCCTGAAAGCCCAAGGGACCATGGGCTCTGCCCAGACCTGAATGACGCCCTCAACCCAACTGTGCACAAGGCAGGAGCCATGGGCCCCATGAACCTTCTGTAGACATTCCCCCTGTGGCCCCTCGTGGGGCTGAATCCTGTCCAGCCAATGTGGAAAGGGCTGTCAGCAAGCTCCCCACACCTCCGAAGTCAAGGTCTAGTTCAGGTGCTCAGTGGTGACGGCACAATCCTCGACCGGGTCCTGCTTTGTTTGCCTAGGCTCCGGGGCCAAGACAACAAACACAATATGTCCATCCGGGAGCCTCCTCCAGGAAGAGCCCCCACCAATCTGTCTTCAGGGTGTCCCCTACACCTCCTTCCTTCTGGATGGGGGCCCACGTGGCCTGGGGTATAAAAGGCCGGGTGGAGGGTGCCCAGGTGCAAGACTCCCCTGTGCCAGGACCGGCTGACAAGACTTTCCTGGCCAGGTAGGGCGGTGTTCCCCTCCCGTGGATGCAGCCGACAAGGTCAGACAGGGCCCCTCTCTGTGCGCCTGGTGACCTGTCCCTTCTTTCCAGGAGCCTTGGGACTCAGGAGCCAGAAACCATGCTGCTGTGGCTGACCCTCACCATCCTGTGGAGCACTCCCTGCTGGGCAGATCGTAAGTCTGGCTGGGTCTGCCTCCCTCCGCGCCACCACCTGGGCTTGTGCTCAGCCCTGGACTGACTCTGGTCTCAGGACCGTCCCCTAGGCTTGGAGGGGCTTCATCAGTTCTGCAAAAAGATAACCGATATGTTACCGTGTCATTTTTCTCTCCCTCCCTCACCTGGTTCTTTCGTCCATCTAGAGGTGTATGGGAATGCAAGAGGCACGTACTTCTGCTCCAATCGAGACAAAACAAATGACATATCTGGGATCCGGGTGTCCATAAGTCTTTTAGGCATAATTAGGAGGTGAGTCGGGGCAAGGCACAAGGTCCTATATCTGTCCCAACGCGTGTCACAGTCTTGGGAACTTGGGGAGGGGGCTTAGCAACTCTTCTCCAACACCTTCGCGGGGCTCCTGAGGACTCCCCGAGGCCAGTTTGGAGTCACACAGCCACCAGGCATCGCCTTTCGTCTTGTCCCTTTTCCCAGCCACTTCCCTCTGTCTCCACCTGCAAGTGCAGACACTGCTTCTTGGGTTGATCTAAAAAAAGAGATAAATAATATTTCTCCCTCCTTGCTCCTTTCAAACCAAACTCAACTCAACCAAAAGCAGCCTTTCAGTCTGAATTCTCTGTGTTTGGAAAGTCAGGGGGGAGGTTAGGGTCAAAGAGGAAGTGAGGGTCAGAGTGGACCACTGCTTGAACACAATTTGCCAGACCCCGTCGAGGCAGAGCCCAGGTCCATTCCCCTAATGTTAGGGTGGTGTCTTTGCTTGGAGCCTGGTGGAAATCTTTGCTCTCCACTGAAGGGGTTCCTGGGACCTGGGAGAGAGGAGCGGGGAGGGCAGCCAGGAGCAAAAGGGACAGAGTATGTGGCCAAGAGCGGTGGCGGAGGAGGCTCTTGGACAGGCATCAAGGTGTGCAGAAGGACACAGACAGACTTAGATAAGCAAAGCTGGTGGGATTCCCCCCCCCCGGGGGGGGGGGAGCGGGTGAGAAGTCACTTGCTTCTCAGGCCTGCAACCTGACCTATTGGGAGTGATTGGAATCACTCAGAAAAGCCAAGCGTGGCTGGGGAACAGCTCCCTGCTCTGAGCAAGGGTGATAGCTGGCGCCGCCTGAGGTTCATGATGACCTGACGTTTCGCAGAGTTCTCCTTACGGGTGATCTCAGTGCCAGCTCCCAACAACCACCCCCACCCTGCGGATGGGAACGCTGAGGCCCGGAAGGCTGGCCAACAAGCCCAGGACCACAGAGCCCGAAAGCAGCAGAGGGGCCTGTCTGCCTCAGCAACCCCAAGTCCTGGTTTCAGGGGCCTGTGTCACAGGGATGGGGCTGTTCTCCTTGCTTATGGTTGCGGTGAAGGGTGTGTGAGGGATAGAGGACCTGGGGGCGATGAGGCTCAAAGCTCCCCCTTTCTTCCAGTGTCCAGCTGAGATATGGATCCAACTGGAGCATAATATGTGGCGTCCAAGGTTTGTGGGCCCATGAATTCCTCCTGGGGCCAAATGAATACATTGTAAAGCTGGTCGGCTCATATGAGATCTACATCCGCCGCCTGGTTGTCTTTACCAACTTGGGGCGCTTGGCTGCATTCGGGATCGGAAGAGGCCACAGCTTCACCGCCTCCCCGGACAAGCCCGGAAAGATACTCACAGGAATCTTCGGCCAGATCCAGGGCTTTGGCATCACGGGCATCGGTTTTAAGTGGGACTATCCCCTAGCTGATCAGCCCCTTACACCAGCCCCCGCACCAGCCCCCTCCACCAGACCCAAGGAATTTACTCAGCTTTACACAGATGGCGGACAATCCTCTAGTCATCCACACCAACAAACACAACCCGAAATAATTAAAAGTCAAAAACGCGTTGATATACCAAGTAGTAGGGGTGACCCAGGTAAGAGCCCATGTAGGAATCAGCAAATGGCCTAGGAAGATTTGGCTTAGTTGTAGAATGTCGGCCTGCGGACTGAAAGGTCCCAGGTTAGATTCTGGTCAAGGGCATGTACATTGGAGGCAGCTGTTAGATGTTTCTCTCTCATCGACATTTCTGGCTGGCTATTCTCTCCCTTCCTCTCTTTAAAAAAAAAAAAAAAAAAAAAAAGAATCAGCCAACAAATGCATAAATAAGTGGTACAACAATTCCATGTCTCTCTGTCTCTCTCTCTGCAATTAATAATAATAAAAAAAATTTAAAAGAACATCTTGCTGAAATTGGTTTGGCTCAGTGGATACAGCGTCGGCCTGCAGACTGAAGGGTCCTGGGTTTGATTCCGGTCAAGGGTATGTGCCTTGGTTGGAGGCACATCCCTAGTACTGGCTGTGCAGGAGGCAGCTGATCAATGTTTCTCTCTCATCGACATTTCTAGCTCTCTATCTTTCTCCCTTCCTCTCTGGAAAAAATCATTAAAATATATTTTTAAAAAGCACACAAAAAAAACGACACCTCCATGAGCCCTCGCTGGATGCTCTGTGGTTAGAGCATTGGCCTGTGACTATAAAGGTCTGATTTCACTTTCTGGGCAAAGGCATGTACCTGGTTGCGGGTTCAGCATGTGTGAGAAAATGCATCTCAGTTTTCAAAAGAGTACTTTGTTTTTGTAAAAATGGTACAGAATTATTAAAACACACACACACACACACAAAACACACACAAAAAGACTAGAGTCCCTGTGCACGAAATTCATGCACAGGTAGGGTCCCTAGGCCTGGCTGTCAATCGGGGCTGATATGGGCCTCCCTTCCCCCATCTGCAGGCTCTTGGCTGCCAGCTGGGGCCTTCCTTTGTTCTGCACTGCCCCCTGATGGTCAGGACACCTCATAGTGTCCTGGTCTCCCAGCAGAACTCCCGAAGGGATACTTTGCATATTAGATTTTTATATATATAGATTGAAGCAATGCAGAAAAAGAATAGAGAAGAGCCAAAACCGGTTTGTCTCAGTGGATAGAGCGTCAGCCTGCGGACTGAAAAGCCCGGGTTCGATTCCGGTCAAGGGCATGTACCTTGATTGCGGGCACATCCCCAGTAGGGGGTGTGCAAGAGGCAGCTGAGTGATGATTCTCTCTCATCAATGTTTCTAACTCTCTATCCCTCTCTCTTCCTCTCTGTAAAAAATCAATTAAATATATTTAAAAAAAAAAAAAAGAATAGAGAAGAATGCCTGAAAGTCTATCTGGAAATAATGATAGTCTTGTTTGAACGTTGTTTCAGAAATCTGTTGGAAAGACAGATTCAAGGACAAGCAGATGGAAGGATGGCTGGGGTGAGGGGTCAGGATGGAGGCTGGACCCCCATGCTTGTTTCTCTGAGACACCTCCAAACTCTAGGAAACAACAAGGAGATATTTGCAAAGGGAATAATTCTCTAAGCGTGCTGGGCCTAGGGATGTGGTGGAGACTCCAAAAGGAGGGAGGCAGGCTGGGGTGGGGGCCTGAGTGGAGCTGGCAGTGGGAGTTCTGGGGACTCAGCAGGTATACAGCCTGTTGCATAAGCCCTCCAGGTTATAGATTTGTTACAGCAGCACCAGCTCATACACAGGCAACAAATCCACGAGCCAGGGCGGCCTTGGGGAATCGGGACCTGGACCTCTTCAGCTTGATACTTGGATAGTTTCATTTTATTTTCAACGCTTACACTAACGGAATCTTAATTACATAAACGATTAGGCAAAATGTGTCCTGGTTTTCCAATAAAATTATTTAATTTCTCTGGGGGAAAGTGCAGATAAATTCTTAGTTTATTGCTCTGCATCCAACAAAGAATTTGAATGAGAGAGTAAACGATTCAGGGAGCACTGAGAGGTTCAGAAATGCAAAGCTGAATTGCCCTCCTTAGGTGCAGCAGCCACTCACGGCCAAGCAGAAACTAAGGGGAGCCACGGAAGGCAGAGGTCAGGTGGAAACTCAGGGTAGCGCACAAGGGCAAGGCTGACGGGAAGCCAAGACTGTCAGCTCAGCCCTGAGACTCTGCCCCATCCAAGCTGAGCAAAGAGACTTCTGCAATTTTGCAAGTCTGATCCTATAAGACTGTCTTTAATACAGAAGGTATCCCAGAGTAGACACAGCTGATATCCACATCCAATTGGCCTGAAGGTCAATTCCTCCCAGGGATACCAACAACAATCAAGACTTAACTACAACAAGGCTGTACACGGAGTCGACAAAGGGGAGCACCAAGAATGACTACCTCAGGTAACTGAGGAGGCTGACCCATAGGGCTATATAGGACACCAAACTCATAAAGCCATTCTACCAACTCTGGAAAGCAGCAAAAGTGCTGAGACAAGGAAATAAATCTCAAACGAAACAGATGGAGGAGAACAAAAGACTATAGAGTTCAAAACCATGGTTATAAGGTTTATCAAGAATTTCCAAGAAAAAGCCAATAAATTTATTGAGACCCAACTAGAAATTAAACATAAACTGACTGAAATAAAAAATATTATACAGAGACCCAACAGCAGACTGGAGGATCACATGAATCAAGTCAAAGATTTGGAATACAAAGAGCCAAAGGACATTCCTCTGGAGAAGCAAGAAGATAAGAGAATCCAGAAAGTTGAAGCTAGTGTAAGGAGCCTCTGGGACAACTACAAGGGTACCAACATCAGAATTATGGGGTCCCAGAAGAAGAGAGATTGCAAGATACTGAAAACATATTTGAAGAAATAATATCAGAAAACTTCCCCACCTTGTGAAAGAAATAGATTTATAAGTACAGGAAGAGTACAAAACACCAAACAAGAGGAATCCAAAGAGGAACACACCAAGACACATCATAATTAAAATGCCAAGGACAAGAGACAAAAAGAGGTTCTTACAAGCAGCAAGAGAAAAGCAGTTGGTTACCTATAAGGGAGCACCCATACGACTATCAGCTGATTTCTCAACGGAAACTATGCAGGCCAGAAGGGAGTGGCAAGAAATATTCAAAGTGATGAATAGTGAGAACCTGCAACCAAGATTACTGTATCCAGCAAAGTTATCATTCAGAATTGAAGGGCAGATAAAGAGCTTCACCACCAAACCAGAATTATATGAAATGCTGAAAGGAATTATTTAAAAAGAGGAAGAAGATCAAGTGAATTAAAAATCTGAGGAACAGAATAAAATGGTGAACATAATAGAATCAGGAGCAAAGAAAGGGAGTGGACTGATAATTATCAGGGGGAAAGGGGAGTGGGAGGTGCAGAAAGAGACTGGATTAAAATCATACACCTATGGATGAGGACAATGGCGGGGGCAGGGTAAGGGCAGAGGGTGAGGCGGAAACAGTGTGGAAGTGAGCTATCAGGGGGAAAAGGAGAAACAATTGTAATAATCTGAGCAATAAAGATTTATTAAAAAAAAAAAAAAAAAAAGTTGCCCATCCAGCATGGCTCAGTGGTTGAGCATTAACCTATGAGGTCACAGTCAGAACACATGCACCGGTTGCAGGCTCAATCCCCACAAGGAGGCGTGCAGGAGGCAGCCGGTCCATGAGTCTCTCTCATCATTGATGTTTCTATCTCTCTCTCCTTTGCCCTTCCTCTCTGAAATCAGTAAAAAAATATATATTTTTAAAAACCCATAAACAGAAAAACAAAGACCATAAAAGTCATTCCCTTTCCTCGCCAACAGGCTCTTTCCTCTGATCTCTGAGTCACCAGGGATCAGATGAGGTCACATGGAGGATCCAGCTTCCCTAGGCCAGGCCAGGTGTAGCCCTGAAACCGGAGATCCATGCCAAGGACACAGGTTCCAGCCTCCAAGGGCAGGTGGGGGCTCCCTGCACAGGGGAGCAGGCAGGCTGGGCCAGCGGAGAGGATGGGGATGGAGGCCCTCCTGTCTGTTGTGCCTCATGATGCCCAAGCTCCACACCTAGGGCAGGGAAACCAGGGCAGCGAGCCCTGACCCATCCCTCAACAAACAAGGCAGCCAGGCCAGGGCCTGCTCTGGGGAGAAGGCTCCATTGTTCTGGGCTCCTGATGGAGTGAGTCCTGGGGCACGCCCTCGAAGGGAATTATGGCTTTGCAAATGCCCAGTAATCCCCACATGGGGAGCCCCATCCCAAGGGACAAAGCGCCTTGTATTGAGTCTTCCTGGGCTTCAGGGCCAGCTTGGGGCCAAGGTGGAAGAGGGGGTGGGTCTCCTCCAGGATAGGGGCCTCCTACACAGGTGTGCACGAGTGTAGGCATGTGTAAGCTCCTATGCATAGGGTTAGTGGGCAAGTATGTGTCTTTAGGGCACATCCGTGTGTGAGCGCATGTGTGTGCATGTGCATGTGTGATAACTCACGGCTCCATGAACATACACCTCATGTGTACTTTTGTGCCATTCCTCTTTGTTCAGGCCAAAAACTGTCCCTTCCAACTGATGAGGAATCAAACCGGCAAACCTTTGGGTGCAGGGAGCATTGCCCAACCAACTGAGCCACCCTGGCCAGGGTCTCAGCCCCTATCTTGATGACTATGACCCAATGGCTCTTCCAAAAGGTTAGGGAAGCCCTGTGGACAGCCTTGTTACAGCCCTCACAAACAGCCAAGACCTGCTGCACCAGGAGAGTCCCAGAACCCTGGGAACTACCCTCTTACCTCCAGATGAAGCCTGAGCCCTTGGCCTGGCCCCAGGCCCTCTCGGGAGGGCTGGCCTGGTGGCTCACCTCTTCCCAAATCTTTGTGCCACCTGTCATGTCACCTTTGCTTTCGACACCCCACACCCATTAAGGCTGTTTCATCCCCAACTACTCTCAGACCTGGCATGGAGGGAAGATCACAGACACTTTCCAAGTGACAGACCCTGGGAGGCCAACCCCTCCCACCAGACACACAGAACACGATTGTCCTGTCCGGCTCTCCGAGAGGGGAGCTTGGACTCCTGAAAGCCCAAGGGACCATGGGCTCTGCCCAGACCTGAATGAGGCCCTCAACCCAACTGTGCACAAGGCAGGAGCTCTGAGCCCCACGAACCTTATGTAAACATTCCCCCTGTGGCCCCTCGTGGGGCTGAAACCCATCCAGCCAACGTGGAAGGGCTGTCAGCAAGCTCCCCACACCTCCGAAGTCAAGGTCTAGTTCAGGTGCTCAGTGGTGACAGCACAATCCTCGAACCGGTCCTACTTTGTTTGCCTAGGCTCCGGGGCCAAGACAACAAACATGGCAGGTCAATCTGGGAGCCTCCCCCAGGAACAGCCCCCACCAATCTGTCTTCAGGGTGTCCCCCACTCCTCCTCCCTTCTGGATTGGGGCCCACACGGCCTGGGATATAAAAGGCCCAGGAGAGGGTGCCCAGGTGCAAGACTCCCCTGTGCCAGGACTGGGTGACAACACTTTCCTGGCCAGGTAGGGCGGTGCTCCCCTTCCGTAGATGAGGCCGACAGGGTTACGCTGGGCCCCTCTCTGAGTGCCTGGTGGCCTCTTCCCTCTTTTCCAGGAGCCTTGGGACTCAGGAGCCAGAAACCATGCTGCTGTGGCTGACCCTCGCTGTCCTGTGCTGCACCCCCTGCTGGGCATATCATAAGTCTGGCTGGGTCTGCGTCCCTCTGGCCCACCCCTTGGGCCTGGGCTCAGCCCTAGACTGACTCTGGTCTCAGGACCGTCCCCTCAGCCTGGAGGGGCTTCATCCAGTTCTGCAAAAAGATAACTGATATGTCCCCATGTCATTTTCTCTCCCTCCCTCACCTGGTTCTTTCATCCACCTAGAGATGTATGGGAATGCAACATAAACGTACTTCAGCTCCACTCCAGACAATACAAATGACATATCTGGGATCCGGGTGTCCGTCAGTCCTATAGGCATAATTAGGAGGTGAGTCGGGGCAAGGCACAAGGTCCTATATCTGTCCCAACGCGTGTCACAGTCTTGGGAACTTGGGGAGGGGGCTTAGCAACTCTTCTCCAACACCTTCGGGGGGCTCCTGAGGACTCCCCGAGGTCAGTTTGGAGTCACACAGCCACCAGCCATTGCCTATCATCTTGTCCCTTTTCCTCAGCCCCCTCCTCTCTTGCACACCCATCCTACTACCCTCTATCTCCACCTGCAAGTGCAGACAGTGCTTCTTGGATTGATCTGAAATAAGGGATAAATAATGCTTCTCCCTCCTTGCTCCTTTCAACCCAAACTCAACTCAACCAAAAGCAGCCTTTCAGTCTGAGAATGCCTTATGGGAAAGTCAGGGGGGAGGTTAGGATCAAAGAAGAAGGAAGTGAGGGTCAGAGTGGACCACTGCTTGAACACAATTCTCCAGACCCTGTCGAGGCAGAAAGCCCAGGTCATTCCCTTAATGTTAGGGTGGTGTCCTTGCTTGAAGCCTGGGGAAAATCTTTGCTCTCCACTGAAGGAGTGCCGAGGACCTGAGAGAGAGGAGGGGGGAGGGCAGCCAGGAGCAAAAGGGTCAGAGTATGGGACCAGGAGCGATGGAAAAGGAGGCTCTTGGACAGGCATCAAGGTGTGCAGAAGGACTTAGACAGACTCAGATGAGCAAAGCTGGTGGGATTCCCCCAGGGGGGTGTGAGAAGTCACTTGCTTCTCAGGCCTGCAACCTGACCTATTGGGAGTGATTGGAATCACTCAGAAAAGCCAAGCGTGGCTGGGGAAACAGCTCCCTGCTCTGAGCAAGGGTGACAGCTGGCGCCGCCTAAGGGTCATGGTGATGCGGCATTTCGCAGAGTTCTCCTTATGGGTGACCTCAGTGCCAGCTCCCAACAACCACCCCCACCCTGCCGAGGGGGATGCTGAGGCCCGGAAAGCTGGCCAACAAGCCCAAGACCACAGAGCCCGAAAGCAGCAGAGCGGCCTGTCTGCCTCAACAACCCCAAGTCCTTAGCTTAGGGATCTGTAGCGTAGGGACAGGGCTGTTCTCCTGGCTGGTGGCTGCAGGGAGGGGTGTGTGAGGGATAGAGGACCTGGGGCTGATGAGGCTCAAAGCTCCCCCTTTCTTCCAGTGTCCAGCTGAGATATGGATCCAACTGGAGCAGAATATATGGCGTCTCAGGTGGGCTGGCCGAGGAATTCCTCCTGGGGCCAGATGAATACACTGTAGGGCTGGTCGGCTCACAAGGGATCTACATCCGCCACCTGGTTGTCTTTACCAACATGGGGCTCTGGGCCCCATTTTAGAAGGAAAGTGGCTACACCTTCACAACCTCCCCGAGCGAGCAGGACAAGATACTCACAGGACTCTTCGGCCAGACCCAAGCCCTTGGCATCACGGGCATCGGTTTTATTTGGGACTATCCTCTAGCTCTACCTCCCTCACAACCACTAACCAAAACCTGAAATAAGTAAAATGAAAAACTGGCTGATACAGCATTGTCTCGGCTTGGCCCAGATCAGGGCACATACAAGATTCAGCCAATGAGTGCCTAAATAAGTGGAACAACAAATTGATGTCTCTCTCTCTCTCTCTCTCTCTCTCTCTCTCTCTTTCTCTCTTTCTCTCTCCCTCCCTCTGTAATTGATAAAAAAATATTTTAAAAAGAACAAGTAGCTGAAAATGGTTTGGCTCAGTGGATAGAGCGTAGGCCTGCAGACTGAAGTCAAAGAGGAAGAGAGAGGGATAGAAGCTAGAAACATCGATAAGAGAGAAACATTGACCAGCTGCCTCTTATACACCCCCTACTGGGGATGTGCCTGGAACCAAGGTACATGCCCTTGACCAGAATCGAACCTGGGACCTTTCAGTCCGCAGGCCGATGCTCTATCCCCTGAGCCAAACCGGTTTTGGCAATAAATTATATATTTTTTAAAAATAAAAAATAATAAAGAGAACAACTAAATAATGTCACAAAAAATGAGTATCCGGGTCCCCAGGGATGGGGGCATGGGTCGCCCTGTTGAGGCTGTTGGACTGATGGCAGCCCTGGGATAGCCAAGTCGGGTGCTGAATCAGAATCCCCCGAATAAAGCTCCTGCTGCAGGAACAGTGCGTCCAGGTGCGGTCCTGGGTCTGCTGTGCCCCCAAAGCCCTCTAAGCTCCTGGGGAATCTGGCCTCCGGGGTAGAGCTCAGCGAACGGAGCTGCAGGATGACACAGGAGGTGGGTCTGACACACTAGGCCCCGGCGATTCTGCTGAGGGTGCGGGACTGACCCTGGGCTGATTCCACAATTTTAGAGGATTCTGAGCTCCAGCGATGCCCCCCAGTCCTTCTCGCCACCACAAGCCCAGCCGGCGTGCCTCTGCTGGCCCAGGTCAGGGCTAGGCTTCTCTGAGTGTACTGGCCTCAGGGGAGCCACTCACTCACTCACTCACTCACTCACTGGGCACATATTCACCAAGCCCTCACCCATGCCAGGCTCTCCTGGGTGTAAAGAAGAAACCAGCTGTTCAGGGGAGAGGCACCTCGTGGGGGTGAAGGCAATCACTGGAGCAGATGGGGGCAGTTTGCTGTGGCATCTGTGTTGAAGGGGATCGTGCAGGGCATGGTACCTGGGCACATTCCCAGAGGTGGGGTGGTGGGGATGTGCTTCAGGGAAGCCTTCTGGGAAGAGCTCTATCCTGGAGGCCGAGTGAGAACGGGCCAGTTGGAGGCAAGGGAAGAGGTCATTCCAGGGGAGGGATCGACCTGGGCAAAGGCGAGAGCCAGAGCTAGCCTAGGGCCCTGCTCCTGGAAGCGTGGTGAGTGGTTCCAGGGGCAATGGAGAGGTAACGCAGACCCCAGGCCTTGCACATCCTTCACGTCTCCCTTCACAAGCCAAGGTCCGAGGCCCAGAGTCCTCCAGGGTCAAGGCTTCCTCCAAATGTTTTGAATCATGACCCCCAGGACGAAACACATTCTGTGCTGTGACACAGAACACACACACACACGTCTATCAAACCGCCACAGCCAAACAACAGTCCTGCCAAGTGCCCATCCCCCTGAGCTCCCGGCTCACTTCAGCCCTTGGAGGACAGCTTCCATCATCACCACCTGCAAAAGGAGACCATGGAGGCACAGGGAGCACCGTGCCTGGGCCCAGCCACACAGCAGCGCCGGGCGGAAAAGGAGGTTCAACAGGAGGTGGTCTGGCTGCAAAGCCTGGGCCAGAAGCACACACCAAGGCAAAGATTTCCTACCAATCCTCTTCCTTCTGTGGGTGGTGCAGCAGACACATTTATTTTTCTGTACTTCGATTTTAAATTCTGGTTGAGAGCCCCTTGTGGTTCTTAACTTGGGAGTCTGAGCGGGAAATTCAGAGAGCCCATGAACTTGGGCGAGGAAAAAATTGTCTCCTTATTTTCATTGCCTTCTACTGGCAATTTTGTTTTTCCTTCCATTATTAACGTGACCTTCCTCACCTCATCAACAGGGCCCGAGGCTTTGTCGTATTATTTACAGTTGTCCCGGTATCTTGAAATATATGCTCATCACAACTTCAAAATTATGGGTGTTTTGGAGAGAAACCATGATGGTGGTATAGGGTAGAGACTGGAATGCAGCCTACTACAACAAATTTAAATTTAGAAATAGAAAACAGGGGATGCATTGCCCTGAAGCACCAGATGGCTAGCTGAGAGGAGGCTCTGCTATCTGGGAAGGAGAGAGAAGGCACACTGAACCTCAGAAACTGTGATGGTATGGAGAACTGAGTGCACGAAAAGGCACTGGCTTACTCCCTGTGTGCGGAGAGGCCGGACAGCTAATGCATGACTGGCGCTCTTGTTCAAGAAGAAAACAGAATCACCCTATTGCTCTGATAGACAGCCCTAGTCAGGGAGAGGCCAGATTGTCAGGCAGCAGGCAGAGATCTCTAGGATGTGTATGAAACCAGAGGCCATTACTGTGGGAGGGGCCTACGGGAAAACAAATCTTGTCTGCACCAACCCGAGACTCTGCCCCATCCAAGCTGAGCACAGAAGCTCTCCCAGAGGCTGGCTTTCTCTAAGGAGAGACTGGGCAGAATCCAAAGCTTCTCTGGGTCTTTATCAAAGAGGTGCACACGCCTGCAACCAATCTTGCCAGACTCACATAAACAAGACTTTTCTAAGGTCAGACTGACAGGGAACCAAAGATTGTCTTCGCCACCCCAAGACTGCCCCATCCAAGCAGACTACAGAAGCCCTCCCAGCTGAAACACTGCTGATTCTCACAGCCAATTGGCTTGGAGATCAACACTTCCCAGTGATACCAAGAATAAGCAAGGCTTAACAACAAGACTGCACACACAGCCCACAAAGGGCTACACCAAGACTGTCCACCGCAGGTAACTGGGAAGGCTGTGCTACTGGGCTCTACCAGAACATCTAGCACACAAAACTATTCCATCAAATCAGGGAAACAACTAAATTCAGACAAGAGGCAGGACAGAAAGGAAGGAGATGGAGGAAAGGAAAAGATTGGATACTGAGTTCAAAACTACAGTTATAAAGTTATTCAAGAATATCCTAAAAAAGGCCGATAAAATAAATGAGATGTATGAGGATATGAAAAGGGATCAACTACCGTGTTTCCCAGAAAAGAAAACATCCTCCGAAAATAAGATCTCCTTACAGGTTTCCTTCTGAGTGAAATATAAGGCATCCCCTTGAAAATAAGACTCCCCCCCCACCTCCCCAGCTGGAGTATCTTCCAGCCTAAAGAACATTGTTTAAGCTGGAAGATACTCAAGTTATTAAGCAAGCACTTGCATTCAAGTCCTTTATCAATGATGCTGACTTCTCTAAATACAATCTTTCCGACGTGATTGCTATGGATGAAACTGCAGTGTTTATGGGCCAATCATCTCAAACAACAATTGAACAGCGGGGTGCCTCCTTAGTGTACATTTCCTCCACTGCTTACAAAAGTGTACGTGTTTCCTGTATTTTGGCAACTAAAATCCCACCTTTAATCATTTCTAAGGGCAAGAAGGAAAAGATTGAACGTGTTTTGGGCATTTTTATTCTTGAAACTGAAAAAGCCTGGGCCATACAAACAGTTATAAGGAAGTGGGAGGATTTAATGCTGCTGCTTGTTATGCGAGGGAGCCAAAGAGGTCTGCTAGTCTGGGTTGCAGCCAGCACTCACTGCGCTAAAGACATGAAGACATTTCTTCACGAAAGAAAAATAGATCAGATAATGATTCCCGCAGGAATGATGGCCTATCTCCAGACTCTTGATATTGCAATAAAAAAGCCATTTAAAGACAATTTGCCCATGGAAATTAATGACTACATTGAAAATAGAATGGAAAGAAATCAGCGTGGAAACTTTGTGGAACCTAAATTGTAAGAAGTTGTGATTTGGGTGAAGAACTCATGGGAGAAAATCACTGACAGTTGCATTGCAAATGCACTGCGAGCAGGCAACCTTGACAAGATGTGCTCATTTAAAGACAGTGCTATTGCTAAATATGAGAGATTTGGTCCACTGATTCTGAAAGAAATGGAGTCACAAAAATTTCACCAGGAAATTCAGGAATTGGATTGTTATGATGATGTTCCAGAAGATGATGACATGATTGTCATTGAATACATGAGTAAATTCTTGATACTATAGGATTCACATTTTGTCTGATTTGTGTTGACAACTACCCTACTACTTTACTGTATACAGGTAATAAATTTCCTTTATTTTCATTTAACAATAAATGTGTACTGTATTCTTTTTCATGGACATCCCCTGAAAATAAGACCTAACGCATCTTTGGGAGCAAAAATTGATATAAGACACTGTCTTATTTTTGGAGAAACAGAATAGAAATAAAGAAAACATTGTCTGAAATAAAAAAATATTATTCAGAGTCCTAAGAACAGACTGGAAGATCACAAGAATCAAGACAAAGTTTCAGAGCACAAAGAGCCAGAGGACACTCCTCCACAGAAGCAAGAAGATAAGAGTATCCAGAAAGTTGAAGGTAGTGTAAGAAACCTCTGGGACAATTTCAAGCAAACTAACATCAGAATTATGTGGATCCCAGAAGATACCGAAAACATACTGGAAGAAATAGTGACAGAAAACTTCCCCCACATGGGGAAAGAAATAGATGTACAAGTCCTCTGATTCTATTATATTCACCAGTTCATATTGTTCATCAGATTTTTTAATTCCCTTGGTTTTTAGATTCACTTGTTGATAGTTTCGTATTTGTTGTTCATAATTTTTATCTTTATCTTCTTCCTCTTCCTAAATAACCCCCTTCAGCAATTCATATAATTCTGGTTTGGCAGTGATGAACTCCTTTAGCTTTTTTTTATTTGTGAAGCTCTTTATCTGGCCTTCGATTCTGAGTGATAGCTTTGCTGGGGAGTGTATTTTTGGCTGTAGGTTCTTGCTATTCATCACCTTGAATATTTCTTGCTGTTCCCGTCTGGCCTGCATGGTTTCTGTTAAGAAATCAGCTGACAATCGTATGGGTGCTCCTTTATAGGTAACTACCTGCTTTTCTCTTGCTGCTTTTAATATTCTCTCTTTGTCTTTTGCTCTTGGCATTTTAATTATGATGTGTCTTGGTGTGGTCCTCTTTGGATTCCTTTTGTTTGGGGTTCTGCTGGCTTCTTGGACTTGTACGTCTATTTCTTTCCCCAGATGGAGGAAGTTTGGTCACTATTTCTTCCAGTATGTTTTTGGTATCTTGTTCTCTCTCTTTTTCTGGGACCCCCATAATTTTTATGTTGGTTTGCTTGAAATTGTCCCAGAGGTTTCTTACACTATCTTCAACTTTCTGGATTCTCTTATCTTCTTGCTTCTGTGGAGGAGTGTCCTCTGGCTCTTTGTGTTCTAAATCTTTGTCTTGATTCTTGTGATCTTCCAGTCTGTTCTTAGGACTCTGAGTAATATTTTTTATTTCAGACAATGTTTTCTTCATTTCTAGTTGATCCCTTATTATTTCTAGTTGCTCCCTTTTCATATCCTCATACATCTCATTTATTTTATCGGCCTTTTTTTTTAAGGATATTCTTGAATAACCTTATAACTGTAGTTTTGAACTCAGTATCCAATCTTTTCCTTTCCTCCATCTCCTTCCTTTCTGTCCTGCCTCTTGTCTGCATTTAGTTGTTTCCCTGATTTGATGGAATAGTTTTGTGTGCTAGGTGTTCTGGTAGAGTCCAGTAGCACAGCCTTCCCAGTTACCTGCGGTGGACAGTCTTGGTGTATCCCTTTGTGGGCTATGTGTGCAGTCTTGTTGTTAAGCCTTGCTTATTGTTGGCATCACTGGAAAGCGTTGATCTCCAAGCCAATTGGCTGTGAGGATCAGCAGTGTTTCAGCTGAGAGAGCTTCTGTGCTCAGCTTGTATGGGGCTGAGTCTCGGATTGGTGCAGACAAGCTTTGTTTTCCCTTTAGCTCCTCTCCAGGTCCCACAGTAATGGCCTCTGGCTTCACACACCTCTGAGAGATCTCTGCCTGCTGCCTCACAGTCTGGCCTCTCCCTGACTGGGGCCATCTATCAGAGCAATAGGGTGATTCTGTTTTCCTCTCAAACAAGAAAGCCAGCTGTGCGTTAGCTGTCCACCCTCTCAGCGCGCAGGGAGTAAGTTGGTAGTGAACTCAGCCGGACCGCCCTCTCCGCACACTGGGAGTCAGCCAGGAGCAATATCGGTCCTGCCCTCCCTCTCCATGCACAGGGAGTAAGCCAGCGCCTTTTCTCGCACACAGTTCTCCGTACCTTCACAGTTCCTGAGGTTCAGCGTGCCTTCTCTCTCCTTCCCAGGTGGCAGAGCCTCCTATCAGCTATCCATGCGCTGCTGCAGGGCACTGCCTCCCCCATTTTCCAGTTCTAAATTCAAATTTCCAGTTCTAAATTCAAATTAGGCTGCATTCGGGTGTCTACCCTATGCCACCATCTTGGTTTATCGCCAAACTGTGTATTTTTAGCTGAAGCTGGCTTGGCTCAGTGGATAGAGTATCAGCCTGTGGACTGAAAGGTCCCAGGTTCGATTCTGGTCAAGGGCATGTACCTTAGTTGCAGGCATATCCCAATGGGGGGTGTGCAAGAGGCAGCTGAACAATGTTTCTAGCTCTCTCTCTCTCCCTTCCTCTGTGGAAAATCAATAAAATATTTTCTTAAAAAACGTATTTTTAAAAAGTATAACTATAACTATCCAAAATATTGATTGATTTATTTTTATTTTTTTTAGTGTAAGTATATCCCAAAAACTGCATAGTTATGCTAAAAAATTATTTGTGTATATCTGAAACAAACTTTATGGGGTGCACTGTGTATTTGCTGAAGTTGGCAGCCCGAACCCAAGACACTGGGGAGCTGTGGGAGGAGAGGGCGCTGGCGGCAGTGCTCAGGACTGGGCCTGGCAGGGAGGACCGCCGCTCTGGCCAGAGGAAAGGACAGGTCAGGGAGACAGAACTGCCCAGGATGAAGCAGGCTCCTGCTGCTTACTACCACGGCTCCGAGGCACCAGGAAAACCCCAGAGGAGGGATCCTACAATCGTCCCCATTTGACACACGTGTGCCCCAGCCTTTCCAAACTTGGAGCACTTTCACCAGCTTCATTTAGGACCTGCCTCTCCCTCACTCAGGGCTGAGTCACTCCATGGCTCCTAACACCCAGAAACTAGGTGGGACTGAGGGTGTGCTGGGTGGAGTCACCAGGAAGCTGGAAGGGCAGGGCCTGCTCTAGGGGCTGCAGTGGTTTGAACCCTCCTTGCAGAAGCAGCACAGAGTGGACACATTTGGGGATCCAGCGCTAGGACCCTGCGTCTTACTCGCCCCTTGATGAGGTGTGCTGTGTCAGCAGGGCCCAGGGTGAACCTGAGAGGGGGCCTGAAGGATTGAGAAAAGACAGACAAGAGAATGAAAGCTGGGTCTCAGTGGAATGCTGCCTCTCTGATAGAGAGAAAGCGATGATAGCGCCCACAAGCGGTGCCTTTATTTTATAGCCAGATTTCCACGAGGCAAAGTGAGGGCATGGTCAAGATGTTTACAACATTCTCCTGAGTTTCAAGCCTTCTCAATTACATGCACCTGAACTCTATCAAGCCCACTTCACTCAGGCACGTGGGGCCACGTGTTGGGACCATAGGTTAAAGCTCACAACCACAGCTGTTGGCTATAATTATGCTGGGAGGGCTCTGTCTGCCAGCTAAGACTTGCACATGGCCATGAGAGGACTGTGCCCCCTCCTTAGTCCGAGGCTTGAACCTGTCCAAACACTGTAGCTGCTCTCCACAATGAGGCCCATCACCCCAAGGGAGACCCAATCCCCGTGGAGGCTCCCCTTTGTAACTGCCTCTCTGCAGGCAGCCATATATCAGAGAGGGAGGGCAGGACAGTTCGTGAGGACAGGGGCCACATCTTCAAATGTCTGGCTCAGCTCTGCATTCAGCAGGTGCCAAGGCCAGGGCGTCATGCTGGGTGGGTAAGGACAGGAAAGGGCAGAGTCTGACCCTGAGCGCTAAAGGCCGGACTGAGAGGAGTGAGAGGACCGGGAACACCAGCATGGCTCCGAGCTGGCACCCTAGGGCTTGGACCATCGGGTCAGGGGTGGCAGACTTGGGGAACACTTCAGGGAGGCAGTGGGGAGGAGAGCTCAGGTGGAGGTAGAGGAAAGGGAACTGAGGAGAACCTTCTGTTCCTTCAGGCTTCAGGGCTTCATGAGGAGATGGAGTCCAGGGCTGTTGCATGGCTGTGCTACCTGCCCAGTCGCTCAGACCAGCCCCACCTGGTCACCGTCCTGAAAGTCATAGTAAGTTTTGATCAAGGGGCTTCATACTTTTTTCCTAATTTTTATTGATTGATTGATTGATTGATTTAGAGAGAGAGAGAGAGAGAGAGAGGCCAACCTGCTGTTCTACCCATTGACTCCTGCATGTGCCCCGACCAGGGATGGAACCCGCAATCTGGGTGCACTGGGATGATACGCCAACCAACCGATTACCTGGCCTGGGCAGGGTCTCACATGTTCATTTTTTTTTAATCCTATTTTCTTTTTAAAAAAATATATTTTATTGATTTTTTTACTGAGAAGAAGGGAAAGAGATAGAGTGCTAGAAACGTCGATGAGAGAGAAACATCGACCAGCTGCCTCCTGCACACCCCCTGCCAGGGATGTGCCCGCAACCAATGTACATGCCCTTGACTGTTGTCGAACCTGGGACCTTTCAGTCCGCAGACCGATGCTCTACCACTGAGCCAAACCGGTTTTAGCTCACATGTTCATTTTACAGGAATTTCCCCCCCCCCCACCGCCCCCCCATACACACACACAAAGTATGCAGCCAGCCCTGGAAGAGAAACTCTGTTTTCCAAGGACCCTGCTAAGCCCCCTGCTCCCTGATTCAGTCTCCAGGCAGGTCAACTTCCACCTCCCCTTCCCTTCCCTTCCAGCCCCTCTCCTACCTGCTCCGTGTGGCCTGAGCCCTTCAGCCATTGCCTTTGTGCTCAGTCACCCTCCCGCCACATGCACTACCTCAAATTGGGACCTCAAAATGCTCTGCCCTGCCGGGACTGGTTTGGCTCAATGGATAGAGCGTCAGCTTGGGGACTGAAGGGTCCCGGGTTCGATTCCGGTCAAGGGCATGTACCTTGGTTGCGGGCATATCCCCAGTAGGGGGTGTGCAAGAGGCAGCTGATCGATGACTCTCTCTCATCGATGTTTTTATCTCTCTATCTCTCTCCCTTTCTCTCTGTATAAAATCAATAAAATATATATATAAAAAGAAATGCTCTGCCCTGAGCAGGATTGATTCCATTTGGGGTGTCCTGGAGGGGTGCTCAGTGTTTGTGTTCCTATCCACAGGTGCCTCAAAGAAGTGAGTCCCACAGCAGAGATGAGGCCCATGGGACATAGGAAGAGCCTATGAGGGTTAAGGAGAACAGTCACATTGACCAACCAAGGCAAAGAATGGTCCACCAACCAAGGCAAAGAATGGTCCACCACGTGAGGGCCCTGTGTGGGATGACCCCCAAGGGTCATCTGCCCAGAGCAGAAGACCAGCCACCGAGCATGTTTGAGACAAGCCCTGTCCTTTCCTCCTTTGGGTGAATTGGCTGAAGCTCTTTAGATTCCCTGCTTAAAAGATCTGTTCTGCTGCCCTCTCCGAGGACTTTCAATAAGCCCACTGATGGAGCACGCACCCGGACCAGGCCTCCCAACCTTTATGGCTTTGTCTCCTTCTTCTAAAGTTAGATCATTGTCCCGACCCGCGGGGCATCAACGGGGGCACGCAGGAACCACCTAAGAGAATGAGACAAACAAGGAACGCGAAGAACGGGGGCAAGACAGGGTTCTGATCAAGCCCCCAATTTTATTTGTTGCAGTCACAATATATATATACAGGGGTAGTAGGGGGAAGTTGCAGGGGAGACATTCCAGGGCGGGGAGGGGAATCTTATCAGCAGGATGTGCCTGCAGGGGAGGATGCAGCAGACCCTCTGGGGCGGAGTTATCACAACAGGTGTGCCTTGATCAATGACCAGATATGCTGCTAGATTGTTTCTAGTTAACTGCCAAACCTCAGCTTGTCACAGAAGTTCTGATAAGTAGTCACTAACTCTTTTTCGGCTCCTGACATTTCCTCCCTTTACGTTTTTTTTTTTTTTAAAGGGCAGGCCTTAACCGTTTGAGGGAGTATTGACCTGGTTTGCTCCTTGAAGGGACTGTGCCGGTTGGGTCTTCGGGATACTTATACCTGGCCTCTACGCATGATGGTGTCTCAACTAGGAGCTTGCCCCAATCATTGGGTCGGCCTAGTCTATTAGGTGCTTGCCCCGGTACCAGATCGGTCCAATATCTTTTAAGAGTTCGATCCGGTATCGGATCGGCCTAATATTTCTGACTTATGCAGAGGTCTTGGGACCGTCCTGTATATTTTTCAGGTATACTCCCGTATGCCCGTCTTTGACTACCAGTCCGCTCACCAAGGGTTTAAGCCAAGGATACAGGATGAGGAGAACTTGGCCAGAGAGAAACTTAGCCTTCAGACAGTGTCTGAACAAGTTCCAACCGCTATGCAAACCAGGTTTACTCTCAGGGAAATCCGGAGGGGGTCAAAATTTTCCCATGACCTTCCCTTGCAATGCTTTGCTCTGCACCCATATTGGTACCCAT
The DNA here is from genome assembly GCA_036971965.1 of Nyctalus aviator. Classification (NCBI taxonomy): domain Eukaryota; kingdom Metazoa; phylum Chordata; class Mammalia; order Chiroptera; family Vespertilionidae; genus Nyctalus; species Nyctalus aviator. The sequence goes on along the minus strand of CM072926.1, from coordinate 11,425,284 downwards.
ACCTTTCTCCCTGTGAGGAGTAGGTAAACATTCCTTTGGTCATCATGCTGTCCCCATAGGGAGGGAGCTCTGCCGGATGCCATAGTCCTGTTCACGGTCAATCATATCTAAGCGATGATAGTGTACCTGAATGGGCTTGGCTAGGATGCTGTCAACCTGTTGTTTTACAAAATCTGTTAACCTCCGAAAAGCCCAGGGGCCAAAGGATAGGACTAATAAGAAGCCTATGAGGGGGCCCAGGATGGGGAGAAGGCAGGGGAGAAGTCCGTTTAGTCCGCTCCAGAGAGGGTTCTCGAACAGTTCTTTCCGCCGCTTTATCAGGTCTTCCTGTAGTTTCTTGATTTTGTCTCGCACGATCCCGGATTTGTTGGCGTAGAAGCAGCAACGTTCCTGTAGGGCTAAGCATATCCCTCCCTGTTCTGCTGTGAGTAAGTCTAACCTTCTATTTTGTAGAACAACTTCAGCTAAGGAGTCAATTTGGTCTTAGAGATCATTAATGGTACTAGAGAGGGCTTGGACATCATTGATGAATTGATTAGATAACTTGGTATAAGAATGTACAGCCACTCCTAGCCCCGAATTATTACTGAATCTGATAAAACTCTTTTCTGGTTTATGCTTCCTTCAACCTAGCTGACTCGGTGGAGGCTATTGTACAGGAGGCCTGATGCCTTTCGCCTGCTGTACGATCTGCATGAGAATTTTAAAAATTTTCGAATTATTAAAAGTATGACTGACCTTCTCTTGAGGTGACACATAATATCTGTCTCCTCTTTTTTTGTTTTTAAAATGATCTTAAGCGTATGAATGGGTCTTTCCACCACTGAGTGACATTTATTTTACCAATTTGATTAGGTTTAAGTCCTCGGGGATTTATTCCTAAGGTTGGTATAGGAAGTTGGATAATATACTGAGGACGTTGTTTCTAATAAAATATGGAAATTGCCATTCTCAAATAATATTTTATAGACTGAAAATTAAATGAAAAGTTCCTCTGAATTAATGTGTCTTATAATAGCTGTTTTAATAATTTTTGCTATATTTACCATATAAGTACTATTACTATAGGTTGATGGGCTTTGTAGTAAAATCTGTTAAGGTATAAATAAGAGCTTGTATTTCTATTGAAATATAAGAGGTTTGAAAGACCTTTGCCTTTCTAGAACTGGATCTATCTGTAAAAATGGTTAATATCTGAGATAAAAAATTTCTTTTAATGTGGTTGTTAATACTATTCTTTGTGTTAGAGATAAATTAAGCCCTTAAGCCAGGGTTCCCGGTAGAGTATAAAATATTAAGTATTTTGTACACACCGACCTTCCTTGCCCTTGGTACTGCTATCGTGGCAAGGTATCTTTACTTTTAAAATAAAGCAAATTTTCTTTTGAATTCATAAGCCACAAATGTTGCCTTGCTTTTAGCTTAATTAAAATGTAGGCGGCCATATATAGTTAGGATTCAATTATTTTTAAAACATTGGCTTCTCATGAACTTAATTTATATGACATTGATTGGTTTGATCCAAAAACATGGCTTGTTGTCTTTCTTGAAATTTTATTGCTGTTGAAAAATTTGGCTATATTTAAGAAATATATTGTTTTTGCCTTTCTTATAGGCGAAAACTTTTATAATATTTAAGATATCAATTAGATTTAGACTAGTTTTTGTATAGAATTTTTTTTGCTGAGATCACAGAATTAATCCTCTTTTTAATTAGATCAATAATAAGCAACTTATTTTGAATTCCTAATTATTAGAGGAAATACAATATTTTATTTTCTTAAAAATAAGTTTTTATGCTTTAAGTATTTAATCACTATAACTCTATAATTTCTTCTAATTTAATTTGTACTTTGAATTTTTAAAGCTGGCAAGTCAAATATATTTAGTAGTTCTTAGATTAATAATACTTTATATTTTAAAGAGAAATACAAGACATAATCAATTACTAGATTCAATTCTGTCCTCTAGGTTTTTTATGAGGCAAATTTGAACTTTAATTTTTATTTGCCAGTGGTTCTGGGAAAACAGGTTTTGTTGATTCGACTGTAAATTATCACATTCTTTAAGATGGCTACTGGCAGGACACTACATTAATTGTCTGCTGGGGGAAGGGCCTTTACCCTTTCCTCCCTCAACAAAGGATGTAG